>CM072815.1:64200112-64770684 GCA_036937905.1 Salvia rosmarinus | reverse complement strand
AGTTATCACAAGAACTATGATACTCTTGGGCCAAACCGGTACCACGTCTAGATCCATGAGGTAGTTCTTGAACCATACATGACCTCCTTAGTGTCGGATTTGTATAACGAAGCGCTTTGATTGAGCTTGTATACAATGTTTCCTGTTACCACTATTACAATCTCCTATCTGCTTTGAATACTTGATTGCATATATCCGTCCCCTTATCTCATATAAGTTAGATCATACAAGGTGTAGAAGATCACGTAAGTCTCGTATGATTGGTCAAGCTTAATGAGATATAAAAGTTTCACGCAGTGAGACCAACTTAAGGACGAGTTGTCGGTTTTAGCCGCAGATAGATAAGAAGTGACTGACTTAGTTACTTGTTCATGCTGGTTCGCTCGACGTATCAAGGATCACGCAGAGATGAGTTCTTCTTCTCGACCGTCGAAGAACCAAGATCTCGTGACTTACGATGATCTAAACCTCGATAAGGTATTAGGTGAGTTATGAGTTCAGGCGACCATCACTGACTTGTTATGAGGAGGGTTATATAGTTCCTAACCCAAGATTCTCCGATCTGGGTGGTGGCAAGGTCTTGATGTCACGCTAGTTATCTCAGACGAGTCACCGATCCGCTAGGATGACGACGCCCTTATGAGTCTCAAAGGTTTATTGTACTAAACCACAAGAAGGAGTTAGCTCAAGCACAATAATAAGGTTGAGTGGTACTACTTAAGGAAATAAAGTTATTAATCGCTTTAAGCAAATGATTTATAAATGATTAACGACGATCGATATCTTAAATACGGGATTCAGAATGACTAAGTGCAAGTCCGACTCAACTCGTGAATAAAGGGTAAGTCAACATTTTTCTCTAGTGGCATGATCGAATGTTTATAAATTAATTTATGTTCTGGCTGAACATAAGATAATTAATTTATTTGAGGCCCATCTTTATTCCTGATTTGATCCTGGTCGTCCCATCCAGCCCGTAGCACTGAGGGAAAATCGGTTCCCTATTGCTCAATTGGCAAGATTTTATTCTCTTTATCCATACATGGATATAATTATATTTATGGTATATGCATAGATCCTTTCCATATAAGATTATGGTAATAACTCGAGAGTATGGAAATAATCCTAAGAGTATGGAAATAATCCCAAGAGTATGGTAATATTCCATATGGATTATGGTAATATTCCATATTGATTATGGTAATATTCCATATAGGATTAAGGTAGTGCATTATAAATATAGGTATGAGATAATGTTCTAAACTAATGCTCACATATTACAACCAAGATTTTCGACCATCTCAATTAATCGAGAGAAAATTTCGAGAGTTTGGGTGAGAGAAAGGGTGATTTTCTGGGCATTCTCCATAGCTCGCCCTCACTCGACGCTGGAGTTTGAAACATCCGAGATACAAATTTTCCGTCAAAGCACTGAGTCTCGACTGCTCAATCCGCTTCATCCCGCTCGATCCACCCGATGTGATCCAAAGGTAAACACGTAGAAAACCCCAACGTGTTGCGATTTTTATTATATAGACGCATGCTAGGTTTATAATCAATGTATGGTGAATTAAACATCCAAGATGGATCCTCGGGCGAAAGTGGTCAACAAACGTTTTCCTACAATGGTATCGTGAGCCCCGGATCGAAATTCGCTCTTGCTGGATTAATTCACGCTTATGCGTACGCATTTTATAATTGTGGATTTGTCGCTCATCGTGGCTCGCTTATTGTTTTGTTGGTTTTGTTTTTACACCACGAGAAAATCCGTGGTTAGATTAGATTTTATTATGTAAATCTTGTCTCGTAAAAGAAGAACGAAGATTTAAAGAACGAAAGAACTAAACGACGGAAAACAGTAGCTTCGGCTGCCCCTCGACGGTATCTGGCGAAGCAAGCCTCGCGTCGCGTAAGAAAAGATCGCGAGGGGCTGGCGAGGCGGCGATCGTTCACGACGACCCTCGGGCGCCATCGCGAGCAGCGATAGCGGGCGGGAGATATGGCAAGCAAGCGGCAGCGAAGAATTGAGTGACGGGCGTAGCGTTGCTGAAGCGACCCGGCGTCATGGCGAACTTCGCTGCATCGCCGGGTCGCCGCCGGGCGACGACGTCTCGGCAGACCAGCGGCCGGCGAAGGCAGCGACGCTAGCACCGATGGGTCGCGGTCGCTTTAGCGACATGCACAGGCAGCCCGGGCGAGAGCACGCGGCACTTGGCGAGCGGTTGGCCGCTGGTCAGGCTTTGCGCCGCTGCCCAAGACATTGGGCCCACCCGCACTGCACTCCATTTTTCCAGATTTTTCGGCCCGCGTCTGCGTGCACGCGAGGCCTAATTGTTGAATCCGTCCGCCTGCACGCGAGGCCTGCCAAGTTTAAATTGTGATTTGTAAATCTATGTAATAGATTAGATTTAAATGTGCGTGTTTCACGATTGGCTGGCGAACGCTTTTATTTTATTTTATCGCTCATATGCATGTCGTGGATGTTTAAATTATGCAGTAGCATGCTATGTATGTTTATATTACGCTGACAAACCTTTAAGTGTTTTACGTAATTGGATGCGCATAGTAAGCATGCTAGGTTTATCGCGCTTTATCAAGCATATTTTAGAATTACTCATGGCATGTTTTACATGTTGAAGTTCTATAGAAAAGCATGCTATGATTACGTGATCTCGCATGGACAAACCTTTTGAATAAAAAGACTAAGCAAGCAACCCGACAAATTGATTTTTCAAATTAAAATGTCAAGACCTCCACTTTTGATCTCTAAACAAAGTGAGACGATCAGTGAGTAAACGTCCACACGCTGCGGCTTGCTTGCACTGCTTATCATAAGTTTGTTAGATGAGATTTCTAAATAAAACATTTTAAATCTATTGAGAAGTGGGAGTTTCATATGTAAACGCCCACACGCCGTGGCTCTACATGTGCGATTTTCATAAGTTCTCTAGAGATAGATATAAATGAGATAACAAAAGAATTGAATTGGAAGCTGTATGGTCCGAGTGAGTATACCAATTCTAAGAATTCATTCATTGTTAAAATTGTGGTCAATGCTTAGACATCACCTCAACTTCCCGCCAAGTCCCTTCTGCGATAGTGATGTGGTTCTGTAAGGTCCAATCATTAATTTCATTCATTATAAGGATAAGTCGACATGGATTGAAATTAAACGATCAAAAGGTATATTTTAGTCCGGTCGAGGGGTTCATGTAAACGCCCACACGCTGCGTGGCTTGCATGTGGAATTCCTCGGGCGATTGGAGGTTTCAATTAATATTGTTTTATCAAAAGGTTACAATATTATTGTTACATGTAATTATTTATGATCGTATGCTTATGTGTTTTACATTATCGCTTATATGTCTCTACGCCGATTATCAATATGCTCTCAACAAAACTGCTATCCGTCCAAATTTTATCGAGTGGAACGAACATGGAATATGTTCTTATCTTAAGAACACATGTTTGTTCTTACTATCTCCTAAACCCGACGCTTCTTATCGACGATCGACTAATGAGCAGACGAGAGTCAAGCACTTTGGAATAAGTCAAACAATATGGCTAAATGCTATATGATGACTACGATGTCCAAAGGTTTGCAGTGCAGCGATCACGATGGCGACGTGACTCGATATTTGGTCAAGTCTCGAGAGTAAGTTTGGGCATCGGATCGACATACCGCCCACACAATGAGAGAAATCTTGCATGTAAGATGGAAGAAGGAAGTTTGGTCCATGAACATGTCTCCACATGACTCATCTCATGGATAGTCTTCGATCACTGGAGGAGGTATTGACTGTGGCAAGGCCGATATCATCCTCAATACACCGCCCAAGTCTTTTGAGAACTCGTGAATGCGATCATGAGCAAGACCGAGTTTACACTTAGTCATTGTTTAATGATCTCGTTGTCATGGAAGGAGTTATGGGAAAGGAGCACATGCTCGCTAGCACATCTAAGGGCCCAAAATTTTCATCGCAAAATGGAAATAGAAAAGTGGGTGCCAAAGGTGGTAGAAAATGCAAATAGTGGGAGAATGGGAGCAAGAACATGGTTGCCACCGGAGGCTTGAAGAAGCCAAAGGAGAAGGGCAAGTGCTTCAAGCAGTAAGACGGGCATTGGAAGCCAATGCCCTATGCTCATGCTCAAGGTACGCTGCTTGCTTTAGTAACGGAAACATGTTTAGCGACTTGTTCTACCCATTCTGGGTAGTAGATACGCTGAATCGATCATGTTTGTTACACCTTGCGGGTTCCCGCGACAAGGGAGCGCTTTGATGGCGAGATAACGATCTCCATGGGCAACGCGTAAAGTCGAAGTCGTGCAGGCTGGAGATGTTTCTTTATGTTTTGGGACAACAGCTTTTAGTTTTGAAAGACGCTTTTATATGTGCCGGATTTTCTATGGAACCTTGTTTCTGCTTTCAAATTATTTACTCATGGATATTCGTTATTTTGATAGTGGTGTTTCTATCATAAGAAATGACGGTTATCTCGTGTCGGGCACTTTATATAATTCGCTTTATACTATTTCTCGCAAAACATAATACCTATAACTATGTCATCTTCATCAAACCCTAAAAAGAGAAAGTTTTCTTCAAGAAGATGACTCTACTTTTCTCTCTCGGCATCTTAGATTAGGTCACATCAATCTAAATAGGATCCAAAGACTGGCTAAGAATGGAGCGTTGGGTGATCTCACTACATTACTCCGCTCCTCACCGCGAATCCTCGTGATGAAGGTAAGATGAACCACTGCACTCCTTCAAAGCGAGCGGTTATAGAGCCAAAGAAATGTTGAGTTAGTCCATTTCACCGTGGTGGACCGATGTCCACACAAGCTCGTCGGAGGGTACGAGTATTTGTCACTTTCATTGACGATTACTAAGGTACGGATACATATACCGCTTCACCGCAAGTCCGAATGCTTTGAGAAATTCAAAGAGTTTAAGGCGGAAGTGGAGACGGGTTAGGTAAGAGTATCAAGTCATCAAGGTGCGATCATGGTGGCGAATACCTCAAGAACGAAGTTTATGGACTATCTAGTGAAGTGTGGGATTACATCCCAAACAAGATTTCACCGGGCACACCACGACAAAATGGTGTGTCGAGCGAAGAAATACGACTTTTAGAAATGGTTAGATCTATGATGAGTTATGCTACATTGCCTATTTCTTGCTCGGGGTATGCCTTAGAGACGGCGGCATACTTATAAATCTAGTACCGCCCAAGTCACCGAAAAGACCCTTCGAGTTGTGGTTTGGCGCTAGCCCGCTTAAGCCACCAGGATATGGGCAGTCCAAACACACGCCGAACAAGAAGGCCGACAAGTTGAGGCTAGATCCGACGCAAGGTCGTTTATTCGCTATCCTAGAGGAACCGAAGGTGGTTTATTCTATAGTCCCAAGGATCAAGGTCATTATTAGCACTAATGCTCGACTCTTAGAAGAGGACTACATGAAAAATCATAAGTCCAAAGTTGAAATCATTCTTCAAGAATTAGAAGATGATCGATTCCACCACCGATTAGGCCAAAGGTACGTAGATGTCGAGTCTAGTGGGAGGATCGACACCGATACTTCAAGAAATTGAAGTGGGTCGAGTTCCAATCGAGATACCGACTGCAAGTGGTACCTACACGAAGAAGTTGCAAGTTAGAGAACCACAAGTATCCCGCACCACCACCGCTATTGTGCTCGTAGAACCTCGTCAGTGGGAGGGTTGTTCGTCAACCCGAGCGATTTATGTTCGTGGGTGAATCTCTGATTTGGTCCCGTGAGACGAACATGCAATAATCGCACCCATGGACATACAAGGATGCCGATACAAGATATTGATGCAAGATTACAGCACACCGCCATGGACTTAGAAATGGAGTCCATAACGGCTATGGATGTATATGAAAAGACACTCTACCGATGGCAAGGAAGCCATAGGTAGTAAGTGGATATACAAGAGGAAGAGAGATTCCGATGGAGAGGTTTCGCTTTTAAAGCCGTGTCTTGTGAAAAGGTACACTCGATTGAGGGCATCGATTTCGATGAGACCTTTCACTGTAGCAATGCTCAAGTCCATCATAATTCTTCTAGCCATAGCAGCCCACTCAACCTAGAGGTTTCGGCAATGGATGTTAAAACCGCTTTCAAACTTGCCTTCGAGGAAGGTAGAGACATCTATATGCAAAGAACCAAGGTTATGTGGTAAAGCGGTGAAGAGCATCTAGTATGGAAGCTTAAGAAGTCCATTTATGGACTTAAGCAGCCTCCCGATCATGGAACTTACGCTGACGAGGTAGTAAAGTCCTATGGATTTACCCAGCTGCCTAGCGAGTCATGTGTGTATCGCTTAGATGTCAACGCGATGTAGTATTTTCACTTTATGTAGATGACATCCTTCTAGTTGGCAACAACCTCAAGTGTTATCGACGTAAAGAGTTGGCTATCCGATCGGCTTCAAATGAAAGACTTAGGAGATGCAACATTCATTGGGATCAAGGTTTACCGAGATCGCAAGAAGAAAATGTTGAGCTTATCTCAAAGCGCCTTACATCGATACCGAATTACTGCTTTAGTATGCGCACCGCCAAGAAAGGATTGCTACCTTCGCATGATGGCGCTCCTTTATTCAAAACGCGATCACCTATGACCGCAGGAGATAGAGAAATGAGACAAGTTCTTACGCTCCGCTGTAGGAAGTCTCATGTACGCAATGCTATGCACGAGACCCGATATCCGCTATGCGGTAGGCATAGTAGCTAGATATCGCCCTAACCTCGACAAGCTCATTGGTCTCAGATAAAGCATATACCTGGCACCGAAAAGGACCTCGAGATTATAGGCTAGTTTACCATGCGAATAGTCTAATGCTCTTCAGGTTGCACCTGACTTCGGTTTCCAAGTCGACCGTGATGAGAAAAGTCAACCCCTGCTATGTGTTTACCTTGGGAGGTGGAGCCGTGATCCCAAGGAGTGCAAAGCAAATGACATTATGGACTCTACCATAGAAGCCGAATATGTAGCCGCCTTGAGGCTTCTAAGGAGGTCAGATGGTTCAAGAACTACCTCATGGATCTATATGTGGTACCGGTTTGCCCAAGAGTATCATAGCCATCGTGATAACTCAGTGCGATGGCAAACCTCGAAGGAACCACGGACCCACATGGCGACTAAACACATAGAGAGAAAGTACCATGTCATACGAGAAATCGTTAGACGAGGTGACGGCTTGATTGAAAAGATTGATACGATTGGAAAATCTAGCGGATCCATTCACGAAGAGCTCGCCGCAAAAGTCTAATACGGCGGACACGTTAGAGGACTTGATTGCGCTTGATGGCACCCACTTAGAAAGGAAACTTTGTATAAGTGGGAGAAGCAAAGTGATGGTTGTTTGTAATAGCTAGTAGAAAGACACATTGTATACTAAAAGTTTGCTTTAGTATATGTGGGAGATTGTTGGATTTGTATAATCGAAGCAGCTTGGTCGAGCTTGTATACAATGTTTCCTATTACCACTATTACAATCTCCTATCTGCTTTTGAATACTTGATTGCATATATCCGTGTCCCCTTATCTCATATATAAGTTAGATCATAGTGTGTAGAAGATCACAAGTCCGTATGATTGGTCAAGCTTAATGAGATATAAAAGTTTCACACCGAGACGACTTAAGGACGAGTTGTCGGTTTAGGTCAGCAGATAGATAAGAAGTGACTTGACTTAGTTGCTTGTCTATGCTAGTACGCCTCGACGTATTCAAGGATCACGGTGAGATGAGTTCTTCTTCCGACCGTCGTGAAGAACCAAGATCTCGGTAACTTACGATGATCTAAACCTCGATAAGGTATTAGGTGAGTATGAGTTGCCGACCATCACTTTGACTTGTTATGAGTGAGGTTTATGTTCTAACCCAAGATTCTCCGCATCTTGGGTGGTGGCAAGGTTTGATGTCACGAGTTATCTCAGACGAGTCACCATCCGCTTAGATGACGACGCCCTTAAGGAGCTCAAAAGGTTTATTGTACTAAACCCCGCAGTTGAGTTAGCTCAAGTACAATAATAAGGTCGAGTGGTACTACTTAAGGAAATAAAGTTATTAATCGCTTTAAGCAATGATTGCTATAAATGATTAATGGACGCTCGATATCTTAAATACGGGATTCGAATGTCTAAGTTGCAAGCCCGACTCAACTTCGGTAATAAAGGGTAAGTCAACATTCTTTCTCTAGTGGCATGATCGAATGTTTATAAATTAATTTATGTTCGGGTCGAACATAAGATAATTAATTTATTTGAGGCCCATCTTTATTCCTCGTGATTTGATCCTGGTCAGCCCCATCCGTGCCCGTAGTAATCGAGGAAAATCGGCCCCCTATTGCTCAATTGGCAAGATTTTATTCTCTTTATCCACATGGATATAATTATATTTATGGTATATGCATAGATCCTTTCCATATAAGATTATGGTAATAATCTCGAGAGTATGGAAATAATCCTAAGCCTTAGAAGCCTCCGAGCGGCTACATATTCGGCTTCCATAGTAGAGTCCAGTCGGTGATGCATCGCGACGCTATTGCACACGAGTCCAGATACGCTCGATCCACCTCCCAAAGGTAAACACATAGCCCGAGGTTGACTTTTCTCATCACGGTCACTTGGAAATCGAAGTGCAGATAACCCAAAGGCATTAGACTATCTCGCATGGTAAACTAGCCTATAATCTCGAGTCCTTTTCGGTACTTGAGTATATGCTTTACTGCAGTCCAATGAGCTTGTCCAGGGTTAGACTGATATCTAGCTACTATGCCTACCGCATAGCAGATATCGGGCCTCGTGCATAGCATTGCGTACATGAGACTTCCTACGGCGGAAGCGTAAGGAACTTGTCTCATTTCCTCTATCTCCTTTGCGGTCATGGGTATTTGCGTTTAGATAAAGGAACGCCATGTCCGAAGGTAGCAATCCTTTCTTGGCGGTTTGCATACTAAAATGAGTAATCACAAGATCAATGTAAGACGCCCGAGATAAGCTCAACATTTTCTTCTTGCGATCTCGGTAAACCTTGATCCCAAGAATGTACTGTTGCATCTCCTAAGTCTTTCATTTGAAACCGATCGGATAGCCAACTCTTTACGTCGATATCATGACTTCACGTTGTTGCCAACTAGAAGGATGTCATCTACATAAAGTGCAAGAAATACCACATCACCGCTGACATCTAACCGATACACACAACTCTCGCTAGGCAACCGGGTAAATCCATGGGACTTTACCACCTCGTCAAAGCGTAAGTTCCATGATCGGAGGTTCGCTTAAGTCCATAAATGGACTTCTTAAGCTCCATACTAGATGCTCTTCACCTTTACCACATAACCTTGAGGTTCTTTGCATATAGATGTCTCTACCTTCCTCGCGGTAACCGCTTAGAAAAGCGGTTTTAACATCCATTTGCCAAACCTCTGGGTTCAAGTGGGTGCTATGGCCGAAGAATTCGATGGACTTGAGCATTGCTACTGATGAAAAGGTCTCATCGAAATCGATGCCCTCAACTGCAGTGTACCCTTTCGCCACAAGCCCGGCTTTGAAAGCGAAAACCTCCATCGGAATCTCTTCCTCTCAGATATCCACTTACTACCTATGGCTTCCTTGCCATCCGGTAGAGGTGTCTTTCATATACATCCATAGCCGTTATGGACTCCATTTCTAAGTCCATAGCGGTGTGCCATGATCTTGCATCTATATCTTGTACGCCTCCTTGTATGTCCATGGGTCGATTATTGCATGTTAAATCTGTGGGACTAAATCCAAGATTCACCCACGAACATAAATCGCTCGGGTTGACGAACAACCTCCCACTACGACAAGGTTCTACAGCACAATGGCAACGGTGGGCACAGATACTTGTGGTTCTCTAACTTGCACAACTTGCGTGTAGGTACCACTGCACGGTCGGTATATCCGGTGGAACTCGATCCACTTCAATTTCTTGAAGTATCCGTGTCGATCCTCCCACTAGACTCGACATCTCGCACCTTTGGCCTATTCGGTGGTGGAATACGATCATCTTCTAATTCTTGAAGAATGATTTCAACTTTGATTTATGATTTTCATGTAGTCCTCTTCTAAGAATCGAGCATTAGTGCTAATAATGACCTTGCCGATCCTTGGGACTATAGAATAAACCACCTTTTGTTCCTCTAGGATAGCCAATAAACAGCCTTGCGCCGGATCTAGCCTCCAACTTGTCACCTTCTTGTTCAAAGACGTGTCGGATCGCCCCATATCCTTATGTGGCTTAAACCAGGCTGCGCCCAAACCACAACCTCGAAGGGGTCTTTTCGATCGACTTGGACGGTACTAGATTTAGCAAGTATGCCGCCGCCTCAAGGCATACCCCGTAACGAAATAGGCAATGTAGCATAACTCATCATAGATCTAACCATTTCAAAAGAGTCCTATTTCTTCGCCTCGACACACCATTTTCTTTGTGGTGTGCCCGGTGAAGGCGTTGGGATGTAATCCCACACTTCACTAGATAGTCCATAAACTCGTTATCGAGGTATTCGCCACCGCGATCAGACCGCATGACTTGATACTCTTACCTAGCTTCGTCTCCACTTCCGCCTTTAAACTCTTTGAATTTCTCAAAGCATTCGACTTGCATGTGAAGCGGTATATGTATCCGCACCTTGAGTAATCGTCAATGAAAGTGACAAAATACTGCATTCTCCACGAGCTTGTGTGGACATCGGTCCACAGTCGAATGGACTAACTCAACATTTCTTTGGCTCTATAACCCTTCGCTTTGAAGGTCCGGTCGACATCTTGCCTTCTATACAGATTCGCAGATCGGGAATGGAGTAACCGTGAGATTACCCAACGCCCATTCTTAGCCGTCTTTGGATCCTATTTAGATTGATGTGACCTAATCTAAGATGCCGAGAGAAAAGTAGAGTCATCTTCTTGAAGAAAACTTTCTCTTTTAGGGTTTGTTGAAGATGCAACATAGTTATAGGTATTATGTTTGGCGTAAATAGTATAAAGCTTAATTATATAACGTACAACACAGATAACTTCGTCATTTCTTATGATAGAAACACCACTATAAAAATAATGAGAATATCCATGAGTAAATAATTTCAAATGCGAAACAAGGTTCCGTGAAAATCCGACACATATAAAACGTCTTTTAAAACTAAGCTGTTTTCTCAAAACATAAAGTAACATCTCCAACTGCAACGGCCTCGACTTTCGCGCGTTGCCCATGGAGATCGTTATCTCGCCATCAAACAGCTCCCTTGTCCGCAGAAACCCCTGCAAGGTGTAACAAACATGATCGATTGCCCGTATCTACTACACAAGAATGGGTAGAACAAGTCGCTAAACATGTTTCACATTAAAGCAAAGCGGCGTACTTGAGCCTTGAGCATAGGGCACTTGGCCTTCCAATGCCCAGTCTTGCCGCACTTGAAGCACTTGCCCTTCTCCTTTGGCTTCTTCAAGCCTCCGGTGGCAACCATGTTCTTGTTCCCATTACTCCCACTATTTCCCTTGCCTCTACCACCTTTGGTACCCCTTTTTCTATTTCCATTTTGCAACGAAAATTTTGGGCCCTTAGATGTGCTAGCAAGAGCATGTGCTCCTTTTCCCATAACTCCTTCCGCAGCCACGAGATCATTAAGCAACTGACTAAGTGTAAACTCGGTCTTGCTCATGATCGCATTCTGAAAGTTCTCAAAAGACTTGGGCATTGTATTGAGGATGATATCGACCTTGGCCGCCGTCAATACCTCCTCCCAACCGATCAAGACTATCCATGAGATGAGTCGTGTGGAGACATGTTCATGGACCGAACTTCCTTCTTCCATCTTACACGCCAAGATTTCTCTCATTGTGTGGAAGCGGATCGTCCGATCCGACCGCCCAAACTTACTCGAGACTTGACCAAATATCGTCGCGATCTACCATCGATCGATCTTTGCAGTACCAAGCCTTTGGACATCGTAGTCATCATATAGCATTTAGCCATATTGTTCGACTTATTCCAAAGTCCGCTGACTCTCATTGCTCATTAGTCGATCGTCGAGAAGGGCATCGGGTTTAGGAGTAGTGAGAACAAACATGTGTTCTTCAGGAGATAAGAACATATTCCATGTTTCGCTTCCACTCGATAAAATTTGGACCGGATAACGGATTTTGTGCGAGCATATTGATAATCGCGTAAGAGACATATACGAAACGATAATGTAAACACATAAGCATACGATCGCAAATAATTCGTAACAATAATATTGTAACCTTTGATAAAACAATATTAATTGAAACCTCCAATCGCCCAAGGAATCCCACATGCAAGCCACGCGCGTGTGGGCGTTTACATGAACCCCTCGACTGCACTAAAATATACCTTTTAGTCGTTTAATTTCAATCCATGTCAACTTATCCTTATGACAAATGAAATTAACGATTGGACCTTACTAGACCACATCACTATCGCAAGAAGCGGACTTCATGGAAGTTGTACTTGAGGTGATGTCTAGCAATGACCACAATTTTAAAAATAAAATGAATTCTTAGAATTGGCATACTCACTCGGACCATACCGCTTCCAATTCAAATTCTTTTGTTATCTCATTTTATATCTATCTCTAGAGAACTTATGAAAATCGCACATGCAAGCCACGCTGTGGGCGTTTACATGAAACTCCCACTTCTCAATAGATTTAAAATGTTTTATTTAGAAATCTCATCTAACAAACTTATGATAAACAAGGCAAGCAAGCCACGCGTGACGCCGTTTACAAAGTCGTCTCACTTTGTTTAGAGATCAAAAGTGGAGGTCTTGACATTTTAAATTGAAAAATTAATTAGTCGGGTTGCTTGCTTAGTCTTTTTATTCAAAAGGTTTGTCCATGCAGATCACGTAATCCTAGCATGCTTTTCTATAGAACTCAACATGTAAAACATGCTCGCAGTAATTCTAAAATATGCTTGATAAGCGCGATAAACCTAGCATGCTTACTATGCGCGTCCAATTACGTAAAACACTTAAGGTTTGTCAACGTAATATAAACATACATAGCATGCTTCTTGCATAATTTAAACATCCACGACATGCATATGAACGATAAAATAAAATAAAACGCTCATCGCGGCCAATCGTGAAACACGCACATTTATATCTAATCTATTACATAGATATACAAAGTGCAATTAAACTTGACGGGCCTCGCGTGCGGGCACGGACCGGATTCAATAAATGGGCCTCGCGTGCGGGCACGGACCGGAAAATTTGGATTGGGCCGAAAACGGGTGCGGGCCGGTCGGCCCAATCTGGCTTGGCCGCGTGCAGACGAGGCCACCGCGCGCCGACCTTGCGTCGCCGCTACCGCCCGCGTGTTCTCGCGGGCTACATGCGATCATGAGCCGTCGAAAGCACGCGTCTTGGCTGCCACGCCCGAGCGCCGAACATCTACCGAGATGTGTCGCCGCCGGCGAAACTCGCGATCATGATGCCGCCGCATGCGTCGGGTTTCATGTGCAGCGCGCGTCTGCCGCCGCTAGCTCGCTCGCCGCTTTAACCGTGGCGTATCTCGCGACCACTCGCTCGCTCACGTGGCGCCGGGGATCTCGTCGACGAACGCACGCCTGCCGCCGCGCCCCTCGCGATCGCCCTCGCGACCGCGAGGCTCGCCGCAGATACCGTCGAGGACCGCCGAGAGACTGTTTTTCCGTCGTTTCGTTCTTCGTTTTTCGTCTTCGTTCTTCTTTTACGGATAAGATTTACGTAATAAAATCTAATCTTACCACGGATATTCTCGTGGTGTAAAAACAAAACCAACAAAAACAATAAACGAGCCACGATGAGCAGCGGATCCACAATTAATTAAGCGCGTAATAATCAAAGCGTGAATTAATCCAGCAGAGCCAAGAATTCGATCCCGTGCTCGATACCAAGTGTAGGAAAACATATGTTAAGCCCTCGCCGAGGATCTATCTTGGATATTTAATTCACCATACATTGATTATAAACCTAGCATGCGTCTATATAATTAATCGCAGACGTGGGGTTTTCACGTGTTTACCTTTGGATGCAGCCGGGGTCGATGGAGCGAGATGAATGGATCGAGCGGATCGGACTCGTGCTTTGACCTTACGGATTGTATCCCGATTGCCCAATCTCCAACGTCGGTGAGGGCGATCTATGGAGAATGCTTGGAAAAATCACCCTTGCTCTAACTCCCAATTTTGAAAACTCTCAAGAATACTATGAGGGGCGAAAATTCTAGGTTAAAGTGAGGATTAACCTTGATTCTATCTCTTACCTTATATTTATAATGCACTACCTTAATCCCATAAGGAAAGGATCTATGCATATACCATAAATATAATTATATCCTTGTGGGATAAAGAGAATAAAATCTTGCCTTTGGGAGCATGAGGCGCGATTTTCCTTGGCTACGGCCCTGGATGGGCGGCCACGAGGATCAAATGCAAGGAATAAAGATGGGCCTCAAATAAATTAATTATCTTATGTTCGACCGAACATAAATTAATTTATAAACATTTATTCATGCCACTAGAGAATAAATCTTGACTTACCCTTTATTACCGATGTTGAGTCGGGCTTACACTTAGACATTACGAATCCCGTATTTAAGATATCGAACGTCCATTAATCATTTATAGCAATCATTGCTTAAAAGCGATTAATAACATCATTTCCTTAAGTAGTACCACTCAACCTTATTATTGTACTTGAGCTAACTCAACTGCGGGGTTTAGTACAATAAACCTTTGAGCTCCTTAAGGGGCGTCATCATCCTAAGCGGATACGGTGACTCGTCTGAGATAACTAGTGTGACATACAAGACGCCACCACCCAAGATGCGGAGAATCTTGGGTTAGAACATATAACCTCACCCATAACAAGTCAAAGTGATGGAGAGCAACTCATACTCACCTAATACCTTATCGAGGTTTACATCATCATAAGTCACCGAGATCTTGGTTCTTCATGACGGTCGAGAAAGAAGAACTCATCTCACTCGTGATCCTTCAATACGTTAGAGGCGTGCCGGCATAGACAAGCAACTAAGTCAAGTCACTTCTTATCTATCTGCGGCTAAACCGACAACTCGTCCTTAAGTTGTCTCAGCTGTGAAACTTTTTTATCTCATTAAGCTTGACCAATCATACAGACTTCCGTGATCTTCTACACACCTGTATGATCTAACTTATATATGAGATAAGGGGACATAGATATATGCAATCAAGTATTCAATTCAGATAGGAGATTGTAATAGTGGTAACAGGAAACATTGTATACAAGCTCAACCAAACTGCTTTCAGTATACAAATCCAACACTTCACTGTCGTTCTTCCTGCTACATGCCATAGATTGATTAAATAAAGCTTTAAAAAGAACATAAAACCCCTTAGAAGCACCCAACTCAATCCTACACACACACACGAAAACACAACATAAACACACCAAACAACATAAACACACGAACAGAACACACAAAACTCAAGGTTATTATCATCAAAAAGGTTACATAATAAGTCTTTTACAAGAGTTATCACACCCCCAAACTTAGCTCATTGCTCGTCCTCGAGTGATGCTCTGCCCAGACACAAAAGCACACACAACACAGAAGCGATGTTCATAATGCTTCATGACAGCTGAGATGATGGCCTAATCAACTAAGGATGTTGCTATCAGTCAAATTTTTTCAAAGAAGGTAAATCATTCAGTCCTTCTCTTTGCAAGTCTAGTTAATCACCTCATATTGCAAGAATGTTGCGCTACATATATCAACAGGTATTTAACACATTAGCAACTACATGAATCTTCCCATAACTTAGTTCTCCTTAATATGACCATATTTTGATTATCAAGTGCACAAATGTCTCCACAAATTGATTCGGTCGTCACCCTCTCCACTAACATGAGTGTCATCAATCTTGGATCAGTAGGTCTTTGAAAGCTTATAATGTTGGCTTTGGTGAAGGTAGGATTGTTTGGGATAAAGTAGCTCAAAACACCCGGGCACCTTTACTCATTCTTGGTTTCACACATGCCTTATAAATATATTTCCTCTTTGCTACCGAGACCCTTTTTCTTCATTGTTTCCTCTCCTTTTTCATATACAGCAGGTTCAAAACTTATCCCCCTCCCTTTTTTTTTAACATAAGCGTATAGCCCATAATTAACCCACATTGTTGCAATAACTTCACCTTTAACTCTAGAGGTTTCTTTACCTCGCCACCCCCAAACTTAGAACACAACATTGTCCCCAATGTTGGAATTTATAACAAATATGGGGGATGGAACACTGATATTTCAATGCGGAGATAAAGCATGGCCAACGGTTAAGGATAAGAGAAAGGTTGAGTCACGAGTGACCATGCCCAAGGTGAAGGGTAAGAAGAGATAAAATTATAAACGTGGGGTAAAAAGGATATTATATAGCGGCTGCACAAAAGAAAAGGCTGTAGGCTCAAAAGGGGACCCTAAGAAAATTAAGATATCAGGGTAGGCTTAGAAAGGCACAATCGATCCAAAGATGGCTACGTCTATCCATATTAAAACACTCAAGTATATTGTCTCAAGTGGAATTCCCAACCCAATAGGAGGCAGACACTCATACAAAATGTCGACCAATTAAGGTTTACCAATTCAATGGTCGATCTCTATAGAGACTAATATGCTAACACCCTAAATATTAGAGGCACGTCCCAAAACATAAGGTCGATTCGGACACGCAATGAGAAGGACCAACGACTATAATATAAAACAAACAGATACTAACATCATAAAGCCATCCATTGCCGATCGGGCATCATCATCATCAGTCATTGAAAACAAAAATGACAGCTCATACACAAACAAAACCATAACATGAAAAGGAACCACAAACAAACCAACAAAAGCTATAAGAAGGAACAAGCAAAACAACAACCAAACAACACACAACAACAAAACATCAACAAAGTTGAGTTAGAGAGCACGCCAGCCTACACTTCGGGATCCCGAAAGAGTAGGAGAAGCATGGGTAGATGGAGCGGTAGCGGTGAAAGCGACTTGGTTTGAGGGGACACGATCGGCTCGGCCTCGATCGAGGCGCCTTCTGCGAGATGGGGCAAATGGTGCGGGCCTCGGTTTGGCGGCGGTCGATTCGGTGGCGAGTCGACTTGGGCGGCATTCTTTGCGAACCGAGCTCGGTTCACCTCGCGTCTTTCTCCTTCTCGACCCGGTGGAGAATCAAAATCCGGTAAAGGCGAGCTTGGAATACCGGTGTGGGAATTCGGGGAAGGTGGCGGTTACCGTAGATAATGATGCGAGACTATCCTCCGATATCCGATCCGTTTATGACAATCGCCCAATAATGCGTAAGGCGTCTTCTAGCGCGACAAATCGAAGCATGAGGGCTTTGACACGCAAGCGAGGCACTTCGCATGTCAGAACGATGGGCTCGGAGGAGGTCGGCATTGGTGGGGATGGTACAGCACAGGCGGCGTGCGAAGATGGGTCTTGACCGAACCATGACGATGAGTCGAGGTCTTTATATCGATAAAATCTTTCTCCGCGAGGCGATCTTCGTCATCCCAAAAGGCACTCCGGCTGTATGCTGGCCGAGTAATCAAAGAAGGAAGAACAACCTACCTTCTTCCTTTTTCGGCACTCGTCCACCTCTCGCCAGATTTGGGCACCTACATTTACTGACCTCCCGGTGAAAATGCACAGGAGCATCAGCATCCGCTCCTCTGAGATAGTGGTGTCATGCGTGGTGGGCAGGATGCGGCTCTTAATGAAATGAAGCCAAACATGGGCCTCCAATCTTAATGTTGCGGCCTTTATTGAGCGACACCCCTGCGTGGAAAAAGACCACTCCGTTCCTTCAACGGCCGTTAGCCTTAGGGCCTCCTCTAGATCGTCAACCGAATGAGCCCTCTTCATGGCGGAGAAAGCATCATCCACCTCATTCTCCAAGTTATAAAAAGCATTAATGGTTTTTGGAGAGAAAACCACCAACTTTCCCCTCACCACTGCCGATAAACCTTCCTTATTCGGCAAAGGCGTGATGTTCGCATAGAATTCTTTAACCAGGGGCATAATGGGTAGAGGTGGAATTGCTGCAAACGACGCCCAACCATTTAGGGATATCAGTTCCACCACGAACACTGGAGTCTCTGTCGACTTCTGAAAACCCTTCTCCATCCATAATTGCCTAGGTTTTAGGCGCTTAAATCTCTCGAACCCACCAAGAGCTCAAAATTTGGGGATGGCGTCGATTGAACGTCCTGCCTTTGTCGACGAGGGTTTGTCCACCCTCGCCCTCTTGACCTGAATGGCCTCAGGCTCGGCTTCTTCCGACAACTTGGCTTTACCCTTATCACACTGACGATCTTTTCTCTTGGAGGAAGAAGGCTCAACAACCTGTGGAGAAACCGGTGAAGCATCCGGTGACGACTCAGCGTCTGATATGATGAGGGACGTGTCTGCGTCATTGCTTGGAATAGACGATGGCACCAACTGCTTCCTAACCCTGTTGCTGAATCTCCGCATGGCAAATAACTTTGTCAGAGGAACAAAATGAAGGAGACAATTAAATATCAGAATCAAGCTAAGATTTTGAGAGAATAGCAGGTGGACGTAGAAAGTGAGAGCAAAATCGCAGAAAAATGAGAGGAATGGGAGAAATGGCTGATCGTGGGGTGGGAAAGAGAAAAGGGGGCACGGTCTTTTAACAAAAAAGTCAGCCCAAATTTTCCCGCTCTTTTTACTGAAATAGCCAACTAATATTGCACTTTTTCTCCATTCTCTGCAAGTCCAATATTTGAACAAAA
This sequence comes from Salvia rosmarinus, assembly GCA_036937905.1. NCBI lineage: Eukaryota > Viridiplantae > Streptophyta > Magnoliopsida > Lamiales > Lamiaceae > Salvia > Salvia rosmarinus. Next base: position 64,751,831 of record CM072815.1, on the reverse strand, counting down.
CTAGCATAATGCTCAGAATTTTTGCCCAGAGGTACGCATGTACCACACCTGCAATCCAAAATTCCACATATTATTTTCTCATAAACCCCTCCTCATTTTTAACAATGCTAAGGCAATTTATTATCAACACAAAAACAACGAGACAAACAAGAATAAAACAAATATGTACAAACAGAACAATAGGGCTGCCAGGCGCCTGGTCACCATGGCAACCCATGATACCACTTGGTCAGGCGTCATTCAGAGATGTTGAGATCTTCTCGCGAACGACCTCGCCACCATAGTAGTGCTTGACACGCTGTCCATTAACCATGAATTCACGGCCCGGCGTCCCTTCAGTAATGTGATAGCACCATGGTATTACAGAAGAATGGTGAAAGGACGGACCACCGTGATTTCGGTTTGCGGGGAATAGCCTCAACCTTGAATTGACAAGTAACACTGCTGACCGGCAAGAACTCACGGCGCAAGATGTTGTTATCATGCCATCTCTTGGTTTTCTTTGTACAATTTTGCATTCTCATAAGCAAACCATCGAATTCATCCATTTAAGCTTAGTTGCAACAAGCGATCCTCTCCGTGACCTTATGCTCAAAATTCAGTTTCTTTATTGCCCAATAGGCTCGATGCTCAAGTTCTAGTGGGAGATGACAAGCTTTGCCATAGACCAACCGATAAGGTGACATCCCTAAAGGTGTTTTGAAAGCTGTTCTGTAGGCCCACTACATCATCCAAGCGTATGGACCAATCCTTTCGACACGGGTTCACCACCTTCTCCGATATACCTTTTATTTCTCTATTGGAGAGTTCTGCGCTTAGCCATTCGTTTGAGGATGATATGCCGTAGCGATCTTGTGGCGGACGTTATACTTGGCTAGGACAACACTCACTGCCTTGTTGACAAAATGAGTTCCTTCGTCACTAATGATCGCACGAGGAGTGCCGAATCATGTAAATATGTTCTTTTGCAAGAACTTAATTATAACTTTCGCATCATTAGTCGAGCTTGCCACGGCCTCCACCCATTTAGATACGTAATCAACCGCCACCAGGATGTAGAGGTTGCCGAAGGAGGGTGGAAAAGGACCCATAAAATCAAGGCCCCAAACATCAAAGAGCTCAATTTCTAAGATAAAGTTCGTTGGCATCTCATTCCGAGAAGACATATTTCCAACTCTTTGACATCGATCACATTTACGCACAAAGGCATGAGCATCTTTAAACAAGGATGGCCAAAAATAAACTGATCGGAGTACCTTAGCCGCTGTTCTTTGTCCTGCAAAGTGACCACCATATGGGGTGGCATGACATCCTTCTAGAATTGATTTCATTTCCTCATGCGGAACGCAACTCCTCATCAACCCGTCAGCACAGTGCTTATATAAGAATGGTTCATCCCAAAAGTAATGGTTGACCTAGGAAAAGAATCTTTTCCTCTGTTGGTATGAGAAGTCAGGAGGCAACACTCCACTGACCAAGAAGTTCACAAAATCTGCATACCAGGGTGCGCTACAGTGGTGCATGCTCATCAATTGTTCATCAGGAAATGCATCCTGAATTTGGACATGAGTTTCTACACCCTCAGCTGTTGGTAATCGGGATAAGTGATCAGCCACTTGATTTTCAGTTCCCTTCCTGTCTCTAATCTCCAAATCAAATTCTTGCAGAAGCAAGATCCATCGAATTAACCGTGGCTTGGCATATTTCTTGGCGACAAGATACCTGATGGCCGCGTGATCTGTGTAAATAATCACCCTAAAACCTACGAGGTAGGCTCTAAACTTTTCACATGCAAATACCCACGCTAGCGACTCCTTCTCCGTAGTGGTGTAATTGATTTGAGCTTCCACCAACGTTTTTTGGCATAATAGATGGAGTGGAAAATCTTCTCCTTTCGTTGACCAGCCACGGCCCCCACGGCGAAGTCACTTACGTCGCACATCACCTCGAAGGTAATGACCGATTCGGACCAATGATCCTTTGGGCTGTCACTAGAGCTCGTTTCAAAACGTCGAATGCTTTCGAGACAATCGGAGTAAATTGAGTGGCTATTTTTCTCAAACAAAGGCACATAGTGGCTTAGAAATTTTGAAAAATCCTTTATAAACCTTCGTAAAATCCTGCATGCCCCAGAAACTACGCACACCCTTAACAAGTAGTGGGGGTGGAAGTTTATCTATCACTTGATCTTGGCTCATCCACTCGATCCCTTCCTTGGATATGTGATGGCTAGCACGATGCCCTCTTGCACCATGAGTGGCATTTTCCCAATTTAAGACCAAGTGTGTCGCCTAGCAATGCTCGGGACCTTCCCAAGTTATTTAGGCATACTCCAAAGTATCCCCAAATACGGAGAAGTCATCCATGAAGATTTCAATGACTTTTCCACCATATCCGAAAATATGGCCATCATGCAACGATTTGGAACATCGCAGGGCATTCTGAGTCAAAAGGCATCCTTCTAAAAGCAAAAGTGTCATAGGGACGGTGAAGGTGGTTTTGTGTTGATCATCGGGTGCAATGGCAATCGATGATAACGAGAATACCCATCTAGGAAGCGAGAAGAACTCCTTACCGGTGAGTTTGTCAAGCATTTGATCCATGAATGGCGGAGGAAAATGGTCTTTCCTAGTAGCCGTGTTCAATTTCACGTAATCCACACAAACACGCCATCCGTTATCACCGAGTTGGAATCGACTCCTGCCGATCATTAGAAATCACCGTAACCCTTATTTTTAGGACGCATTGCTTTGGGCTCTTTGAGAACTATCCAAGATCGGATAAATGATTTGACATCCGACCATTTAATAACTTCCTTCTTTAACACCTCTTTCATATTTGGGTTAAGGCGGTATTTGGTGCTCTATGGAAGTCTTTGTGGCAATCTTCCAACAATATCTTGTGCATACACAAGAAGGGTGATCCTTTGATATCGAAAATTGACCAACCAATAGCTCTCTTTACTTGCGCACACATATGAGGATTCTTCCTTGTCGTGCTCGAGAGCGGTGAAATGATTCTTGGAAGAGTTTTTCCTCGCCCGAGATAAGCATATTTCGGTGGTTGGGCAATGTTTTCAGACTAACCTTTGGAGGTTCGTCTATTGAAGGTTTGGATACGGGACGACAGATCCGCTAGTCCCGGTGACTCGGAGCTCGGGCGTCTGAGGTGGCACTTTGGCGGATCTCTCGTTAGAGGATCTTGAGGAGCCCCTTTCTTGCTCTAACTCCATGAGCTCGGCATATTCATTATCCTTGTCTTGACCGAGAAGAGTGTTCGGCATTTTATCCACGACGACCTGCTCTAATACTTGAATTACCAAGCATTCCTCCACTTCGTCCGGTCTTCATAGCATTGAATACATTAAAAGTAACCTTACGGTCATTTACCCTCATTGTGAGTTCGTCTTTTTGGACATCAATCAAAGTCCTTCGGTTGCGAGGAAAGGGCATCCCAGATAATAGGCACCTCGTGATCGACTTCATAATCCGAATGATGAAATCTGCGGGAAAGATGAATGTATCCACCTTTACTAGCACATCTTCAATTTTCCTTGGGATGAGCCATCGATCTATCGCCAACCTGCAAGATCAACGTCGAGGTCTAGCTTCACCTATCCTAGCTTCACGAATATTGAGGCGGCATTAAGTTTATACTTGCTCCCAAATCGCATAGAGCACGACCGACGTCGCGTCCTCCAATGGAGCATGGAATTGTAAAGCTCCCTGGATCTTTTAATTTGGGTGGGATTTTGCTCTTTAACATGGTACTACTGCTCTCGGTCAGTGCCACTATTTCGAACTCACCCAGACGTCTCTTCTTTGTCAGGATGTCTTTTAAGAACTTCACATAGTTCGGCATCTGTTCCAAAGCCTCCACCAATGGGATATTAATGTGCAGTTGCTTTAAAACATCAAGAAATCTCCGAAACTGAGAATCTTGTTCTTTCTTTTTCAACCTTTCGGGGAAAGGTGGTGGTGGAGGATAAACCACATCGTCCAATTGCTTCGGCAGAGTATTCACTTCGGCAGGCTTCTCAGCATTACGGGTTTGCTTCGGTGCTTCCACTTTGCTTTTTGTGTTTGAGGACTCCGCCTTTTCTTCTTGGTTTGGCAACTCTGTTTCCTGCATCTGCTTCCCACTTCTCAGAGTGATAGCCTTGACATGTTCTTTATCTTTCCGAGGATTTTCCGTGTCACTTGGAAGATTTCCAAGTGGTCGATTCCTCATTTCGTTAGCTAGTTGTCCGATCTGGACCTCCAAATTCCTTAGCGAGGTGGACTGCCCTTGTATTACTGCATCGGTCTTAGCCATATACTTAGCCATATACTCCTTCATCAAGGTTTCCATAGTTTTGGGTTGTGGAGCGGCATGTTGCTGCTTTGGTTGGAAATTTTGCTGATACGTATTTTTCTCAAAATTTCCACCACCACTTGTTCCTGATCCTTGGCCTCCCCACGAGAAATTAGGATGTTGTCTCCACCCCGGATTGTATGTTTGTGAGTAAGGATTATTCCTCTGGCCATTCTGATTTCCCATGTAGCACACCGAGGCTGGGTTTGATGGGCAGCTATCAAAAGTATGCCCTTCTCCACAATAAACGCATGACACCTCGTTTACTTGCATTGTGGGTGCGACCACTGGAACATTTGTTGGTTGAACAATTGGATTGGTTATTTGCAAGCCTTTTAACATATTGCTCATGGATGCCACTTGAGTAGTTAATGCTGTCAAGGCATCGACCTCCAACACACCGGCAACAGATTTCTTCCCCATTGGAGCACGAGAATTGGACTATTGGCAGTTGTTATTTGCAATTCTTTCCAAGATCTCATACGCCTCATTGTATGATTTAGAGAGAATAGCTCCATTTGCGGAGGCATCGAGCACCAAGCGTGTGGACGCGTTTAACCCATTGTAGAAGGTCTCCAGTTGAATGCAGTGCGGAATGCCGTGGTGAGGACATTTCCTTAGCATTTCCTTATAACGTTCCCATGCCTCGCACACTGACTCATCATCATTCTGCTGGAACGACATGATGTCGTTTCGGAATCTTGCATTCTTTGTAGGTGAGAAGTACTTCATTAAAAAAATTTCTCCGAGCTCGTTCCACAGTGATTGAATCGATGGAAGACCATTCAGCCATGCTTTTGCGATCTCGTAGCGAAAAAGGAAACAACCGAAGTCTCAGCGCTTGGCCAAGACACCGGTAACAGGCAGTCACCGACCTCAAAGAAAGACCGAAGATGAAGATGTGGATCCTCGTGGCTTGCCCTTTGAAGCGCCCCCTTGTTTGGAGCATTTGGAACATGACCGCCCATTTCGAGCGGTTTGCTTGCACCTCGGGTCGGGTAATTCCCGGATTTAACTCATTAAATCTAGGGTTAGCGTAGTCACGTATACCCCTTTCCCGGTCATCAGCAATGACTATGGCATTTTCTCTGTTACCTCATGGTGCGGCCATTCTGGCTTGTGCTCTGCGGACGTTTTGACGTCGCCTTCCTCTTCGAAAAGTACGTTCAATCTCTGGATCTAACGGGTATAATACCTGCGCTTTGGCTTTGCACATATACCACAATCCAGGAGCCCTACTTCACACAAAAGAAAATAATCAGAGTTAACCACTAATAACAAATAAACACAAAATTGCGATATCAACGTAATTTATAATTGGCGATCCCCGGCAACGGCGCCAAAAACTTGTTGTCTATGATAATATGTTGCAACACAATTAAATATACGCAAGTGCATGTAGTCAACAAGTAATACACGAAAATATTCCGAGATCGAATCCACAGGGATCGCACTTTTTTAAATCACGCCGGCAGACAATTTTTGTTTAGGATAACAACACAAGGGGAAATAAACAGGAAATAACAATTTAATAAAAACAGACGGAAATCAAAACTAAGAGAATGTTACTATGAAGCGAAGTGAAATCTCAGATAAAGATATGACAAAACAGCTGATAATAAGATGAGAAATAGACTTGACCTCTCGATTCCACCCATGCTCTGTATTAAATATGCTACAGCATTATCATTGCTTCATTACTATGACATGAACTTCTCCGTTTCTTAGTATTTTTCCAAATCTAAGATTATATTCTATAAGTCATTCGATATATTCCTATACCAAACAGCTTCTTAGAATAACTTTACTAATCCATTCATTTATGTCATGCAAGGTAAACACATATTCCTATGCTATTCACACACATAATATTTAAATCATGTTCTTGCGTCACTCTCTTGTTTTCCACTCTATAAGAACTTCCCAGAAATTATAGAGCTAAAATCCCATCCATGGTTATCAATCACAAGCAAGATAAATAATCTCCAAGAGAACAATAGCAATTTAACAAAATAAGCATAGAAATGAGCTCGTCACACGAGCATGGGTTTCATCAAAAGATCAAGTCCTACGAATTTAGCTCATAGCGAGCTGTTCAACAATATTAAAATAAACGAATGCCATAACAAGCTAAAAGAATTCGAGAAAAGAAAGTGAAACTCGTCGCCGAAATCACGTGCTCCTTCTTGGATCGTCGCCTCTTCCGATGGCTTCTTCTCCAAGTTGTCGCTCCTCTGATTCCTCTTCCTTCCAATGATTGTGTGTTTTCCCCAGAGTTGATAGAATATCTTTCTTCTGTTGTCTGTCCCCCTTTTAATAACCGAATCTGGCTCTTTTTAGCGGTACAGACGGCGCACCTGCCAGCCCTTCAACCTCTGATTTTTCAGTCCTTTTCTAATGGCTCTGACAGATAACAACCCGCGCGTCCCTTTTATGCTGCTGTGGCCAGATGCCACGTGGCTGTGGTCCTGCAGATCTCCTAAGTCTTCAGCCAAAACCTTTCATACTTTGTCGTTGATCATCCATCAGCATAGGCTCTTCTCCGTTTACGACCTGACTTCGCTCCAGATTTCGACTTTGGTTGCTAGCTCGACTTAATTCACGAGCTCGGCGTCAGTCACGAACTCAACCTTGTCTGCTCTTCTCTCTTTCCTGGAATCTGGTTTCGCTTACGAGCTCGACTTTGGTTGAGCTCGGCTTTTGATTACGAGCTCGGCAGTCTCGAGCTCGGCTTTTGATTACGAGCTCGACAGTCTCGAGCTCGGCTTTTGATTACGAGCTCGGCTTCTGTTTATGAGCTTGAGTGTGGTCAGTTCTCTCTTCTGGAGCTCGACTTCAAGACTTCGCTCCGGTATCCTCAGTTTTCACTTTACCTTTGAGCTTTGACTTCGTCTTTCGAGTTCGACCTTGCTCTCGCATTACTCCAGTCTTGTTCGTTCTACCCTTCCTCGTATTTCGAAGTCAAGCTCGCTCACGAGTTCGGCATTGTTTGCGCGTTCGACCTGGAGCTTGGCTTCGTCTCAGCGGACTTCAGCATCGTCTTCACTGTCGTTCTTCCTGCTACATGCCATAGATTGATTAAATAAAGCTTTAAAAAGAACATAAAACCCCTTAGAAGCACCGAACTCAATCCTACACGCACACACACGAAAACACAACATAAACACACCAAACAACACAAACACACGAACAGAACACACAAAACTCAAGGTTATTATCATCAAAAAGGTTACATAATAACTCTTTTACAAGAGTTATCACTAGGTATATAATCAATGTATGGTGAATTAAATATCCAAGATAGATCATCGGGAGAGGGTTAAAATCAGATTTCCCTACATATCTTGTTGTTGTTGTTCACCGGTGTTGCCGCCGTCACCGCCGACGCCGTCCGTCTCCCGCGCCGTCGTCGTTGTCTCCGGCGCCGTCCGCTGCCGTCAAGGAGGAGAAGAAGAAGGCTGATTTGTTTCTTCCCATTTTGCCCCTTGTGAAAAAAAAAAAAAAAAAAAAGGAGCTACCACGTGTCAGCTTGTGGTGTGACCACGTGTTCAAAATGTGTGATCTAGATTGGGTACTGACATACTATCTGGGGACCGGATACTACGGGAACCCAACCCTATATATATATATACACGTGTATGATACGATGATAAAAATGAACATGTGACAATTTTAAGGACTATATTTGACTATATTTATTGAAATTAATTGGATTGTATACTAAAAATAATTCTTTCTGTACAAGCTTTTTTTATGATTTATGAATGAATGAAATTCTAGTGTGAATCAATATTCTCAATAATTGTGTAATGATGTTGTATACATGGTAGGTGTTGTATATATTTGATGTTATACCCTCATGCATATATAGTAAATTCCGTGAGAGTAGGGGTGTAGTGCACACTCATATTTCCATGTGACATTTGGTTTCTAATATTATTTTGATTATTTAAATGTAATGTATAAAGTAAAAACAATCACAATTAGGAATTTGGGCCCCACTATCGAGTATAGCTTTCTAGCGAAGCTATGAAGCACATGCCGAATCTCAATAGGGCTGTCGACATCCCCAAAAAATTATCGACAACTTATATTTTCAAATTTTATTTTCGAATTGAATTTTATGATTTTATAGTTGAATCTTCTTGTGGAAGTTTGTTATATTATGCTTCCTTAATTAAATCGTTAAATAGTTTTTAATTAATAATATCAATTAAAATTGTAATACATAATCTTTATCTAATATTTAATAGTCTTAGATATTATTAATTGTCGACGCTCACTTCTCCTATACTGAGCACATTAAAGAATTGTAGGCAAAATTATATATGCCTTGCAGACAACAATTCGTATTTACTTCTCCTTTTTATATTAGTCCTCAAGTTTTCAAATTTATAAATTTAGTATTGTGTTCTCACTATTTGTTGTTTTCCAAGGGTAAAATAAGTAAATATTTCAATTAAATTCGATTCCCACTATATTCAACTGAAACTCTCTCTTTAGCGTGCCCTACACACACTCATCTGAGAGACGCGAAGAGATGCGATTACTTAATTCCATGAATTATGATTGTATATCTAATATTTGAGTTGGGTGTGAAACAAGTTCTTTCTTGTTCATTATTATTAATGCATTTCATGGGCTTAGCTATCGAAAAACCTATGCGAATAACAAATCTCAATAGTTCTGTGTTTTTTTTGCCTACTCAGTTGTTCTGAGATAGAGCTTTTTCAATTATAAATTTATGATACCTTTGTGGTTTTAGGTGAGGGCTTCATATTTACTATGGGATCTTCGTCGCCTTTTCAGTTGTAAATGTTACTTATGATATTGATATACACAGCATGTGAGTTTTGTGTTGAGTTTTAAGTTACATGTGAATTTGGGTTGTTAATGAATTGGAGTTCTCATTTTTTTTAGTATTGTTTGTTCTGAGAATTCTGTGGCCTTCCATTTTCAATATTGAGATTATTATCATATAAAGTTAAGTTGATTTAATGAGTTGACATAGCTGGGTTTTGGGAACTGTGGATGGAGAAGTTGCTTTCTGATGGGTCTCGCTGGTGTATGCCGTATGGGGAGAGAGGGTGGAAGGAGAGGGGATACATCAGTTAAAACTTTTTCTTTACATAGACTAACTGTCTATTGAGCATAGCTAGTTAGGAACTGTCAGTTCAGTACCTTAGATAGTACTGCTGATCAGTTTAGATAAGGGAAGTCTGATGCAGAGTAATATCAGTTAGCAAATATACTTACTGCTGAGGTACCTAGTCAGTTGGACTCATAACTAATGTGTGTGTGGAATATGGTGGTTATAGAATTTGCCTTAGAGAAAACTTGAAACTGATACGAAACACTTAGTCAAATATTGTTTAGTTATATTTCAATTATATCTTTTCGATGTCGGTCGATCTTGATAGAGGTTTCAAACGCCGTTATTTGATTGAATATGGTGTCCCATTATCTCATACAGATACTGTTGGAAGTTAATGGGTTGTGAGTGGGAATTGCTAGTAATGAGGTTCATGGCCTTTGGCCTTTCATTTCCAACTCTTGATGTTAAGAGTTAATGGAATATTGATGTTTGTCATCAATTGTGACCTTAGAACATCCCTCTTGGAGTGCTATATATAGTGCATCATTCTAGAGTTAGAAGCATAAGCAAAACATTCTATTCTCTCTAGCAAAAGCAAAGCATTCTACTTGCATTCTTAGCTCATAGTTCTTAGTCTTGAGTTCGTTCTCGTTTCCGTCCGATTCACGGGGCTCGACTTGTTTGTGGTGCTACTACGGTTGAGGCGAAAGTCGTTTACCTTTGGGGACGAGCCGCCAATCGTGAGCACTACCGGCGTTTCGTCTTGCGGGCGAAGTTCAACTTGGCGACTTATTGATAAGTTCTTGTTTTCTTGACATCTCATTTGTAATAGTTATTTTAATCATTTCATTGTAATTTTGCACGATATTGTAACCAATATTCAACTACAATCGCAAGACGCGAAAATTACGCCCAACTCTCTGTTCAAGTTACACGATCGTGCAAATTGAAGATGTCGACCAATCACGATGGCGCCCGCCACCACTTAATCCGTTGGAGCGAAGCGGTTCCACCATGGCTCGATCTTTGAACCCGCATTCCGTGGCTCAACAACCGCCAATTTTCACCGCGTCGACTTCAAGCGCTGGGCGCATAAGATGATGTTTTACATCACCACAATGGGGCTTGCTAGCTTCTGCGTGAAGGCGGGCCGCCTATTCCTTCCGAGGAAGAAGCGGACGAGAAGTGCGTATAAATCGACACTTGGTATCATTCCGACTATCGTGGTCGGAATATGGTGTTAAATGGGCTTGATAATAGTCTATTTAATGTATTTGCGGTCGAGGATCTTCGCCAAAGAGTTATGGGAGGCACTTAACCAAAAGTATCGGTTGAGGAGGCTAGCACGAAGAAGTTCGTGGTTACCGTGCTCACCGAGTTCAAGATTGTGGATTCAAACCGATCATGCCTCAAGTACACGAGTTTCAAGCTCGTTGCACGATGTTCACGCGAAGGTATGCCTCTGCTGAACAATATTCCATTGCAATTTTAATTGACAAATTGCGGAAGGATGGAAAGGGTTCGAGATCTTACCTTAAGCACAAGCGAAAGAGATGACCATGAAAGCATGGTTGCTCGACTCCAAGTTGAAGCTCAAGTTAAGGGCGAGTTGAAGGCTAAAAGTCCGATGGAGGCTAAGGCAACTGATCGGTGAGGGAGGACCTTCAGGAAGCGCCTCGTCCAGATGAACAAAGCGAGGAAAAAGTAGGCTGCAAAACCAGTTTTGGAGCGTGCTACAACTGTGATAAGCACGGGCACATGGCTAAAGACCGCCGAAAGCCTAAGAGAAAGACAAAGGCAAAGGCTGCGTCAACAATGTTGAGAAGGACTTGACACTTGGGACAAAGATGACTTTGTTGCCATGATAAGCGAGGTAAACCAAGTCACAAATCCTACCCCTACTTCTTGGTTTCTTGACACGGTGCTCTTGTTCACATTTGTGTCCATCGAGACTTGTTCTACACCTACAAAGAGGTTGAAGGCAGGTGTGACCGAGGCAAGTGATCATACTTCCAAGGTGCTTGGAGTTGGTACCGTTGTACTTCAACTTACCTCGGTGTGGAAATAACTACGAAGGATGTCTTTGCATGCTCCTTCGATCCGCATGAATCTCATCTCTGGCGTCGAGTTGACTAGAGCCAAATTTGATATAGATTTTCGTGGAGAATATGTAATAGTTAGAAAGTTTGGAAAGACTCTCGGCAAGGGTTATGTCTCAGAAGATCTTTTCAAACTCGATGTTAAACTTGTAAGCCTTCTAAGGCGATTGCAAAATTAATGAGAATGCTTCTATTTCGCTTACTTGCTTGAGTGTTACGATTTATGGCATTGTAGACTTGGTCATGTTAATGTTAATGCTATAAAGAAACTCGCTAACATGAACTTGTTAAAATAGAAGTATCTAAAACACAAGATAAATGTGAAATCGTGTTGAAGCAAAAATGACCAAGTTGTCTTTCAAATCCATTGAAAGAAGCTTAAAACCTCTAGAATTAATTCACACTGATGTTTGTGATTTAAAGTTTGTACAAACTAGAGGTGGTAAAAAGTATTTTATTACTTTTATTGACGATTGCACAAGATATTGTTATCTTTATTTATTAAGAAGTAAAGATGAAGCAATTGATGCATTTCGAAACTTCAAGAATGAAGCTGAAAATCAACTTAATTGCAAAATTAAGGTTGTAAGAAGTGATCGAGGTGGAGAATATGTTGCTCCATTTCTTTGAATTATGCAACGAAAGTGGTATAATCCATCAAACGATCGCTCCTTATTCGCCTCAATCAAATGGTGTTGCTGAGCATAAAATCGAACTCTTAAGGAGATGATGAATGCGTTATTAATAAGTTCGGATTATCCCATAATATGTGGGGAAGTCGTTCTTCTGACCAACTATATCTTGAACAAGATTCTATCAAAGGAAGGATGTAACTCCTTATGAACTTTGGAAAGGAAGGAAACCTTCATATAAATACTTCAAAGTGTGGGAGTGTTTAGCTAAGGTTGAAGTACCGTTGCCAAAACAAGTTGCAATTGGACCTAAAACGGTAGATTGTATCTTTATTGGTTATGCACTTAATAGTAGTGCTTATAGATTTGTTGTGCACAAATCTGATATACTTGATGTTCATGTGGGAACAACAATTGAATCAAGGAACGCTATATTCTTTGAGAATATCTATCCTAATAAGGATAAGAATAGTTCTGATTCAAGTAAAAGAATTGAGGAAGATTCTACCAATTCTCATCTTGTTGAAGAAAGTGAACCCTCAAGTTCTAAGCAAGTTTTTATGGCCCTGCTAATAGAAAACGACCTAGGTCTACACCTGAAGATGTGCAACCTAGACGTGGTAATCGTGTAAGAAAAGCTAAAATTTATGGATCGGATTATGTCGTTTTATTGTTAAATGATGAACCGGTTACCGTAAAAGAAGTTTTATCAGGCCCAGATGCAGATCTGTGGAGAGAAGCAATAGACATTGAGATAGAGTCTATTATGTTGAATCATACTTGGGTGTTAGTAGATCTTCCACTGGTTGTAAAGCTTTAGGATGCAAGTGGATCCTAGAAGAAAAATCAAGTCGATGGCATTATTGATAAATATAAGGCCGGACTTGTAGTTCGAGGGTTTAGACAAAAGGTCGGGTATGACTTCTTCGATACCTACTACCGTGACTAAACATACTTCTATTAGAATCTCGCCGCTATTCTTTGCTTTGCAAAATCTTGAGATTCATCAAATGGATGTAAAAGCAGCGTTTACGTATGGAGAGTTAGAAGATGAGATCTATATGAAATAGCGGAAGGTTTTGTAGTACAGGCAAGAGCACAAGGTATGCAAACTTCAAAAGTCTTTGTATGGACTTAAGCAAGCGCCCTTTGCAATGGCATATGAAATTTGACAAAGTTATGTTGTCAAATGGTTTCAAAATCAACGAGAGTGACAAGTGTGTCTATGTAAAGAATTGAATAACGATTTTGTTATTGTTTGTCTTTATGTAGATGACATGTTGATAATGGGAAGTAACTCTCGTGTGATTGGAGAAACAAAAGAATGCTTAGTAAGAACTTGACATGAAAGATATGGGTTTAGCGGATGTAATTCTTGGAATTAAAATTCTTAGAGCGCCAAATGGAAATGCTGACACAGTCCCACTATCTTTGAGAAAGTGTTGAAGAAATTCAATGCAATGGATAAGCCTATTTCAAGACTCCTTGGGACTCGAGTGTTCATTTGACTCCAAATAGGGGTGAACCTATAAGTCAAGATGAATATGCTAAGATTATTGGGAGTTTGATGTATCTCACAAATTGTACCCGACCTGATTTAGCTTGCTCTGTGAACAAATTGAGTAGTTTCACAGCTAATCCAAGTAGAGAACATTGGAAAGCACTTGAGAGCGTATTGGGTTACTTAAAGTTTACCCGAATTATGCGATTCATTATTCTAGTGAGCCCATGTACTTGAAGGGTATAGTGATGCTAATTGGATATCTGCCTCAATGACTCGTTTTCCACAAGTGGATACGTGTTCACTATTGGAGGTGGGAGTATCTTGGAAGTCAAGAAACAGTCTTGTATAGCAAGGTCTACCATGGAATCAATTCATAGCTTTAGATAAGGTGGTGAAGAAGCCGAATGGCTTAGAAATTTCCTCGAGGATATTCCATCTTGGCGAGTCCGTGCCTTACGTGTTGATTCACCGTGATAGTCAATCGCAATAGGAAGGGCACAAAATATATATTATAACGGTAAGTCTCGACATATTAAATCGACGACACAATACCGTGAGACATTTGATCACGAGTGGGGTTATCACTATTGATTATGTAAAATCAATAGATAATCTAGCGGATCCGCTGACAAAAAGCATTAATCGAGATCAAATGTTTAAACTGTTAGAGGGAATGGGTGTTAAATCCATATCTTAAGGATGATTATAGCGGAAACCCAACCATGATGATTGGTTGTCCGAGAACATGGTTCAAAAGGGACAACGAAGTTATAAAAATCCGTGTGATAAACACTCAAACATGCCTATTCTCTGAGAACAGTGAGTGTTTGTAAGTCTGCAAGTGGTGAGGTTAAGTTTTAACTTTTAATGACTCTTGGATACCTCAATGAGGTCAGTATAGCGAATACTTGGTTGTAATAGTCACCTATGCAAGTGTGAAGTGGGGCGCTTCAAGTGGTACACTTGTGAATCCAAAGGTGTTCCAAGGCCATAATGGACACAAGCGTAAAACGGATGGAAATTGAGATGATATTGTGTCAATATTATTGTCTCAAGATACACCATGGAGGACTAGTTCAGGTGAAATAACCACTATGCCGCCGGTATGCTCGATAATTTCGACTATGGAAGGTTCGAGGCCACAAGCTACCTTTCCAAATGCAATATCGTCTCTTGAGGTGAACTGCGTTTTGCATTTATATGGCATTTCCACTCATGTGGGGATTGTTGGAAGTTAATGGGTTGTGAGTGAGAATTGCTAGTAATGAGGTTCATGGCCTTTGGCCTTTCATTTCCAACTCTTGATGTTAAGAGTTAATGGAATATTGATGTTTGTCATCAATTGTGACCTTAGAACATCCCTCTTGAGTGCTATATATAGTGCATCATTCTAGAGTTAGAAGCATAAGCAAAACATTCTATTCTCTCTAGCAAAAGCAAAGCATTCTACTTGCATTCTTAGCTCATAGTTCTTAGTCTTGAGTTCGGTTCTCGTTTCCGTCCGGTTCGCGGGGCTCGACTTGTTTGTGGTGCTACTACGATCGAGGCGAAAGTCGTTACCTTTGGGGACGAGCCGCCAATCGTGAGCACTACCGGCGTTTCTCGTCTTGCGGGCGTAGTTCAACCGGGCGACTTATTGATAAGTTCTTGTTTTCTTGACATCTCATTTGTAATAGTTATTTTTAATCATTTCATTGTAATTTTGCACGATATTGTAACCAATATTCAACTACAGATACAGTGTTAGAAGATCACGGAAGTCTGTATGATTAGTTTAGCTAGTTGAGATATAAAACTGGATCACAACTGAGACAACTTGAGGATGAGTTGTTGGTATAAGTTGCAGTATATATAAGAAGTAACTTGACTTGATTGTTTGTCTATGCTGGTATGTCTTGATGTATTGATGGATCAAAGTGAGATGAATTCTTCTATCTGACTATCGTGAAGAACCTAGATCTCGGTGACTTTATGTTGATCTAAGTCTCGATAAAGTTTCAGATGAGTATGAGTTGTTGACCATCACATTGACTTGTTATGATGAGGGTTACATTGGATAACCTAATATTTTTTTATATTTTTTTTGATATCATGGGGAACCCGCAGCCGCTACCTTAGGTGCGCACTGGGTAAACCCCACGGTCCTGTGCAATAGCCTGCAAACCACACAGGACAGGTAAATCATACTTGGAAAACCAGGTGTGACAGACTCAAACCCATAGAGGCGTTTGGTGGGGTTCAAACCTGTGACCTTTCGACCACAGGAACCCACCTTAACCATTGGGCTATCCCTAGGGAACTGGATAACCTAATATTCTCTGCATCTTGGGTGGTGATAGTGCTTGTATATCACTGAATTCTAGTTTTTACTAAATTTCAAACCATTCATGCAAAATTCTCGCTTATACCTGGTAGAGATACCTTATTAATATAACTATTTAACGTATGCAATTAATGTATCCATGTGGTTGCAAATAGAGCCGACAAAATAAGTCCGACTTGAGAAGCCAGCCCGGGGTACCCAGGGTTTAAGCTGGTTTAGGCTTAAAATTTAAAGTTCCAAAAAAGTCGGGCCTAAAAAACCCACCTAAAAAAATTTCAGGGCTTCGGGCCAAAAAAGCCTAGTGTTTCGGTCCGATATTCTATTAAATGTACATATTTATAATATTACATATCTATAATTTTTTTAATAATATTAATTATATTTTATATAATTATTTATTTTTTTATAATTAAAAATATTAATTTTATATATTAAAAAATTACAAAAATTGTTAAAAAAGCCCGCTCGCCCGAAAACCCGCACGGGGCTTGTTTGGGCTTCATATTTTTAGCTCCGAAAATATAAAAGCCCGATGGATCCGGGGCCGACCCGGACCCGGCCCGCTACTTTGCCAGCTATAGCTGCAAATGACTACCTTATGCACGATAAGATATTATAGATTTCAAATTACTCATGCAAAAATCTCGTATAACTAGCAAATATTTTATACATACAACTGCTCAATATAATGTATTCATAAGCATGCAAATGACTATCTTATGCAAGGATAAGGTATTCCAAATTACTAAAAGAATTCCCAAGATTAATCTTGTCTGTTCAATCTAAATAATTAATTAGTGGTCGGATTTGTTTCTTAATTCTTAGCTAATGAAGTATTCTCATTATAACTCAATCCCATATATATGTATAATATTACTTAAACCAGAAAATGATTTCTTTAATAAGAAAATGATTATTTGTTGATATAATATAACACATAGTCATCGGGCGAAGTCATTCATGGATTGATCTCTTGAATAAATATCTCACTACAAGAATTTTGCTCATAGACCACACGTCATAGACCACGCACATTAGTACTAAAGTGGTCTATTATGACATAGACAACGTGGGTGGTGAAACGCGTGGTCTATAACCATATTTTTAAACGGTTATAGACCACGGGCTAGAGAACCGCGTGGTCTATTAGCGTGGTTTTCATATTATAGACCACGGGGTTCATTCCGTGTGGTCTATTAGCGCAAAAATTTCATAGACAACGGGCTTTAACCCACGTCGTCTTTCTCTCGTGTTGATTAAATACCACGGGTCATTAACCGCGTGGTCTATCATCTCATTAGCCACGAAAGGAATGAAAGGAAAAAAAAAAACTCTTTCTCACTCTCAAACTCTCGGTACGCTCCCCAGAACCCAATCTCTCCTCTCTCTCTTTTTCCCTTTGTTTTCTCTCCCCCTCCCTTTGTTTTCTCCCCCCTCCCAAACGCCGCCGCTGCTGCCGCTTCCACCGGACGAGCACTGTCGTCGAGTCACTCGAAATCAACCAAACGGCTCTGATGCCATTCCCTATACTTTCAAACTACACCAAAACTCTGTTAATTTAACCCTACCCTTTCATTTTCAACCTACGAATTTCACCCAAATTCAACCTGCAAAACCCCTTTTCCTCGCCTCGAATTTCTCTTGTTCAATTTCTTCAGAGGGGTGTTGAATCCTGATTTTGACCGATTGAATAACGAATTGATTGCGTGAGGAGCGTTTTTGCTGCGTCTTGATGATTATTAAAGCTTACGTTTTCCAGAGATCATTTATATTTGTTACAACCCATGCTATTCTAGAAAGATTGTTTCTGGACAATGTATTTTGCAGTGGGGTTAGAAAACATAGAGAATGAGAATGTGTTTAGATTTTTCAATAAAAATGAAATTGATTAGTATGTGTGTGTATATATATAGAAACACTTTAGGAGATATCTTTTTCTCTTTCCGTCCATGATAAATATATCACAATTGTTTTATACGTCGTCCATGAAAAATATATCACTTTATTTTTTAGGACACTATTTATTATCCAACCACACAATCATTCATTATTTATCAAAAAATTATTTCTACCATTCACAACCTAATACATAGTGGAACTATTTCTTCACTCAAACAACACTCATTAACAATTTTATTAAAACTTGTGTCGTCTATGAGTGGTATACTTATCGTAGACGGGGACTATTTTAAATGTCTTATTACTTGTCTTCTTGTTGTGGCTAGTATGCGACATTCTGAACTACATCGTCATCATAGCACCATAAAATGTAATAGTATTCGAGTATTATGAAAAAATGATAGATAGTTTGGGCGAATGTGAATAAGTACAGTTTTCGGGAAAATGTCAAAGGGAAAAAAGTAATGTTTTTAGTTACGGGGGAAATATTAATATACTGGGAGTGGACCTTAATTATATTATTATTATTATTTTAATTGTTTACTCGACTTACAAAACTTAGAAATCCCAAAACATTATATTTAATAAGTTGCAGTATGACTTTTATTAAAGTACGTTATTAATATTGACGTTAGGCATTTTGGTAAAGTAAAATACTTTTAAAATCATGACTATATAGTGATTAGTCAAAGCTACATTAAATTAACTGGCATACCTCTATTTATTTATCAGGATACATGCATCACTGCACAGTACTGCGAATTAAAATCCCATTTAATTTCCCTATGCTAAAGTAAATCCCTAATAACTTGACCTCATAAAAATAATAGACATAAAATAATTCAATTATTGATAGTAATGTGCATCATTGATAAACAATATAGTATAAGTAATGGGTATTGTTATACTTGATCAAAGTTCATGCAAAACGATCTTATTCGGTTATATAAATAGAATAAAGTGAATATAACCTTTGTTAGCATATATAGAAAAGACGATTAGCAGTAAAATTAATCTTCAATGGATGTCGCCACTACTAACACTTGCATTTGTAGTAATCACTGCAATGCTATGAGCCTGGGATATAGTTATTGAAGTTTTATTTATACAAAAACTTTTGTACATCCATCCGCATCATGTGGACAGACTAAAGTATCATTTACATTGAAGAAAAATATCATTTATTTTTTACAATGTAATTCAAAAGTATCATTTTTTATTGAAGAAAAGTATCATTGTCCGCACATACGGATGTCTGCATACGAGACCACCTCTTTTATTTAAGATTGATTCAAAAGCATTTCAAATAAGTTAATCTACATATATTTGTGTTCTATAAAATTTAAAATTCGATGTAAACTTAAACCCGACAAGAAAAAAGAAACAAGAGTATAGAAATATCAAATCCTTCGTGTGCTCTACTCATGTTCGATTTGATTATTACTCTTTAAGATCAATCAAATGAGTAACCAAACAAAATTGTTTAAACAATGATATCATTACAAACGAATTTGAACGGTTTGTTTAAATTAACCCATTTATGACTCTAGCAACATCTTTGCCAAAATTGTATTAAATTCAAAGAGAATCTCATCATTATAGTTTAAAATTTAAACCATAAAAACATCACTACCAAAAAGCAATTGAAGTCTACAAGATAAAGATAATTAATTTAATAGAACTATGAATGAGTTGAAATTTATAGTTTGAACTTTACATGCTAATGTAGGCTATCTTATAGCTGTAGTTTGCTCATTGAACTCAAATTGGAAAATTTTCTTTTGCCGACACCATTGCAGTTACAACTGTGAGGGGGAAAAGAATAAAGAATAGGAAACATTAATTTTATAGTTATTTTATTATCCACATAAATTGTGGCCTGTTCAAAGGTTTGAAAACTTTTCTATGAAATATTTTACAAGTATCAATTTTCGTCGACAATGCCATATTCTAATGTATTTTTTTCTTTTTCATTTTAAATTATTATATATAGAAAAATAGGTTACATATATGTGATAATTCAGTAACTTGGTCGTCCTAATTACTTTTATTTGGCTTCAAAACAAAAAATTAATCTTTTAAAAATATAACTTGTTTATATACTAATTATACATTTGATTGTGTTATGTCAGCTATATTTTTAAATCTCTGTTAACCATACCCAATGGTTTATATTGTGTAGTGTTTTGTTTATTTCAGACCGTTACATCGTATATAGAACAAATGCCACGACACGAGTTACTTTGATTTTATGCAATCTCATTATCTTAAAAAAAAATCATAAATATCTTGACATTAAAAAAAAGAGTCACAAATATCTAAATCATAATTTATGACAAAAGTAACTCTAAAGAAAGTACGAAAAAAGTAATTCACGGGCTAATTGTTTCCTATTAAAAAATTTATTTGGTTTGTTTGAGAAACCATGAATCTGGTGTAAATCATTTGTTATTTATAATGAAAATGACAAAAGAATCATAAAATTCAATGATATATCCAATAAGCAATTTATCAAAATTAATTGCATACCATAAAATCATGAGTAAGAACGAAGAGTTTTGGGCTTTTGCGAAATCGTACACCAAAAGTGGCCCATATTCCTTAAACTCCCTGTTGGGTCATTATACCACCAATTTCCTCATTATAACCATTCATTTAAAAAATAAATAAAAATAATAGTAAATTTACTATTATAACCTTTTAACCCCAGTTTTAATGTAGCGAATTAAGTCCTAAATCTGCAACAATATAGCCCCAAAAACTAATATTGATTGTGAGGGAGAATGAACTTCTCCTTGGAGATGATCTATGGAAGATAATATTTGTTGAATCTACAGTTCTGAGAGGCCGATGCTCCGACAACGACAGAGGGTGGCGTTGTCTCTGCCGCTGAGAATTTTGCCCATCGAGAAATCTAGCAACGGCCATCCCGCATTGATGTTTCAGCAGCGATCCATCAGTCGTGGTGCTGTACAGCCTAAAAAACAATCCAAAGATCACTACTAGAGCAAAGTATACGATGATTTGTAGCAAGAAATATTTTTCCAGCAACACAAACTTGTTAAGATTCTTTTTAGTCTTCTTACCTTCAGTCCAGCTGGAAGAGTGTGACATGTTTTGTTTTGTGTTGGTATTAAAGAAAAAGAATAAGATTGCAGTAGAAATATATATTCAATAACATGTGTTTGTTATATATTTATAGAGAAGTGTTTTCGTGAATTATGAGTGGATAAGATCAAAATGACAAATGCATACATGTGAGTTATTGTGGATAGCTTTGCAGGTGATTCGGGGTATCTTTGCGGTTGATAACTTTGCAAGTGAGTGAATAGCTTTACAGGTGATAACTTTGTAGGTGAGTGAATTGCTTTGCAGGTGATAGCTTTGCAGGTGAGTAGATAGCTTAGCTTTGCAGGCGTGAGTGGGAAGAGATTGGCTAATTTCAAAGCCACAGATTATGCTTTTGTGAATTAAATTAATGGTTAAGATTGATTTGTATTTTTTTGAATTGAATTAATGGTTGAGATCAAAGCCACATGTATTGCATCAAACCATTATATATTCAAGATCTGATTCATCCGTTTATTCACACCAATCCTCCTACTTTTCTCCAAACCCACAAAAACAAAAGCAACAACAATGAATTTCAATTGGTTGCATCAAAATCTTATAGGTTTCTTCTTCATCTGACGATGATGATAAACAATTGGTTTATCAACATATACAAAACAACAATAGTATATGATCATTGATGATGGAGCAAAGTTCCAGGCATCGTGGAGGCTCAGTTTGGGCACAAAACAATCTTTCGTGATCGAGAAGGAGTTGTTGCAAATCTCTTCAATGACTACTTTTCTGAAAGTCCAACGTACAATGATGAGCAGTTTCGTCGACACTTTCGAATGTCTCGTGAGTTATTCTTGCGAATTATTGATGCTGTAAAAAATAATGATTGTTGGTTTTTGCAGTGAAGGGATGCAACTAGAGGACAAGGTTTTTCTACCTTGTAAAAAATAACTGTTGCATTTCGTATTCTGGCATATACACTTCCTGCAGATGCAACTGATGAGTATATATCAAAATTTTGAATTGACAACAATCGAGTATCTGAAGAGATTTTGCAAAGCAATTCAGGAGATCTTTGCACCGTAATATTTAAGAACACCCACTGCTGTTGACGTTGCTAGACTTCTTTACATTGGTGAACAACGTGGATTCCCAGGGATGTTAGGCAGTTTGGATTGCATGCAATGGAGATGGAAGAATTTGTCCGATAGCTTGGGCAGGTTCTTATGCAGGTCGAAGTGGACACCCAACAATTATTCTCGAAGCTTAACTGATTATGATATTTGGATGTGGCATGAATATTTCAGGATGTCGGGAGCTAACAATGATATTAATATGGTGGAGACATATCATCTTTTCACTAATCTTGCTAGATGCCTTGCTCATCCTGCGCATTATGTCATAAACGGAAAGGATTTCAATATGAGGTATTATCTAGTGGATAATATATACCCCAAATGGGTAACTATTGTGCAAAAAATTAATGTATCGGTTGGTCCAGGAAAAAAATATTTTGCTCAGAAATAAGAAGCGTGTAGAAATGATGTCGAAGTGCCTTCGGAGTCCTCCAAAGTCGCTTCGCAACTGTGGCAAATCCAGTATGTTTTTGAGACAAATTATTTGGGAGATATTATGACTGCATGCATAATAATGCATAATGTGATAATTGAGGACAAACGAGACCTTGATGTTCCAACTGAAGTAGCAAGAGACGTGTCACCCCCAGATGTTGAATTTGATCCACCTGAACCTAATTGGTTTCAAGATTTTTTTGCTCAGTTTAGACAAATCAACTATGCAAACACTCATTTCACGCTTCAGAATATACTAATTGATCATTTGTGGAATGAATATTCTAATTCACAGAATTATAGTATATTATTATGTAACCTATAAGTTTTTGTGTGTAAGTTTTAATTATGTTTTTTTTTATGTAAGCTTGAACTGTTTTTTCTATTTGTTTATGTTTTTGCATTAATATAACATTAAGTTTTAATAATTGACTTTGAAGTAAAATAAATTAAAAAAACCCATTAACATAGAGTAGATGGTTGGGAATCGATGTGGGTTGAGCCCATTTTTCAAGGAAATATAGAATAACAGGTACATTTAAATTGGGCATACATGCATTCCAGCCCGTTTTAGTGGGAGTTAATGTTTCTCTTGTAAAATAGAGATAGAGAAGTTGTAAAATGATGTGAACCCTTGAAAATGGTCTTACGTTTAGTTTTCCAACTTTGTCCACTCTTCTTTTTCACAAAAACTCATGTACATTGCGGACGTACAAAAGTATCACTTGTTATTATAAAAAAATATCAAATATCATTTATACTGAAGAAAAATATCAAAGTCCGTATGTACGGACAGATGTACAGGAGACCAATTCCTTTTCTTTTCTTTAGTATTTTGGTTTTGATTTTGACTTTTTGCTACTAATTTTTTCTTTTATGTCCGTCATGCCAATTAAACGCTTGATTCGTCCAATTTGATTATTTTAAAATTTTAAAAGTTTAAAATCTGGACGTATTTATATCCCATGTTTCAACATTAAAACAAAATTTGATCACCAACTCAAAACTCAGCGATAGATTTGAGAGTAGTTCAACAAATGTTGTTATAATCATTAATGTCAAAATATTGGACTATAACAAATAAAAATATCAAAGGAGAAACAAGTAAAACGTAGAGTGGGCAAGGATTCTTTTGAATTCCACAACTTGGTATATTTATTTATGCTATTCATAATGTTTTTCGCACATTAGAAGGGAAAAGATTCAACGAAACACAACAGCCAGGAGCTAAATAATACAACAGTTTCTATTTAAATATTTTTTAATTATTTAATTTATGATCTAGTAATATGATTGTTTAATAGGTTGAAAAGTAGTTAATCGGTAACATCACCATTTTATAGTTAATTTAATTTAAATTATGAATACAAGCTATTCTATATTTGCTCTGTAAAATCTACAAAATAGAAATTGTATTTGATTACTTTGCATTCAACTTCTTAATTTTGTGAAATGAGTTATGAAATCTTAACAGCAAAAGTTTGACAGAGAAATATTAAATTCTAGAAAAAAATATATCGAAACTTTCCCAACGTTAGGCTCCGTAAACTAAATATTTGATTCCCTCTCTTCGTATGCGCCATGGCCGCAGCGGAGCAGCCACTGAAAAAGAGAAGATTATACGACCAACCACCTGAAAGAGTTACACCCGACGCACCAATTAGATTGGTCGTTTTTACTCTTTTATTTAAATTGTAAATTTAATCTTATTGGAAATTATATTAATAAAGGCATTTATTTATCTAAAGTATTTGTTATTTAATAAATTATGTACTTTAGATAAAGTCCTTAGACCATGAAAAGTTATAAGATATGATCACGCATATGATGGTGATTATGAAATATATCTTTGAAGCTTTGGTCTTAAAATTAGTTCCGAGTGAAATGACTATTCAAGACAGGACATTGAATTGTTGGAAATAACTCGCACGTATGATACACACTTATAAGATGAGAATATTGTGTTTCATCAATATTAACGTAGTTGACGTAAGTGTATATACGTGGGTGCTTGTTAGAGAACAAGTACACTGAACTGACCCGCTAGAAATTCTTATATGGAATTCATTTTATCGAAATAAGAATTTCTAATATATGATAGTACATGATTAGTCATTTGACTTGAGACACCATAGTAATCTTGTATGAGTTCTATTTCATTTTGATATATTATCTGATTGCTAGACAATCATTAAAGATTTTATGTTGGATGCGATATGAATAAATATGGAGATTAATGCGTGGTCAATAAAGAATCTATTACTTGTTTAAAGACGAGAGAATCTCCTACAGTTTTCATTGTTCATAACTCGAAGACCTTGGCCAAGGCACGATGAATAATGATTCATTAAAGAGTTATTGAATATGAATGAAAATGTAACTATTGGATTGTTTTGAGTTTTCGATTTAATTCCATACTCAATATCCAATTTGGTGATTAGATAATAGAAGGACCGTACGTGTATGACGATTCATATTTAAAATAGGTTTACTCGCTATTTCACCTAGTACTAGGTGGCCATGCTACTTGCTAGATGTTCCCATGGTTTGTAGGTTCTTGAAATTAAAGAGTTAATTTCAAGTAAATTAATTTATTGGATGAATTAATTGAATAAATGTTATTTGTTTAAGTTGTAATTTGTTACAAGCCTATTACTAGTGTTAGTTGTGAACCTAAGAGGATCATACACAAAAAGCTAGAACGTGTCAATTGAATTGATTCAATAGTTGAATCCGATTAATTAATGGTGATTAATTAATTGAGACTTGTTCTAATTTAACATGTTAAATTAGATATTCAATTAAATTTATTTAGTTGAATATAATTGGATTAATAAGTCTAATTCTATATTAAATTAATTAGATTAATTTAATTAGATATAAAATTAATTTGATTAATTTTAAAATCTAGAAAATCAGATTGTTTTATATATATATATATATATAATAGTTGGATTAAAAAAAAAGAAAAAGAAAAAGGAAGAAAACGTGTGATTCACATCACATAACTGTAGGAATGATTATGATAATAATGGTCATCTTAATGATGATGATTATTAGGGAAAAACGTTTTCTTTATTGTTTAATATTCCATCATTCTTTTTTTAAAAAGAAGAACAGACGTATTTTCTTCCTTCTTTTTCAAAGTCCAGTTTCACGGCTGATTTATATAAAACAAAAGAGTGTTTGGTTTTACTAGCGAAAAGCTATTCACTCGACGCGTTCTACAAAGTGTGGACTTGATAGAGGGGAGACATTTGGATCCCTGCGAGTTTGGAGATCGAGCAATTGATTGCTTCTAATCTCTACATCAAACGGAGTGCGAAAAGGTATGCAATGATTCGATCATTCTATACCTTACATCATGTTAACGTGAAGTCGTCAAAATCGTTGGAATGAAATAATCGTTGTTTCTTTTATTCGTTCAAAATTTTTAATTTCCGCTGCGTTTTTCGACCCGATCCTAACAGTGGTATCAGAGCCCGGTTTCACGTTTAACATGATGTTTTTCGTTCTTTGTTGGCATGGATTAATTGTTAATTATGCTAGAATTTATTTTGTTATTGATAGCATGAACGAAAACTGAAAATCGCATGAGTGTTTATGAATATTGCCTTGCCGCATTTCATCAAACACTTGGTGAGCGTCAAGTAAATGGACGTGTTGTGGTAGGAGACAGCCATGGCTGACTGAGGTGTGTGACGCCGAGGCCACCATGGGTGTTTAGGACTGCCTCAATATGTTTCATTCACTCGAGTCGCCACGTGGGATTGAGATTTATCTCAAGTTTTGTCTAAATGAGTGTTAGTAAATGTGATATCGCTTTTATGACGAATGTCGTCATATAAATCGATATCTTGATTTAAATTGATTTTGGCATTTTAGAATTAATTGTTAATTCTAAATGTGTGATAAAATTGTTTTATCCAAAATTAAATTTTATGCTTTTAATAATGAAATAAATTATTAATTCCACTTGGTAAATTTATTATGTTTTTATTCATGTGATGAATGTTAGCATGATTTATTTAGGGATGATCATGGGCCAATACCGATGTGATGGCTTATTATTTTATATGCTTTGGGTTTTAAAATGGGGATCATGAGCCTCTTATTCCATTCAATGTAAGCGTTTCATTTATGCAATGAGTGTAGAATAGAAAGTGAGGTTTTCTATTTTCATTGTAATTTTTTTTTTGGAGGGCGTTCGTCATGAAGAAAATAAGAGGCACTTAAAGACCCATATATGTATGGGGTTACATATGATGTAATAGATATGTCTTTCATTTTAAAATCCTTAGATTGATTACGACCGTTTTGGCTCAAAGCGGGTCGCATAAAACGCCATGATCATCCCATCGCTTTATGTATAGGATGCATGTTAGAATTTATTTAATGCTTATTTGCGCAAATCATGTGATGATGTTTGCATTAATTAAACTCATCTAGATAATAGTTTTCGATGAGGTCTTGAAAATAAAACCCTAAGTTTTTGAAACTTTTATAAAGAATTTTTAAAATTCGATTTCAAGTTAAATTGGACAAGTTGAATTGGATTCATCGTTCCAAGTCTACCATCAAAAGTAAAGACATGAGATGCTACCACACTATATCACTTATCACGAGTCGTGGAGTGATTTAGTGTTGGAAAGCTGTGATCTTCACTAAGTATAGAGATACTCATGGAATAGATTTATCAATGTGTTGTCCATGAGTCGTGGAATATATTGGTGCTCTATTTACATGAATGTTTGATGGGTATAACTTGACACTTAGTACTATATGGGCTCATAAAATTGAGGTATATTGGAAGAGTGAGACAAAATAAAATTAAGGGTTATATAGAGATATAATCGTCAAAGAGTTGACTACCGATAAAAATATTTCATGTCTTCATAATATTGAGTTATGGAATATTTTATTGGACCTTAATTCCTACTAGAAATTCGATTTCCAATTCCATTTGGGGTTATGGAATTTGAATAAAATAGTGGGAGACAATTAATTATTAAAGACCTTATATTAATTGAATATATTTTCCATAGTCTCGCTAATTTTCGCATCTTATTTGTAGATTATGCGCAAAATGTCGAAAAATCCATTATCATCAATTCTTGACCAAAACAAACTTCTTGGTACAAACTATGTTGATTGGGTTGAATTTAAGAATTGTTCTAAATTCGAAAAGAGGGCTTATGTCTTGGATGCCCCAATGCACGAAAAAAGCTGATGATTTGCAAATGATGTACTTACAGTACCAAAGTCATGTTGATGACGATTTGCGGGTTCGTTGCTATATCTAGCATCGATGTCAAATGAACTTCAAAGACAAAATGAAGGTGTGGCTTGACATGAGATCCTTATCCGTTTACAAAGTTTATGCGGAGAAAGTATTAGACAACAAAGATATACGATATCTAAGGAGCTTTTCCAGCGTCATTATGGTGAGGGCTCTTGATCCAAACTCATGGGTTGAAGATGATAGCTCTTATGGAAAGGTTGGGATCTCTAGGAGTCGAGATTGGTGAATTGCAAACCGACCTCATGTTGCAATCTTTGCCACCATCATTTGACACTTTTCTCGTCAACTTCACTATGCATAGCATGACAACTAGTCTTCCCGAACTTGTCGATATGCTAGTGACGGGTGAGTCCACTATGAAAAGGACAAGCTATTTTTCTTGTTGGTTTCTCCTCCTCGCCGAAAGCTCCAAAGGCTAAGACTAACAAGTGGAAGGGAAAGAAAAGATGAAGGTTCATCTAAACCCAACAAGTTGAAGGCACGGTGGAGTAGGGAAGAAAAGAAGAATGCTCAATCCAATGACACTTGCCATTTTTGCAACAAACCGGGACATTGGAAGAGGAATTGCAAGGCATATCTTGCAAGCCTGAAGGGTTCAGGTATTTACTATGTTGAAGTTAACTTATCTGTTAACGATGCTTCATGGGTATTGGATACCGGTTGTTCCTCACATCTTTGTAATGAATTACGGTGATGGTGGGAACTAAGAAGTTGAGCAAAGGAGAGCAGGTTCTACGTATGGGCAATGGAGCAAGAGTTTTTGCTTTGCTTTGTAGGAAGCTGTTTACCTAGCTCTTGATAGTGGTTTTAAACTTGTTTTGAACAATTGTTTTACGTACCTAGTTTGATTAAGAACATCATATCTATTCCGGTTTTGGATAGAAAATTATGAATTTTCAATAAAGGGTGGAATATGTTCCATCTTGAAGATGCTTCTTTAATTTATTCTAGTGTATTGGTTAATGGTCTTTATACTATTATACCACAAAACCCTATTTTGCATATTCAACAAAGTAAAGGAAATTAGATAATCATAGTTCCATATAGCTTTGCACTCGGACTAGGTCATATTTCGAGAAAAGAATGAATCAATTGTCTCAATTGCTTGGTCTTTCAAGCGAGCAAAGTTGGCAACTTGTGAATCTTGTCTCAAAGGAAGATGACCAAATCATCATTGTGGGACAAGTGGGCGAGCTCAACATCTATTGTATTTGATCCATACGGATGTTTGCGGACCACTAAGTGTTAGTGCTCATGAGGAACTACCACTATTTCGTAACCTTCTTGATGATTACTCTAGGTATGGTTATGTGTACCTTTTAAGGCACAAATCAAGTATTTGAAAAGTTCAAAGAATTGAGACAAAGTAGAGAAACAAAGCGGCTCGATTATTAAAGTTCTTGATCGATCGAGGAGGTGAATACTTGAGTGGTGCATTTCTTGATTATCTAAAGAGAATGGGATTCTCTCACGGTGGGCGCCTCACGGCACTCCTCAACTCAATAGAGTTTCAGGCGAGAATCGTACCTTGTTAGACATGGTGCGATCTATGATGGGCTTCACTTCATTACCTCTTTCGTTTTGGGGATATGCTTTAGAAACTGCAACACATTTGTTAAATAGAGTGCCATCTAAAGCTGTACCTAAAACACCATATGAATTATGGTTTGGCAAAACACCTTCTTACAAATATCTAAGGATATGGGGATGTACTGCTTATGTGAAGCAGTTAATGGGAGATAAGTTGGATATGAGATCCATCTTATGTAATTTTGTGGGATATCCAAAAGAGTCTATTGGATATTATTTCTATGATCCCTCAGAACAAAAGGTGTTTGTTTCGAGGAATGCTACTTTTCTTGAGGAAGAGTTTCTGTCTAACAGAAGTAACAAGATTGTAGAACTTGACGAAACTCAAGAACCACAAAGTGTCCCAGTTGTGGCTGAAAATACTCAATCAACAAAGGTGAAACTTCTTATGCAAGCCCGTCAAAAGTCCACGTAGTTTCTAAGCCACCGATAGGTTGAACTTATTGATGGAAAACAATAAGGAAAAACCTCCTATGGATAATGATCCGAGAACTTATTACGAGGTAATTTATGACATTGACCGAGATAAGTGGCTAGAAGCTATGCAATCGAAATGGATTCTATGTACTTTAACAAAGTATGGATCTTAGTGGATCTACCAATTGGAATTGTTCCTATTGGATGCAAGTGGATTTTCAAGTTTAAAGCTTGGAGTAGATGGAAATGTGGCTACATATAAAGCACGCCGGTTGCGAAGGTTATACTCAAAGGAAGGAATTGACTATGAAACTTTCTCACCGATTCGATGCTTAAGTCCATTCGAACTCGCTTGCCATAGCTGCATATTATGACTATGAGATATGGCAAATGGATGTAAGATCGCATTCCTTAATGGAAACATTAAGGAGGATATTTATATAGTGCGACTGAAGGCTTTGTATCTAAGGGAATGAACAAAGGTTTGTAAACTCAAAGATCAATATATGGACTTAAACAAGCTTCAAGGAGTTGGAACATCGATTCGATGAAACAATCAAAGCGTTTGGTTTTAAAAAGAATCCGGAAGAGCCATGTGTGTATAAGAAAGTTAGTGGGGCCTTGAGAGTGTTTGTTGTGCTTTATGTTGATGACATCCTAATCATTGGGAATGATGTTGGAATGATGCAATCAACAAAGTTTGGTTGTCAACAATTCTCCATGAAGGACTTGGGAGATGCATCCTTCGTCCTTGGAATTAAAATCTATAGAGATAGATCAAGAAGGATGATTGGATTATCTCGGTCCATGTACATTGACAAAGTGTTAAAAGGTTTAGCATGGAAGAATCAGCGTGGGTTCTTGCTAATGAGTCATGGTATTTCTCTCTAAATCGATGTCTCCTCAAACACCGAAGGGAGAGAAATGACTCGGGTACCTTATGCTTCCGCGATAGGAAGTATAATGTACGCCATGTTATGTACACGACCGATGTCGCACATGCTCACGAGTGTCACGGCGGATATCGGTCTAATCGAGCGAAGAGCATTGGAAGGTCGTAAAATCAATTCTTAAGTACTTGAGAAGAACTAAGGATTTATTTTTGATCTCGAAAATGGAGAACTAAAACTAGAGGTTTCACCGACTCTAGTTTTCGATGTGATAAAGATGACTCCAAATCTATGTCGATTTATATTCACTTTGAATGGTGGAGCAATTTGTTGGAAAAGTTCCAAGCAAGAAACAATTCTTGATTCAACCTTTGAAGTTGAATATATTCTTGCATCGATCTTTAAAAGAAGTTGTTTGGATAAGGAATTTCATTCAAGAGTTGGGCGTAATTCCATCAGCTGTTGATCAAGTACCTATATACTGTGATAACAATGGAGCTATTGCAAGCTAAAGAACCAAGATCTCATCAAAGATCCAAACACATTATGAGAAGATATCACATGATTAGAAATCATTGGCGAGGCGAAGTCGTGGTGGGCGAGTTGCTTGACGAGAAAATGTAGTAGATACGCTAACTAAACCCTTGTCACAAAAAGTATTCGAGGACATCTTGATAAGATGGGTCTAAGATACGGGTGATTGATGCTAGGCGAGTGGGAGATTGAAAGAGTTACACCCGGCGCACCAATTAGATTGGTCGTTTTTACTCTTTTATTTAAATTGTAAATTTAATCTTATTGGAAATTATATTAATAAAGGCATTTATTTATCTAAAGTATTTGTTATTTAATAAATTATGTACTTTAGATAAAGTCCTTAGACCATGAAAAGTTATAAGATATGATCATGCATATGATGGTGATTATGAAATATATCTTTGAAGCTTTGGTCTTAAAATTAGTTCCGAGTGAAATGACTATTCAAGACAGGACATTGAATTGTTGGAAATAACTCGCACGTATGATACACACTTATAAGATGAGAATATTGTGTTTCATCAATATTAATGTTGTTGACGTAAGTGTATATCGTGGGTGCTTGTTAGAGAACAAGTACATCGAACCCGACCGCTAGAAATTCTTATATGGAATTCATTTTATCGAAATAAGAATTTCTAATATATGATAGTACATGATTAGTCCTTTGACTTGAGATACCATAGTAATCTTGTATGAGTTCTATTTCATTTTGATATATTATCTGATTGCTAGACAATCATTAAATATTTTATGTTGGATGCGATATGAATAAATATGGAGATTAATGCGTGGTCAATAAAGAATCTATTACTTGTTTAAAGACGAGAGAATCTCCTACAGTTTTCATTGTTCATAACTCGAAGACCTTGGCCAAGGCACGATGAATAATGATTCATTAAAGAGTTATTGAATATGAATGAAAATGTAACTATTGGATTGTTTTGAGTTTTCGATTTAATTTCATACTCAATATCCAATTTGGTGATTAGATAATAGAAGGACCGTACGTGTATGACGATTCATATTTAAAATAGGTTTACTCGCTATTTCACCTAGTACTAGGTGGCCATGCTACTCGCTAGATGTTCCCATGGTTTGTAGGTTCTTGAAATTAAAGAGTTAATTTCAAGTAAATTAATTTATTGGATGAATTAATTGAATAAATGTTATTTGTTTAAGTTGTAATTTGTTACAAGCCTATTACTAGTGCTAGTTGTGAACCTAAGAGGGTCACACACAAAAAGCTAGAACGTGTCAATTGAATTGATTCAATAGTTGAATCCGATTAATTAATGGTGATTAATTAATTGAGACTTGTTCTAATTTAACATGTTAAATTAGATATTCAATTAAATTTATTTAGTTGAATATAATTGGATTAATAAGTCTAATTCTATATTAAATTAATTAGATTAATTTAATTAGATATAAAATTAATTTGATTAATTTTAAAATCTAGAAAATCAGATTGTTTATATATATATATATATAATAGTTGGATTAAAAAAAAAAGAAAAAGAAAAAGGAAGAAAACGTGTGATTCACATCACATAACTGTAGGAATGATTATGATAATAATGGTCATCTTAATGATGATGATTATTAGGGAAAAACGTTTTCTTTATTGTTTAATATTCCATCATTCTTTTTTTAAAAAGAAGAACAGACGTATTTTCTTCCTTCTTTTTCCAAGTCCAGTTTCACGGCTGATTTGTATAAAACAAAAGAGTGTTTGGTTTTACTAGCGAAAAGCTATTCACTCGACGCGTTCTACAAAGTGTGGACTTGATAGAGGGGAGACATTTGGATCCCTGCGAGTTTGGAGATCGAGCAATTGATTGTTTCTAATCTCTACATCAAACGGAGTGCGAAAAGGTATGCAATGATTCGATCATTCTATACCTTACATCATGTTAACGTGAAGTCGTCAAAATCGTTGGAATGAAACAATCGTTGTTTCTTTTATTCGTTCAAAATTTTTTAATTTCCGCTGCGTTTTTCGACCCGATCCTAACACCACCATCATCTCTGCCTCGACCACCTTCCCAAGCACAAGAACAACCTCAACGGTGTTATGCCATGCATGGTCAGTTATAGCCATGCATGATCAGTTTCATAATAATAAACAAACTCAAACGCTCCAAACGCAACAACTCAAGGAGGAAACGATGTGGCAAGGCTGTTACGAAGCGGTTAGAGACAGGTGGAAGCAAGGGAGTAACGAATGAGTCGGTTAAGTTGTTAGCAGAAAACAGTTACGTTGTTAAGAATTGTTAAGAAGTGAGAAAGCATTATAAATAACGATAGTTTTGTAAACAGAAGGTATTATTGAAATATCCTTTTCTGTGAATTCTTTCACTATGCAATAAGATTTTCGATTGATTTTCTTCTTCAAAACTTATATGTTCGTTCTTGAAGAATTTGATAACTTTTGGGAATGATCAACTAGTTCGATCATAACAAGTGGTATCAGAGCCTAAAGCCACACCATCCGCATAAGAGCAATTCATGCCCAGAAAAATGAGAATGGAAGCGAGAGTATCAAACATTGAAACACAGATGGTGAAGATCCAATAGCAACAAGAATCAATGATGCAAACACAGTTTGAGGAAATGAGGAATGAAACACGAGCAAAAGGAAGTAGTGAGCAGGAAAGTGGGGATGAGGGAACCAATGAATCCGGAGGGGAGAAGAGGAGAGAAGCAACGAGCCAGAATAAGGGAATAGGTAATAGAGCTCAACCATATTCTTTACACTATCATATGCCAAAACTTGAGTTTCCAAAGTTCCATGGGGAAAATCCAAATGCAGTGGATTAGGAAATGTCGCAAATACTTTGCAGTAAATCCCATGCATGAGGCTGATTTTTTTTACTGCTGCTATGTACATGGAGGGTATAGCTGACTTATGGTATCTAGAATATGTGGAAGGGATAGAGGGGCTATCGTGGAAAAGATTTAGTGAGAAGGTGATTGATAGATTTGCAGAGGTAAAGGGAAAGAGCTTGATTTCTCAATTCAATCAATTACGACAAGGAGTAGATGTATCATCATATACAATCAGTTTGAAGAACTCAAGACCTTCATCGCAGTGGGTAATCGAAACTTAGATGGAGAATATTTCATATGATGTTACGTGGGAGGCCTTAAAGAGGAAATCTCGATTATTGTGGAGATGTTTGAACCAAAAAATTGGAGCAAGCTATCAAGTTAGCTAAAAAACAAGAAATATAGTTACTGGCTTTGGGAAGAGGTCCGAAACATAGCAATAAAGGAAATGACTACAATTGGAGGAGAGCAAGCGAGAGCAATACAAACGTGACAACAAACGAAGGCCCTCAGAAACAAATTACTTTCTAGAAATTATCACCGACAGAGATTGAAGATCGAAGGAAGAAACGGCTATGTTTCAATTGCGATGAGCCATATCAACTGGGGCACAAATGCAAGAAATTATTCACCATCATATGAAAAGGGGAGGATGAAGAGACTGGATTGGTTCTACAAGAACTAGAGACAGGGGAAAAAGATCTGCAGATCTCCTTGAGTGCGCTAGCAGGTCAATTAGCTGCAGATACAATCAGGATTCAAGGCAAGGTGGGTAGCCATGAAGTCACGGTAATGATATACCTGGGACCATGAAGGGAAAACATATGTTAAGCCATCGCCCCGAGGATCTATCTTGGATATTTAATTCACCATACATTGATTATAAACCTAGCATGCGTCTATATAATTAATCGCAGCACGTAGGGGTTTTCACGTGTTTACCTTTGGATGCGCGGGGTCGATGGAGCGAGATGAATGGATCGAGCGGATCGGACTCGTGCTTTGACCTTACGGACTGTATCCCGATTGCCCAATCTCCAACGTTGAGTGAGGGCGATCTATGGAGAATGCTTGGAAAATCACCCTTTGCTCTAACTCACTATTTTCGAAAATCACACTCTTTTCTCTCAAGAGGGGGACGAAAATCTTGTGGTCAATAATGAAGCATTAACCTAGACTTTATCTCATACCTTATATTTATAATGCACTACCTTAATCCCATATGGAAACTACCATAATCCTATATGGAAATTACCATAATCCTATATGGAAAAATACCATAATCTTAGGATTATTTCCATACTCTCAGGATTATTTCCATACTCTCAGGATTATTACCATAATCTTATATGGAAAGGATCTATGCATATACCATAAATATAATAATATCCTTGTGGGATAAAGAGAATAAAATCTTGCCATAGGAGCAATAAGGGGCGCCGATTTTCCTCTTGCTACGGGCCTGGATGGGCCAGCCCAGGGATCAAATGCAAGGAATAAAGATGGGCCTCAAATAAATTAATTATCTTATGTTCAGCCCAGAACATAAATTAGTTTATAAACATTTATTCATGCCACTAGAGAATAAATCTTGACTTACCCTTTATTACCGAAGTTGAGTCGGGCTTGCACTTAGACATTACGAATCCCGTATTTAAGATATCGAGCGTCCATTAATCATTTATAGCAATCATCGCTTAAAGCGATTAATAACTTCATTTCCTTAAGTAGTACCACTCAACCTTATTATTGTACTTGAGCTAACTCAACTGCGGGGTTTAGTACAATAAACCTTTGAGCTCCTTAAGGGACGTCATCATCCTAAGCGGATACGGTGACTCGTCTGAGATAACTAGTGTGACATACAAGATCGCCACCACCCAAGATGCGGAGAATCTTGGGTTAGAACATATAACCCTCACTCATAACAAGTCAAAGTGATGGTCGACAACTCATACTCACCTAATACCTTATCGAGGTTTAGATCATCGTAAGTCACCGAGATCTTGGTTCTTCACGACGGTCGAAAGAAGAACATATCTCATCGTGATCCTTCAATACGTCGAGGCGTGCCGGCATAGACAAACAACTAAGTCAAGTCACTTCTTATCTATCTGCAGCCTAAACCGACAACTCGTCCTTAAGTTGTCTCGGTTTGTGAAACTTTTATATCTCATTAAGCTTGACCAATCATACGGACTTACGTGATCTTCTACACACTTGTATGATCTAACTTATATATGAGATAAGGGGACTCGGATATATGCAATCAAGTATTCAATTCAGATAGGAGATTGTAATGATGGTAACGAAACATTGTATACAAGCTCAACCAAAGCGCTTTCAATATACAAATCCAACAATCTCCCACTTATACTAAAGCAAACTTTTAGTATACAATGTGTCTCTACTAGCTATTACAAACAACCATCACTTTGCTTCTCCCACTTATATAAAAGTTTCCTTTCTAAGTGGGTGCCATCAAGCATAATCCAAGTCCTCTAACGTGTCCATCGTAGACTTTTGCGGTAGGCTCTTCGTGAATGGATCCGCTAGATTTTCCGTCGTATCAATCTTTTCAATCAAGACGTCACCTCGTCTAACGATTTCTCGTATGACATGGTACTTTCTCTCTATGTGTTTGGTCGCCTTGTGGGTCCGTGGTTCCTTCGAGTTTGCCATCGCACCGAGTTATCACGATAAACTATGATACTCTTGGCAAACCGGTACCACACCTAGATCCATGAGGTAGTTCTTGAACCATACAGCCTCCTTAGAAGCCTCAAGGCGGCTACATATTCGGCTTCCATGGTAGAGTCGCAATGCATCATTGCTTTGCACTCCGCGAGGATCGGCTCCACCTCCCAAGGTAAACACATAGCCCGAGGTTGACTTTTTCTCATCACGGTCGACTTGGTAATCCGAGTGCAGATAACCCAAAGGCATTAGACTATCGCATGGTAAACTAGCCTATAATCTCGAGTCCTTTTCGGTACTTGAGTATATGCTTCTTCGCTGTCAATGAGCTTGTCGAGGTTAGGCGATATCTAGCTACTATGCCTACCGCATAGCGAGATATCGGGCCTCGTGCATAGCATTGCGTACATGAGACTTCCCACGGCGGAGCGTAAGGAACTTGTCTCATTCCTCTATCTCCTTTGCAGTCATAGGTGACTGCGTCTTAGATAAAGGAACGCCATGTGCGAAGGTAGCAATCCTTTCTTGGCGGTCTGCATACTAAAACGAGTAATCACAGTATCAATGTAAGACGCCTGAGATAAGCTCAACATTTTCTTCTTGCGATCTCGGTAAACCTTGATCCCAAGAATGTACGTTGCATCTCCTAGGTCTTTCATTTGAAACTGATCGGATAA
Organism: Salvia rosmarinus; assembly: GCA_036937905.1. Classification (NCBI taxonomy): domain Eukaryota; kingdom Viridiplantae; phylum Streptophyta; class Magnoliopsida; order Lamiales; family Lamiaceae; genus Salvia; species Salvia rosmarinus. Next base: position 64,714,347 of record CM072815.1, on the reverse strand, counting down.
CCAACTCTTTACGTCTGATAACAGCTTCACGTTGTTGCCAACTAGAAGAATGTCATCTACATAAAGTGCAAGAAATACCACATCACCGTTGACATCTAACCGATACACACAACTCTCGCTGAAGCAATGGGTAAATCCATAGGACTTTACCACCTCGTCAAAGCGTAAGTTCCATGATCGGGAGGCACGCTAAGTCCATAAATGGACTTCTTAAGCTTCCATACTAGATGCTCTTCACCCTTTACCACATAACCTTGAGGTTCTTTGCATATAGATGTCTTTACCTTCCTCAAGGTAACCGTTTAGAAAAGCGGTTTTAACATCCATTTGCCAAACCTCTAGGTTGAGTGGGCTGCTATGGCGAACAATTCGATGGACTTGAGCATTGCTACGGTGAAAAGGTCTCATCGAAATCGATGCCCTCAATCGAGTGTACCCTTTCGCCACAAGCACGGCTTTGAAAGCGAAACCTCTCCATCGGAATCTCTCTTCCTCTTGTATATCCACTTACTACCTATGGCTTCCTTGCCATCCGGTAGAGGTGTCTTTCATATACATCCATAGCGTTATGGACTCCATTTCTAAGTCCATAGCGGTGTGCCATGATCTTGATCTATATCTTGTATCGCCTCCTTGTATGTCCATGGGTCGATTATTGCATGTTAAATGCTGCTGGGACTAAATCCGAAGATTCACCCACGAACATAAATCGCTCGGGTTGACGAACAACCCTCCCACTACGACGAGGTTCTACAGCACAATGGCAGCGGTGGAGTACGAGATACTTGTGGTTCTCTAACTTGCACAACTTGCTGTGTAGGTACCACATGCGGTCGGTATCTCGGTGGAACTCGACCCACTTCAATTTCTTGAAGTATCGGTGTCGATCTCTCCCACTAGACTCGACATCTCGCACCTTTGGCCTATTCGGTGGTGGAATACGATCATCTTCTAATTCTTGAAGAATGATTTCAACTTTGGATTTATGATTTTCATGTAGTCCTCTTCTAAGAATCGAGCATTAGTGCTAATAATGACCTTCGATCCTTGGGACTATAGAATAAACCACCTTCGTTCCTCTAGGATAGCCGATAAACGACCTTGCGTCGGATCTAGCCTCCAACTTGTCGGCCTTCTTGTTCAAAGACGTGTCTTTGGATCGCCCCATATCCTTATGTGGTTTAAACCAGGCTTGCGCCCAAACCACAACTCGAAGGGTCTTTTCGATGACTTGGGCGGTACTAGATTTAGCAAGTATGCCGCCGTCTCTAAGGCATACCCCGAACGAAATAAGCGATGTAGCATAACTCATCATAGATCTAACCATTTCAAAAGAGTCCTATTTCTTCGCTCGACACACCATTTTTTGTGGTGTGCCCGGTGAAATCTTGTTGGGATGTAATCCCACACTTCACTAGATAGTCCATAAACTCGTTACTGAGGTATTCGCCACCGCGATCAGACCGCAGTGACTTGATACTCTTACCTAGCTTCGTCTCCACTTCCGCCTTAAACTCTTTGAATTTCTCAAAGCATTCAGACTTGCGGTGAAGCAGGTATATGTATCCGTACCTTGAGTGTCGTCGATGAAAGTGACAAAATACTCGTACCCTCCACGAGCTTGTGTGGACATCGGTCCACACAGTCGAAATGGACTAACTCCAACATTTCTTTGGCTCTATAACCCTTCGCTTTGAAGGGTGCGGTCGACATCTTACCTTCTATACGAGATTCGCGGTGGGAGCGAGTAACCGTGAGATTACCCAACGCTCCATTCTTAGCGGTCTTTGGATCCTATTTAGATTGATGTGACCTAATCTAAGATACCGAGAGAAAAGTAGTGTCATGTTCTAAGAAAACTTTCTCTTTTAGGGTTTGATGAAGATGCAACATAGTTATAGGTATTATGTTTGGCGTAAATAGTATAAAGCGAATTATATAACGTGCCAACACGAGATAACCGTCATTTCTTATGATAGAAACACCACTATCAAAAATAACGAGAATATCCATGAGTAAATAATTTCAAAGCGAAACAAGGTTCACCGAAAATCCGGCACATATAAAGCGTCTTTTAAAACTAAAGCTGTTTTCTCAAAACATAAAGTAACATCTCCAACCGCAACGGCCTCGACTTTCGCCGCGTTGCCCATGGAGATCGTTATCTCGCCATCAAACAGCTCCCTTGTCGCGGGAACCCACGCAGGTGTAACAAACATGATCGGTTGCACCGTATCTACTACCCAAGAATGGGTAGAACAAGTCGCTAAACATGTTTCCGTTACTAAAGCAAACGGCGTACTTGAGCCTTGAGCATAGGGCACTTGGCCTTCCAATGCCCGATCTTGCCGCACTTGAAGCACTTGCCTTCTCCTTTGGCTTCTTCAAGCCTCCGGTGGCAACCATGTTCTTGTTCCCATTACTCCCACTATTTCCCTTGCCTCTACCACCTTTGGTACCCCTTTTTCTATTTCCATTTTGCAATGAAAATTTTGGGCCCTTAGATGTGCTAGCAAGAGCATGTGCTCCTTTTCCCATAACTCCTTCCGCAGCCACGAGATCATTAAGCAACTGACTAAGTGTAAACTCGGTCTTGCTTATGATCGCATTCTGTAGTTCTCAAAGACTTGGGCGGTGTATTGAGGATGATATCGACCTTGGCCGCCGTCAATACCTCCTCCCAACCGATCAAGACTATCCATGAGATGAGTCGTGTGGGAGACATGTTCATGGACCGAACTTCCTTCTTCCATCTTACACGCCAAGATTTCTCTCATTGTGTGGGCGGATCGTCGATCCATCGCCCAAACTTACTCTCGAGACTTGACCAAATATCGATCGCGTCTACCATCGATCGATCTTTGCAGCTGCAAGCCTTTGGACATCGTAGTCATCATATAGCATTTAGCCATATTGTTTGACTTATTCCAAAGTCCTTGACTCTTGCTCATTAGTCGATCGTCGATGAAGGGCATCGGGTTTAGGAGTAGTGAGAACAAACATGTGTTCTCGGCGATAAGAACATATTCCATGTTTCGTTTCCTTTGGATAAAATTTGGACGGATAAGGAGTTTTGTGCGAGCATATTGATAATCGGCGTAAGAGACATATACGAAGCGATAATGTAAAACACATAAGCATACGATCGCAAATAATTCGTAACAATAATATTGTAACCTTTGATAAAACAATATTAATTGAAACCTCCAATCGCCCAAGGAATCCCACATGCAAGCCACGCGTGTGGGCGTTTACACATGAACCCCCGACCGGACTAAAAATACCTTTTAGTCGTTTAATTTCAATCCATGTCAACTTATCCTTATGACAAATGAAATTAACGATTGGACCTTACTAGACCACATCACTATCGCAGAAGGGACTTGGCGGGAAGTTGTACTTGAGGTGATGTCTAGCAATGACCACAATTTTAACGAGAAATGAATTCTTAGAATTGGCATACTCACTCGGACCATACCGCTTCCAATTCAAATTCTTTTGTTATCTCATTTTATATCTATCTCTAGAGAACTTATGAAAATCGCACATGCAAGCCACGCGTGTGGACGTTTACACATGAAACTCCCACTTCTCAATAGATTTAAAATGTTTTATTTAGAAATCTCATCTAACAAACTTATGATAAGCAGTGCAAGCAAGCCGCGCGTGTGGGCGTTTACTCACGGTCGTCTCACTTTGTTTAGAGATCAAAAGTGGAGGTCTTGACATTTTAATTTGAAAAATTAATTAGTCGGGTTGCTTGCTTAGTCTTTTTATTCAAAGGTTTGTCCATGCAGATCACGTAATCTAGCATGCTTTTCTATAGAACTCGACATGTAAAACATGCTCGAAATTCTAAAATATGCTTGATAAGCGCGATAAACCTAGCATGCTTACTATGCGCGTCCAATTCGTAAAACACTTAAAGGTTTGTCAACGTAATATAAACATACATAGCATGCTACTGCATAATTTAAACATCCACGACATGCATATGAGCGATAAAAATAAAATAAAACGTTCATCGCGCCCATCGTGAAACACGCACATTTAAATCTAATATATTACATAGATTTACAAAATGCAATTAAACTTCAAAACAGGCCTCGCGTGCGGGCACGGACGGATTCAACAAATAGGCCTCGCGTGCGGGCACGGACCGGAAAATCTGGATTGGGCTGGAAAAGCGGGTGCGGGCGGGTCGACCCAATCTGTCTTTGGGCGCGCGCTAGGGCAAAGCCCGGCCTTGGCGCACGCCTGCGTGCGCCGCTTTGCCCGCGTGTTCCTCGCGGTCGCTAATGCGACCGCGACCCGTCGGCTGCGCGTCGCGCCACGCCCAGCGCCAACATCGCCGAAGATGTCGTCGCCCGGTGACGAAACTTCGCGACCGCGAGTACGCCGCCGCCGGGTTTCTCGTGCGCGAACGCGCGTCGTCCCGCTAGCTCGCTCGCTCGCTTGCTTCGGCGGCCGTATCTCGCGACCACCGCTCGCTCGCGTGGCGCCCAGGATCTCGTCTTGTGACGCACGCCCGTCGCCAGCGTCCCTCGCGATCGCCCTCGCGACCGCGAGGCTCGCTTCGAGATACCGTCGAGGGGCCGCCGAGACTGTTTTCCGTCGTTTCGTTCTTCGTTCTTTCGTCTTCGTTCTTCTTTTACAGATAAGATTTACAGAATAAAATCTAATCTAACCACGGATTTTCTCGTGGTGAAACAACAACATCCGACAAAATAATAAACGAGCCACGATGAGCAGCGGATCCACAATTAATAAACGCGCGTAATAATCAAGCGTGAATTAATCCAGCAGAGCCAAGATTACGATCCCGGACTCGATACCAATTGAAGGAAAACATATGTTAAGCCCTCGCCCCGAGGATCTATCTTGGATATTTAATTCACCATACATTGATTATAAACCTAGCATGCGTCTATATAATTAATCGCAACACGTAGGGGTTTTCACGTGTTTACCTTTGGATCCGTCGAGGTCGATGGAGCGAGATGAATGGATCGAGCGGATCGGACTCGTGCTTTGACCTTACGGACTGTATCCGATTGCTCAATCTCCAACGTTGAGTGAGGGCGATCTATGGAGAATGCTTGGAAAAATCACCCTTTGCTCTAACTCACTATTTTGAAAATCACACTCTTTTCTCTCAAGAGGGGACGAAAATCTTGTGGTCGATAATGAAGCATTAACCTAGACTTTATTTCATACCTTATATTTATAATGCACTACCTTAATCCCATATGGAAACTACAATAATCCTATATGGAAATTACCATAATCTATATGGAAAAATACCATAATCTTAGGATTATTTTCCGTGATTATTTCCATCTCGTGATTATTACCATAATCTTATATGGAAAGGATCTATGCATATACCATAAATATAATAATATCCTTGTGGGATAAAGAGAATAAAATCTTGCCATAGGAGCAATAAAGGCGCGATTTTCCTCTTGCTACGGGCTGGATGGGCGACCCAGGATCAAATGCAAGGAATAAAGATGGGCCTCAAATAAATTAATTATCTTATGTTCACCCGAACATAAATTAGTTTATAAACATTTATTCATGCCACTAGAGAATAAATCTTGACTTACCCTTTATTACCGAAGTTGAGTCGGGCTTGCACTTAGACATTCTGAATCCCGTATTTAAGATATCGAACGTCCATTAATCATTTATAGCAATCATCGCTTAAAGCGATTAATAACTTCATTTCCTTAAGTAGTACCACTCAACCTTATTATTGTACTTGAGCTAACTCAACTGCGGGGTTTAGTACAATAAACCTTTGAGCTCCTTAAGGGGCGTCATCATCCTAAGCGGATACGGTGACTCGATACAAATAACTAGTGTGACATACTGAAGATCGCCACCACCCAAGATGCGGAGAATCTTGGGTTAGAACATATAACCCTCACTCATAACAAGTCAAAGTGATGGTGAGAACTCATACTCACCTAATACCTTATCGAGGTTTAGATCATCGTAAGTCACCGAGATCTTGGTTCTTCACGACGGTCGAGAAAGAAGAACATATCTCACCGTGATCCTTCAATACGTCGAGACATACCAAAGCATAGACAAGCAACTAAGTCAAGTCACTTCTTCTCTATCTGCGGCTAAACCGACAACTCGTCCTTAAGTTGTCTCGGTTGTGAAACTTTTATATCTCATTAAGCTTGACCAATCATACGGACTTACGTGATCTTCTACACAATCGTATGATCTAACTTATATATGAGATAAGGGACTCGATATATGCAATCAAGTATTCAATTCAGATAGGAGATTGTAACAGTGGTAACAGGAAACATTGTATACAAGCTCAACCAAACTGCTTTCAGTAAACAAATCCAACAGACCACACATAGCTTCTTGGACCTGATCGCAGCATAACGAATGAAATGTGAGCTGGAATATACGAATCCACTATTGGTGACTGTCGCAGATGGAGGACAAATCAAATGTAATACACACTGCCCCAAGTTGGAGTGGGAGATGGGGAGCTGCAAGTTCAGCGCGTTGATATGAATCCTACAACTCGGAGGATGTGACATGGTCGTGGGTGTTGACTAATTAAGACAAATGAGAGCTATTACCTTCGACTTCAACAACCAAAGCATCACTTTTCATAAATAAGAAAAAACCATTGTGTTGCAAGGAGTAAAACACGAAATCTCTTTAAGGATGATCTCAGTAAATAGTATCAGAGGACCATCAAGAAAGGGAAAGGAACTCTATTCGGCTGTCTATGTATGATAAGCGCGGAAAAAGTGATTCAAGACTGCAATCCTAGTGAAGAGATAGTTCCACTGATCAGCAAATACATCTCAGTCTTTGATACCCCAACGGAGTTACCACCGCAAAGAAGTCACAACCACAAGATCATGTTGAAGCTTGGTACTACACCATTCAAACATCGAGCCTATAAGTACCCTTATCTACAGTGCATAGATGTCAAAAAATTAGTCCAAGAGATGTTGCAAAGTGGAGTAATTCAACAGAGCACAAGCCCATTCTCTTCCCCAGTGCTCCTAGTAAAAAGAAAAATGGATCTTGGAGGTTCTGTATTGATTACAAAAAGCTCAAATCCCTTACAATCAAAGGCACCTTCCCAATACCCTTGATCGATGATCTTCTTGATGAGTTGGGATGAACAACTATATTTTCAAAAATCAACCTTAGAGCAGGCCATCATCAGATTTGCATAGATAAGGAAGACATATACAAAACAACATTTGTCACGTCCAGTGGGTTCTACAAATTCAAGGTGATGCCCTTCGACCTCACAAACGCCCCGACCATATTCCAAGCTCTCATGAATTCAGTCTTTAAACCACATCTCGGTCAGTTTGTGCTCGTCTTTTTCGATGACATTTTGGTATATAGCAAATCTAAAGATGAGCATCTACAACACTTGGAGTCAGTCTTTATCAAATTGCATGAAAACCAGCTGTTCGCAAAGGTGTCGAAGTGCGTATTTGGGCAGAATCAATTTGAGTATTTGGGTCATATCATTAGCCACAAAGGAGTAGCTCCCGACCCACAAAAAATCCAGGCAATGGTAGAATGGCCAAAACCAAAAATTCTGAAGGTACTATGGGGTTTTCTTGGTTTAACAAGGTACTACCGTAAGTTCATCCGCAGTTATGGCACGATCGCAAAGCCACTCAATAATCTTACAAAGAAAGTTGGTTTTCAATGGTGTGAGGAGGCAGAAATAGCATTCACAGCATTGAAACAAGCTATGGTCACAGCCCCGGTCCTCACCCTTCCTGATTTCAAAAATACCTTTGTATTGGAAACTGATGCATTGTACAACGGGATTGGCGGGGTACTTATGCAAGACAACCATCCCATTGCCTTCATCATTTAGGCATTGGCCCTAAAACATAAAGGTTTGTCAACGTATGAGAAAGAATTATTAGCTATTATATTGGCGATCGAGAAATGGCGTTCATATTCACTTCATGCACAATTCATTATACGTACTGATAGTCAAAGTCTTAAGCATCTACTTGAACAGAAGTTATCAATTCCAATGCAACACAAATACATGACTAAACTTCTTGGGTTCGATTACAAGATAGAATACAAATGGGAAGTTGACAACAAAGTAGCAGACACTTTGTCCATAAGAGATTACTCCTTAGCACGTGCCACGCTATTATTATTTGCTCGCCGTCATGGATGGGGGAATTAATTAGTAGCTACGAGGGTGACACTACAACTCAAGAGGCAATGATTGTATGCACGGTAACTCCCTACAATCCATCACTATTTTTCTACTCTGGAGGACTGCTGTGATATAAAGGGAAGTTGTATGTGGGTAATGGGGACTATTTGCGAACAAAGATCATTGACTACATGCATAGCTCCAACTATGGTGGGCATTCGGGTATCAACGCCACATTCCAACGGACTAGATCCACATTCTTATGGCCGAGGTTACGAGAAGAAGTCCAGGAACGGGTCATGCTATGTCATCAGTGTCAATTAAGTAAACATGAAACCTCAAGATCACAGGGGCTGCTCCAACCACTTTCTATACTAGAACAAGCATGGCAATATCTTACTATGGATTTCATCGATGGGCTTCCCTCTTCAGCAAGTCAGAATTCTATTTGGGTAATCGTGGATAGGTTCACTAAATATTCACATTTTGTGGCCCTTCAACATCCATATACAACATCTCATTGTGCGGATATCTTCTTCGACACCATATACAAGTTCCATGGTTTACCCATCAGTATTGTATCTGATCGTGATCGTATTTTCACTAGCCATTTCTGGAGATCATTGCTCGTTTCACTGGGAGTTAAGTAACACCTAAGTACAACATACCATCCCCAAACAGATGGGCAGAGTGAGAGGGTGAACCAATGTCTCAAACCTACCTACGATGCATGTGTGGCAAGTTCCTAAGAAGTGGGTCTCATGGCTACCCTTAGCCGAATTCTGGTACAACACGTGCTATCACACATCCATACAATTATCCCCATTCGAAGCCTTATATGGGTACAAACCTACACCAATGGCCCTATCATCATACACCGAGCCTCGGGTGATTGGAGTAGAGGTAACAATATGTGAGAAACTCGACATACAGTTCCATCTTAAACGCATTTTGCAAAAGGCTCAAGACTGTATGAAATCTGCAACTGATCGAATGAGGAAACATAGAGAATTCCAAGTCAATGATTGGGTGTATCTCAAGTTGAAACCCTATAGTCAACTCTTGCTACGTTTGCACAAAACATGGAAGCTGAGTCCGAGGTATGCGGGCTCGTTCCAGATTATTAGAAAGGTTGGTCTTGCAGCATATGAACTTCGATTACCTCCTACCTCCAAACTACACCAGATGTTTCATGTTAGTCTCTCAAGCAAGGAAGTAAATTCAGTCAGTATGTCGCTGCTTCGCTATCAGAGTTTGATGATGATGGCAAGGTTATGCTCATTCCAATTAAGGTCCTAGCCCGGAGGATAGTCCGAAAGAATAACAATCCCTGCTGTGAAGTGTTAATACAATGGTCTCATCTGCCGGAGGCTGAAGCAACATGGGATGACTTCCAGACTATGGAGGCCAAGTTTCCAGCATTGTTCATGACTTGAGGACAAGTCATGAGAGAAGATGAGGCAGTGTTATGCCATGCATGGTCAGTTATAGCCATGCATGATCAGTTGCATAATAATAAACAAACTCAGCATTTCGAGGAGAAGCGATGTGGCGTCACATTCTGAAGCGGTTAGAGGCAGGTGAGCGAATGAGAACGACTGAGTCGGTTAAGTTGTTAGTAGAAAACAGTTAGGTTGTTAAGAATTGTTAAGAAGTGAGAAAGCATTATAAATAACGATAGTTTTGTAAACAGAAGGTATTATTGAAATATCATTTTCTGTGAATTCTTTCACTATGAAATAAGATTTCTGATTGTCTTCTTCAAAACTTATAGGGATGGTCGCATGTGCGCGCGCGCGCGCGCGCACAGTGAGACCACCCCTTAATTAACTAATTTTAATTAACTAATTAATCCTTAATCCTAATTAATTAATTCTAATTAATTAATTAATTAATTTAATAAAAATTAATTGTAAATTAATAAATAATAATTTTGAATTAATATATCTTAATTTTTAATTAGTAAACTCTAATTATGAAATAATAAACCCTAATTGTGAATTAATAAACCCTAATTAAAAATAATAAACCCTAATTTTGAATAATAAACCCTAATTATGAATTAATAAACCCTAATTTTGAATTAATAAACCCTAATTGAAAATAATAAATCCTAATTTTGAATAATAAACCCTAATTATGAATTAATAAACCCTAACTTTGAATTAATAAACCATAATTGGAAATAATAAACCCTAATTTTGAATTAATAAACCCTAACTGAAAATAATAAACCCTAATTTTGAATAATAAACCCTAATTATGAATTAATAAACCCTAACTTTAAATTAATAAACATTAATTATAAATTAATAAACCTTAATTATAAATTAATAAACCCTAATCATGAATTAATAAACAAAATACAAAATAATAATAACACACTAAAAACAACAAATAAAAGCAACAAAATAAAAATTACACTTAAAAAAATAACAAAAAGCTGTGCGCGCACCATAGGGGTGCGCGTACAGAAGTCTTTGTCAAACTTATATGTCTGTTCTTGAAGAATTTGATAGCTTTTGGGAATGATCAACTAGTTCGATCATAACAAACGGCCACCAACCCTGTCGCCTTTATCTTAGGATGAAATCGTCCAGAGGCGGCGGAGCCAAGAAGGAATTTGCAATGTATTTGAGTGCTATAAGAAAATAAAGTTGTGCATCGACCTAAAGGATAAACATATTACGCCGGAATTGGAAAAAGCTTATCTCTCTTTGATCACTGCGTCTGGAGGTTTGCATTTCATATATATGCTTCCATGTCGAGTTTTTGTTTTCATATCGAATGTTTAGGTTATAATTAATTTATAGAAGCTAATCAATGATGGTATGTTGTTTTATTCATTTGAACCCTCGAGCATATATTTAGTATAAAAGTATGATAGTTTTAGGGTTTATGACTAATAGGTTCTCTAGAGGATGTTATGTTGTTTGAATATGATGACAAATAGTTCTGAGCTGGAAATGTAGTTTCGCACTTAGCTCGCAATTGGAACAACATTGAGTAATTGCCTTTGCAATTTCTCAAATAATTGTATCTGTTTTGCTCATTTTAACATCTGATTCTACATGGTTTGGCCCACTGTCAAGTTGGTTGATCTCGTGTGCTTGAAAATGTTTTCTTTTAGTTTTTAGTATGGATTAGGCGAGTCTGTCTTATTGGTAGTCCTAGGTGATTGACATGATTTGGCTAACCCCAATTGAGAGCTTGTAAGTAGAGCTTTCTCTAAATGAATTCTATTTGAACAAAGGCTGCATTATTTTTAACGTTTTCAAAAGATAGTGACTGCTTGCCACTTGAACTAAACTGCTTGCCAAACATGAAACAACAAATGGAACACTCCCCACTTCCGACCAAAATGAGTAATTACTATGTATATCGAGCCATTTTAGGTAGAGAAGTTTGATATGCCATGGTTAGATGTTTATGGAAAGCATTTGTGTCTTATGAAGATGTATCTTGTCCATGGTATATGATTGGTTCATCTCAGAAGACACTATTTTGAAGTGTCTTATTTACAAGCCAAAGTTATACTTTGTGATCCTATAGTAGTATTCAAACAATCTACACTATTCTAATATCCATATTGCTAATATAGTCCCATTGCGTTATGTTCCATGATATTTGTAAAGCCAACACTTATCACTTTATCTCGACGCAGGATGTGCTAGTGTACAACGTCTTGTAGCAAATTACATACCATGTTACATATCATTTTTCCTTACTGCTCTTGAAGCTGCTGTTAAGGCTCTTAATATTCGTAACCAGTGCATCACCGTGATTAGTGGGGGAGAAGACATTGATAGTATAGCTTTTGAGACTGTTAAGGCCTGCATATTAGGTCTGGTTGATGTATGCCGAGGTGCTGCTTAAGAAGACCCAAATTCAGAAGTTATTCAAGAGATGTGTTCTGTTGTTTTTCATGATGTTTTCACATTTTTATGTCCTCTTTTGAGGAAAAGAGTATCTTTGATATTGTTGACCAGAGCATCCTGAAGATTTATGATATTGCATAATCCCTCTTTGATTTTAAGCGTAAGTTTTTAGAGGAACATAGTTCAGTATTGCTTAAATTTTCTAAGCTTCGTGGACTATGTTTTTTGTCGATTCTCTTTGGTTTCCCCAAATATTCACTTGTTGCATTCTTTAAACTTTTTGAGTCCAAGGGAATGGGGAGAATTCAGAAAGGAAAGTACATTCTTCGTCAGTTGACAACTGAACTGGATTGTGTTGGCGCCTATCACCTGGGTGAGCGAAATGGTGATGAATCATCCTTTTGTTCCAGCAGAATGAAATACCAAGAGAAGGGCAATTCTTCGCCAAATTGTACTTCTATCTTATTAAAGAACTGCTTTTGGCACTAGTAATTGTCTTAATCTTTAAATTATTATAATTCTTTAATGAATTTATTAGAGAAGTTTTTAGGCCTTTTATATCATGTATGTTGTTGTTTCTATGTTGTTCTAGCACTCGGTTCTGTTCAGACCCTTGTGTATATATGGAAATGTATGGGGTGGGATTGATGACTTTATATGTATTCTTCTGTTAGCTAATTGCGGTGAGTTACTACGATTATAGTTTTGTGACACTCCAATTCCAAAAATGGCTCTACTTGTAGTATCGAACTATCAGTAATGATCTTAAGGATCATTCATCCCCATTTGTTTTATGGTGCACAATCAGGGCATTGTCAGGTGAAACACTAACTGAAACTTTAAATCAGACAACCTTATTGAAATTTTATTATGGTGTTTTTATTATCAGCTTTATGATTGTAATATAGCCATCAAAGCTCAATTTATAGGCCATAGGTGTCAATCTTACTTCTATTATTTCATGGAATTTATGAAGCAAGTAATTACCAACTTCCTAGCCTACTCTAGGAGGTAAGTTTTATTAAGTTGATGGCAATATAAGTTTATACTTTGTATTGGTTGCTATTGCATTAAAGAAAATTATTCTTTGTAATAGAAAGTATAATTTGAGTCAGACAGTGGGGTAATGTGTAGCTGTGTAGAACCACTGTCATTGATGAAGTGAAAGTGTTGTTGTTTTACTGGGATGTGGATAGGGGTGTGCACGAACCGAAAAAACCGATCAGTTTCAGTCGGTTCGATTCGAATTTTGAAAAAGTCAATTTTCGATTCGGTTTAAATTTTCAATTAAAATCGGTTTTCGGTTCGATTTTTGATTTTATATTTTAGATTCTGTCGGTAACCGAACCGACCGAAAATATTATTTTATATATTTATATATTTTATATAATATTTAATTAATATTGTAATTAAATAATTAGGATTAAAATATGTTTATTTAAAATATATATATATATATATATAATATGTTTCGTCGGTTTTCGATCCAATCAAATCGATCGATTTTTGGTTCGATTTTCGGTCGGTCCGAAACTATAAATCGGTTCGGTTTTAAAAAATATTTTCAGTTCGGTTTTTTGGTTTTAAAAATTTCGATCGATCGGTCGAACCTACCGACCGATGCACACCCCTAGATGTGGATGATATAACGATTTAAAAATCCATTGTATTTCCTTTGTATGTTACCTTGACAATCAGATAATTGTAAGCCCTAGACTCTGTTGCACTTGGTGATATCATTCTATGTTTTGGTCATTTCGTTTAGGGTCAAATTATAGACTACTTGTCAGCCTCTGAAACACTGTCTATCTTTTGATTGTAGAATTATGTATGTATCTATTAAATTTGTCTTGTAACTAGTCTAATGGTGCTTCAGATTGTTAATTCTCTTTTTTGTGGCTGCATTGGTGGTCTTTGTTTTGCAGGTACTTAATAAAGATCCTTTACTTGTAAGTTTGATTTTTTCAAGGTACAGAATGCTTTGCAATTCTGCTTCATCTGAAATTATTTCTGATATTACCTGTTGGTTGTGAAAAGTATATATATATCAATGATTATACGCAAATGCACGTAGTCAACAAGCAATAAATCGGAAGTATTCCAAGATCGTTTCCACATGGATTGCAAATCAAAATAAACGTCGACTTCAACAAAGCAAACAACCAAAAACAATAAAACGCAGAGAGAGAAAATTTGGTTGTCTTTCACTGGATAACAAACCGAACAAAAATACATAACAAATACTTGAATGGAATAAATAAACAGAGATTTAAAGGTTTCGAACAGAGGTTGATTTGGAAAAACAGACTTGAATGTAACGCCCCACATTTTTGCTTGCATTAATTTGCTTTAAATTAAATCTTTTGTGTTGGATTTATGAGTATTTGACGTGCTCGAATTTATGTTGGACTTGAGGGAGTCCGTAGTTACGCCCCTAGCTAGAAAACGAACTTCAGGATTTATTTTTGGGCTTATGAAATTATCAAATTATATTATTTATTCTCAAATTGGGCTTGCAGAATATTATTTTGTTTAGCCCAAGTTCTATTTTATATTTGTGTAGAATTGAGATTTAATTAAGAAGAGTTCAAGTATGATTAGGGTTATATATATATATAGGGGAGCGTTAACGTAAAAACCATTTTTATTGTGAGAACGTGAGAACCAAAAATGATGAATTCGGTGTGAAACTTGATGAATCCATGGAAAGTTCTTGAATCCAAAAATGGAATTTCCGCCTCATGGGATTCGAACCACGGTGAAAATTCGAATTTTGGATTGATAACTTTCCCAACAGATTCATTAGCTTTCATAGCAAATTCATTTTGTGCGTAAAGAATTTCCGTGGTTCTTAGTTCTCACGTTAAAATTGATTCTTATTTAAACCTCACTATATATATATATATATATATATATATATATATATATATATATATATATAAACATAAACACACACGCACGCACACAACAAAAACACACACACTGCACACTTCACAAACACACACATTCGCACACACGCACACACAAAACACACACCACGCACACACACTGCACACACACACACATACAATATATTTCGCTCCAGTGCTCAATTGACGGAAGCATATTTTTATTTCTCTACTAGTTGGTAAGCATTGTCATACCCAACTTTAGAATATTTTATGATTATGATTTTCAGGTTATATATGTATGTATATAGATAAAATTTATATTATATAGGAATTATTTGAAATTTATGTTTTGGAGGTTAATTATACTTGAATCATTTGTGACGTCAATCATGTTTAAGGTTCCTAAAAGCCCTTACAAAATTATTGTATTTACTGAACTAGGTGCGGCGCAACTAGGACCCTCGTCCCAGGATTGATTGATACTGATTTATTGTGATCGACAAAACAAGGTGGGTGAAATCATCATTAACTTGCAAATATGAGATTTGGAATAGAAATATTTATTGTGGGTAAAATTCTCTTTAAATTTCAAACATGTGATTTGGAATAAACATATTTATTGTGGGATTTACTCTATCTGTAAGTTTATGGTGATAATCATTGTTGTGTTTTGTTACATCCATGGTGAAAGCCTGTGTGGCGTATTATTAAGTTTATGGTGATAATCATTGTTGTGTTTTGTTACATCCATGGTGAAAGCCTGTGTAGCGTATTATTTCTTGTGTGGCATGGCTTGTGTGGCGTATTATTACATGTGTGGCGAATCATAGCCTGTGTGGTGTATCATTGCCTGTGTGGCAAATCATAGCCTGTGGCGAATCATAGCCTATGTGGCATATCATTGCCTGTGTGGCATAGCCTGTGTGGCAAATCATAGCCTGTGTGGCATATCATTGCCTGTGTGGTAGAATTTTTAAGCCGATGAGGCTGAATTTTGACGGTGAGTCATTGACTATGTATATATATCCTATGCCTGTGTGGCAAGATTTTTAAGCCAGTGGGCTGAGTCTTGACGGTGAGTCATTGATTGTGTATATATATCCTATGCTTGTGTGACAGGATTTTTAAGCCGGTGAGGTTGAATATGATTGACTATTACTTTCTTACGATGTATACACGTTTGGATAAAAAAATAATAATGATATTCCTTATTCCCCACCACTGAGTACGTTTTTGTGCTCACCATCTTTTTATCTAAAATGTTTTCAGGTTAGTGATCATGGAGCAGCGTGGCGGTGTGGGTGTGCCTAGTGGTGTTATGTCGCTTTTAATTCCTTCCAAGACTTGTGTTATGTTTGTTTAAATTCCTTTCCTTTATTATCGTTGTTGGATTTGAGTTACTAGAACTCCAACTTATCTTATGCTATTAAGTCTTGCGTAGTTTGTTTTGGGTTGTTGGTTGGCGTCAGTTCTTGTGCAAATTTAGACTTGAGTTTGTTGGATTCATTATTTGGAAGTTTTATTTAAGAGATTTTATATATTTAAAAGAAAAAAAAAATCACTTGACATGTTTCTGCTTTAGCTATTTAAGAAAATATAGCATTTTTAAATTATGAATTTATGGTGTTACATTGAATCCTTGAATCCATATATGTCTTCGGAACAGAACGATGCTGCTGTATTATTTTAGCAAAGCACTCAGAGCTAACGTGAATAACTAAATTTTCATAGAACTTTCCCAAATCCTTTGATCTTGTATCTTTCACCAAGTTACACATATTCCTATGCTGTAATAGGTTTAAGACTTTCAATATTCAGCTCACATCACAAAGGTCACACAAGGCAAACAACATATTCCTATGCTATTCACTCAACACAATAAAAAAATGATCATGTCTTGTGTCATTTAAATGTATCCACTACATTTAATCTTTCAAGAATTAAACATAGTTATTCAACTTGCTATTGGTGATCAAGCAACAACAAGAAATATCAACAAACTCATTTGAATGAGCAATGAGATAGCAAGCTAAAATAAAGTGCATAAGAATTATAAGAGTAAGAAATATATTTCATCAAGAATTCAAGTCACAAGAGTTTAGCTCATGATAGAGTTTAAGGCAGAAAATATAAGTTCCAAATGATCCATATGATTCAGCAACCGAAAATTACAAATAGATAGAAATAAAGAAGAGAAGAAGAACGATTCTAGGATGCAAACTCCTCTTCTTGGTCTCTCCAACCCAGCTCTCTTCCCCCTTCTCTGTTCTCTTTCCAGAATTCTCTCTAGGAAATTCCTTCTCTCTTTTCGGCACACCCCCAGCACATTCTTTCCTTCACCTTTTTTTTTATTGCGGTTGTTAGTTCTTTAGATAGGAGCTAGGTTTCCTCATTTAACTTGTTGAATAACTAAGTTGCCATCTAAAGTGTGTAAATTCAGGTGCTCTCATTTACTCCGTTGGAATTTAGATGAGATGTCTCACTTTCTTTCACGTCAAATGCTTTATCAAGTGGTCCCATCCACTTTATTCTACAATTTTCGTTCCAAAGAATCGTAATATTGATATCTGCAAGAAACGCGACAAGAATGTGCATTTCGCACCAAAATAACATAACACTTTCACATTCTTTTCTTGCACATTTGGCTTGATTTACTCGAAAAAAATCACTTATTTCAATTCTCAAACATAAACGAGCCACAACGCAAAATACGATACAAAACAAGGAAGAAAGGCCAAAAAAACAACACAAAGCATGCATCACACTTTACTTCAAAAGCTTTGGAGACTATAAAATAATTCTTTTTAAAAGAGTTATCACACCCCCAAACTTAAGCCGTTACTCGTCCTTGAGTGATGCAAAGAAAAGAACGTAGAAAAACAAAAGAACAAACAATGAAGACATAATACAAAACAAGACACACAAAAGATGAAGAAAATGAGGATACACCTTGTTCTTGCTAAGAATTTACACGAGCAAGGCTCTCAATAAATTCAAACAAAAAGAAGCTAAGAGTTACTCATCTTTCAAACCTTGCACTAACCACATTTAAACTGTTATGCTGTCAAAAAAAATTTAAAAACACTTTCATATGTTGCATTGCATAGTTCTTCCCAAGTTATCTCGATAACACTAGATCAAGCTAGGTCTCGTTTCTCAAGCTTAATTAGTGTTTCCATAAGTTGACTTAGCAATTCTCTCTTCACTAATGTAGGCAAACACTAAACCAAATATCACAAGGACTTCAAAAGCTTATAATGTTAGGCTCGGGTAAAGGTAGGATATATGAGATTATTTGTAACTTAAAACACCTGAGCACCTCAAATATTTAAGACCAAAAGAATCCCCACTGTCAACTCCTATAAAAGAGGAACCATCATCCTATTTCCTGCCAAGGTTTTATTAGCAAGAATAACAATACATAGCTCAAACAAAACAACCCTTTTTTCTTTCTATTCTTTTCCTTTTTCTACATATAAACGCACATATTTTTTTTTCTTTTTCTTTTCACAGTTTTCTCTTTTTTTTTTAACTATCACAACAAAAATTGCAGGATAGTAGGATAGAAATATACACACACAACCTTCTCCACCCTCAAACTTAAAGATCAACATTGTCCTCAATGTTGGAACAAGTACAATGGATGAGGATGTTTACAGATCCTACCTCCAAATCCTACGCCCAGATCAAGGTGCTCAAAATGTCAAGTGGAGTGAGTTGGTGTTGAAATATATAAGGAAAGATAAAATGCGGCTAAGGAAAGAAAAAATCCTTAGAGCTCAAAAGAGGTGACAAAGGATAAAATATGCAGAATGGTGGGCTTGAAAGGCTCAAACGGTCCAGAAATTGCCTCGATCATATCCTTGATTTAGTAATTCCAAAAATTTCATCTCATGAGATATTACTAAACAATTCTAGAAACTTAAGCTCTCACAAAAGCCAACTAAATCTAGATTTCTCTAGACTTCTTAGTTAAACTATGCATGCATTAACACTTTAAAACTTCCTTTTCAAAATAAGAGCTAGCATCAAAACAGCCAAAGATGATTAGATAAAGGCTTATCAACACGAGAACTCATAGCTCCAACATTTTAGCACAAAAAGATTTTAATGTCATCATCAAGCACCCGTGTAAGAACCATACATGTCATACAGCATATCCATCATTTTTATTACCAACAAAACAACAACTAGACAACAAAAAGACAACAAAAACATAAGAACAACACAACCACAAAAGAAATAACAACACCAGACAAAATGAAGGCAAAAACAAAAACAAAAATGAAAGTTGAGAATAAGGAACGCCCCTTGCCTACTCTTCGGGTTCAGCCGAATAAGTAGGGGTTGCTTCATCTTCTGCTGCAGTGGGCCACGGCTCTAAAATCATTTGTGGAAATGTGGAATGCTTCGGGAGAGGCAATGCTGTAGCAAAATTTTGCATCCCTTTTATAACAACTGAAAAGTCTTAGACCTCCATTCACTTCAACTATATTGTGAGATGCTGATCAATGCTGCCACAACCATGTGTACACTAAAACTCATTTATCCTCCCCTAAACTTAGGACTCTACTTACTTCATTGATATCCCAACACCTGCCATAAACACATAACAAAAGATGAGAGAAAAACAATGAACAAGAACTAGCTTAAAGCAAAGGGAAAGAACATTTAAACAAGAAACAAAATAATTTATTTTATGATCTAGAAACAAGTAAGTACAAATGTATGGGTTGTCTTTAAGATAGTGCCTGGTTCATTAGACAACCCAAGGTACTATTTGCTCTATGGATCGTTCAAAATGGTAGAGGTCTTCTCTCGGTTGACCTCTTCATCCCAATAGTGCTTTACTTTCTGTCCATTCACTATAAACTCATAGTTCAATTGATCCTCTAACAAATAGACAGCTCCATATGGATAAACCTTGACAATTTGGAATGGTCCAGACCACCTCGATTTCAGCTTGGCAGGGAACAAGTTCAAGTATGAATTGAAGCGTAGGATTTGTTGCCTCTCTTCAAACTCGCTCAACTGCAACATTATATATTTCCCCACACCTTGAAGTTCCACATTAAGCTTCTTGGTTGCGCAGTATGCTATTGGTCTAACTCGTGGCCAATGTCTGATTATTCTCAATGTATGTATACTCCAAGTATGTAGCCAGAGGGTTCAACTCTAGTAGTGGTGGCTCTTGAATTGAAGGTTTGAAGAGTTTAAAATTTCTCTCAGACATCCCCAAAGGCTCAATTTTTTCTCCAAACTTGGTGACTTTTTGTTGGGCAGACACCACGCAAGTAACTTGAGCTTCTTCTCCATTAATTATTTCTTCAAGAGATGAAACAATTACTTCATTTCTACACTTCTCCATCTTCACCTTATCAGTCGCAATATCTTCAATGATATTCAAAACGGCGCACTCTTCAAGCTCATCAGGAAACTTCATTGCATTGAATGCATTAAAGGTTACTTGTTGATCATTTACCCTCATTGTTAGTTCACCCTTTTGGACATCTATCAAAGTTCTCCCAGAAAAGGTCTGCCCAAGATGATTGGTACTTCCATGTCTGTCTCATAATCAAGAATAATAAAATCAACCGAAAAAATAAATTTATCGACTTTCACCATAACATCTTCTATCTTGCCTTCCGGATGAGCCATGGAACAGTCAGCCAATTGTAGAGTGACTGTGGTGGGCCTTGCTTCCCCAGTGCCCAATTTTTTAAATATTGACAATGGCATAAGGTTGATACTAGCTCCTAAATCGCAAAGAGCTCGACCAACGTCTTTGTCTCTAATGGAACATGGAATTGTGAAACTACCAGGTGTTGGATTTTTATACTGGAATCAGTTTTTGTTGAGCTTGTATACAATGATTCATGTTACCACTATTACAATCTCCTATGTGAATTGTTTACTTGATTGCATATGTATGTCCATTTATCTCATATATAAGTTAGATCATACAGTGTGTAGTAGATCACAAAAGTCTGTATGATTGGTCAAGCTTAATGAGATGTAAAAAGGATCACATCTGAGACAACTTGAGGACGAGTTGTCAGTATAGGCTGCGGTATAGATGAGAAGTGACTTGACTTGACTTGGTTTCTTATCTATACTGGTACGTCTCTGACGTATTGATGGATCACAATGAGATGAGTTCTTATTTCTGACCGTCATGAAGAACATAGATCTCGGTGACTTTACGTTGATCTAAAGCTCGATAAGGTTTTAGGTGAGTATGAGTTGTTGACCATCACTTTGATTTGTTATGGGTTAGGGTTACATGAGATAACCCAATATTCTCGGTATCTTGCTAGTTACATGTATCGAGTCATCGTATCCGTTTAAGATGATGACATCCCCTTAAGGAGCTCAAAAGGTTAATTGTACTAAACCCTGCAGGTTGAGTTATCTCAAGTACAATAATAAGGTTGAGTGGTACTACATAAGGAATTAAAGAGATTAATTATTTTAAGCAGTCAGAACGCTGTAAAAAATTAATGGACATGCGATATCTTAAATACGGGGATTCATGAAGTCTAAGTACAAACCCGACTCAACTTCGAAAATAAAAGGGTAAGTCAACATTTATTCTCTAGTGGCATGAATAAATATTTATAAATTAATTTGTAACATCCCGAATTTTTGAAACCAAATTCTACAATAATAATAGTAATAATAATAAACTTAAGATTAAGAATAATGTAGCCTTTAGTGCTTGAATACTAGTAATGCACGACTTTAATTGTAGTATTTATATTCGCAAGTAAATAAAAGTTTAATTACACTATCTAAAGAATAAAAAATGAATAATAAAACTTATAAAGAGCATCTTTACGTCATATGTATATAACATATAATAAGAAGTGAAGTTATTAATTTAATATTAAATGCGTGTGATTAGGCTTCATTAATGTAAGAATTGTGATTCACGTTTATGTGAGAAATACACATTCACATAAATACATATATAAATTTATTTATCATTAGTTTAGCTTTAAATGCATGTCCAAATAAAAAGTGAGTTTTATCTTCTTTTCCAAGTAGGATAAAGATTGACATATTTGGTAAAATATATTTTCCTATCTTTTCCTTTATCTTCGCAGGAGACTTGCATTAAATACTAGCTCAAGTCTATCTTTATTTTCAAACAAATGCAAAATATATATTTTTATTATTATGCGTACACTTATGTAGATTAAAGATTTACGTCACACACCTTTTGATCATTATCAAAAACACATAAATCAATAGTATAAATAGGGATCAATCCTCTTAACCGAAGGGGGGCACGCATACTTGGAGAGATACAGAAATATATATACATAAAAGTTGCTAGAGTTTTTAGGAGGGGGGAGCGAGAGTTTTTCTTTTGGTTGAGAAGGCAACTAGTCTTCTACAACAAGGCAAGATTAAGGTGGGGAAATTTATGCTTGTGGTTATGTTATCCCTATTGTTTTATATGTTTTTATATTCATATTGATTATATGACTCAATTTAAAGTCTACATGGTGTTTATGTTAATATATATATTCTCATGTTATATTATATGTTCTATGTATATTTACGACCTCACAGTATATTAAGGTCTCATGTTATTATTATATTTAAGACCTCACAGTATATTAAGGTCTCACAGTTATATATATATATATTTTCATGATATTAATTTCTATCTATGTGGCATTATGAAAGATTAACATGTATTACATATGTGGATAATTGCATTGTTCCTCACTGAGTATATTTATGATATGATTACCCCTCTCTACTTTCAGTTTTGCAGTTGAGGAGTCGAAGCAGCCATGGAAGTCGAGAATGACTAGTATAATAAGAAGTCGTTTATTTATTTTAGTTTAAGTTATGAGATTTTCGATATTGACTAAAATCATAAGTTTAGTTTTCTTTATTAAGTCGTTTTCAAATTAAAGTTATATTTATTTGTTGAGTTTACAAGTTTTTCAATTGTTGTTCACGTTTAAATTAAATAGCAATATTTTATTCTTTTAAAATTTTGGGGCGTTACATAATTTATGTTATGGGTTGAACATAAGATAATTAATTTATTTGAGGACCATCTTTATTCCTTGCATTTGATCCCTGGGCTGGCCCATCAAGGCCTGGAGCTGCATGAATTTTTGCCCACCACATGATATAGTCCCACTGGGACTTTGTTCTGATTCTCTATTATCTAAGAATATATGATTGTATTTATTAGATGTGCTGAGATCCTATCTTAATAGGTTTCTAGGGTTGCATTATAAATACAAGGTGAGAGAAAATCAGAGTAACACTAATCCTAAGTGAAGAGATTTTTGAAAATTATACTATTCCTATAGTTGGGATTTTCGAGAATCTCAAGGTGTGGAAGAAGGCGAAATTTGCAGTATTCTCCATAGATTGCTCTCACTCAGCATTGGAGTTTTGACAAATGGGATACAGTCCAGAAGATCAAAGCACGAGTCTTTATCCTCTTTTTGTTCGACAGATTCGCAGGTAAACATGAAAAAATACCAACGTGTTGTAATTAATTATATAAGTGCATGCTAAGTATATAATCAATGTATGGTGAATTAAAAATCCAAGATAGATCCTCGGGAGAGGGTTAAAATCAGATTTTCCTACACCAGGATCATTCAACTTGGGTGGAATTGTTTTCTTCAAAATAGCACTGCTCCCTTCTGTCAAAGCCACCGTTTTAAATTAACCAAGTCTTTTTTTCTTTGTCAAAATATCTTTCAAGAACTTCACGTATTTAGGCATTTGCTCCAATGCTTCAACTAAGGGAATATTGATATGAAGTTGCTTCAATATGTCTAAGAATCTTTGAAATTTCACATCTTGTTGCTGCTTTTGGAAACGTTGTGGAAATGGTAGAGGTGGTTGATCGCTAATATTCCTACCAAATAAATGATAGTAAAAACAGCAAGTATATATATCGTATCCACAGGGACTGCGACTTGAGAACACAACAAATAATCAACACAGAATCTTGATTATTATCCAGGCAACAAAATCAAGAGAGGATATTATAAAACTAGACTCAGAAAATAAAAAAGGAATAAACCAGATATGAAAGACTGACCCTAGGGATGTACTTAACCTAACCAGATTCACACAATTAACTTATTAATCTGTTTACCAATTTAATCCACATTCAGATGAATGATCACTAATGTAACTATAGTTTCCGTCGGGACAACCTATAGTAGTGGGTTAGCCTAAACTCTATCTCCGTTGGGTCTCAAGAGAAGTAAGCTAATTACCAAAAGCACACAAAGATATAACCTCCTACAGCTCACCTATCTCCGTCGGGTCTCAAGGCAAAAACTGTATTATAAACTCCAGATATCGATTATGCAATTAATTCCGCAGAGACATTAATCACATAACTAGCATGCATAGATATTGATCAGATACCAACACATGAGAATTAAAGCCAAGATTTATAAATCATGAAGGGACGGCAAAACAGTATCAACAGATAAATTACACAAATCTAGTCAGACATACAAACCCCAGGATCAATACGGAATTTAGCTACGCATAATTAAAATAACAAAACAATAATTAAATAAATAAAGCATAAATTGAGATAGATAAATAAAACCATGAGGATCCACGAAGAACAATTGGTGCAATGAAATCAAATTAAATCGGAATCTTGAATAAAACCGAATTGTGAACTGAAACGAAAATACTGAATGTAACAACTGAACTAAATTAATGAAAAACAAACGAGCAAAAGGAAAAGATGAAAGCTCCAAAGAAAACAAAAGTAAATTGCGTTCTGTATTGAATAATCCACCCCCTCTCTAATGCGTGTGATATGCGTATATATATAAATATATTACGCAACCTAAGCCTCGCAATGCGCGTTAGCCATTGCTTCCCGCGAAGACGCCTCGCGAGCTTTCAAAATCGCTGCCAATATGTACTTCCTCGCGACCCGGCATCGCGACCAACGATCGCTATCATGGCTCGCGAGGCATAATCCCGCGGCGACTTCTGTCGTTCGCTCCGTTCTCTCTCGTCCGGACTCCGAATTGCGATCCGTTTGCGCCTACGGACTCCTATCGAGATGCTCTACAACATAGTAACTTTGCATATTTTTTAAGTCTATTACGTCATATTCAACGTCGTTTTCAAACAGTTCTTCTTCGCACGAGCTCATGTTGGGCTATTGGTTCCTCTTTATCGTGATCCACCTTTTTGACATCAAAACCTGTACTAAAATGACATGAAACACACACGGCATAATATCTTCCAAGGTAAACATAAATATATCAAAAGACAGCTCAAATGATCACTTATCAATTATAAACGAAACAAATATAGCCTTATAAAACAGGTAAAAATGAGGCTTATCAACTCCCCCAAACTTAACCTTTTGTTTGTCCTCAAACAAATCAGAACAAGAGAGAGACGACCAGAGACAGGCAAAGACTCGAATAACAAAAGCAATAAGCCTCAGAGCAATGAGCAATAAAAGATTCAAGCAAATGAATCAAATCACAACCTCTTTCGTTAAACTCAACATATCATAAAGTCATAAGCACGAGCCTTCTCAAATTTGAATCCTCACGACATGGATATATATATAAGAAAACTCAAACACTTAAGTGTATCAAGGAGGATGTGTATGCTCTCAAAGTTCAAAAATACATGGAATCTACCATAAGCTTGCAAATTGTCTAATTCTCCATTGCTCAAATATGTGCTCAAGAACTAAGATCAAAAAGGTCTTATACAAGGTTATAATGTAGGCTCTTTGGTAAGGTAGGATATATTTAGGCTAAGTGACTCATAATCCCATAATGAAAAACACCCTAAGTATCACAAGAAACAAATCCCAAACTTTAATACTTCATTTCAAATCTCTACACCAAAAAGTCATTTTTCTTTAAGAACTCTATAATTATTATATAAGTGATAAACTCATAAAAAAGCACTAGCTACTTACCCATTTATGTTCTTTTCACACACTTGTGTCATTTTTTTTTATTTTTTTTTATGTTTGAACTTATAGGGGTAAGCAACTATTTTTTTTTAAAATTCACTTTCTCATCATCTATTTTCTTTCCTTTCTTTTTTCTCAACCCTCAATTTCAAGCAACCCAAAAATCACACTAACAACATAACCCAACCCACGACTATATGAAAGAATTAGGTAGGCTCAAACGGGCTCATCAAAGGATAATAAATGAACAGGTTAGTGTTTGGATAGTGTATAGGCTAAGAAAAGAATGCCTAATATCGTCTCATAATTCTTAAGCACATCAATGCAACCTCGAAAAAGAACCAGAGCAAGTTCTAGAGAAACACATGCTATTTCAAACTATTCACATAGGAAGAAACAAGACTGAAAAGATATGACAGTCAAAAGCTCAAGTCTCACAGGTTTCAAAAATGCGATCAAGTTCTCAAAGGCTTAATACTCACAACAATCATACATGCTTCGTCTCACAAAATCAATTGCAATAGATTTTCTAATAAAAACAATTCTCATCATCGACTGTTTGTCATTCAACTCAACCCACAAAACTGACACAAAACTCAAACACGAAAAACAAAACAAACACAAACAAAAAGAAAACTGAACAAAAACGAAAAACAAAGAAAAACATTGGGTTACCTCCCAACAAGTGCTAAATTTAAATGTCCTTAACTAGACCCCATACTAACCTCGATCAATCGGTGATTTGGCAATGACCTCTTTCCAAATCGTGCTT
The DNA here is from genome assembly GCA_036937905.1 of Salvia rosmarinus. Taxonomy (NCBI): domain Eukaryota; kingdom Viridiplantae; phylum Streptophyta; class Magnoliopsida; order Lamiales; family Lamiaceae; genus Salvia; species Salvia rosmarinus. The sequence goes on along the minus strand of CM072815.1, from coordinate 64,687,655 downwards.
GCCTCGATATTTTGCATTGACCGAGACCACCACCGAGTGTGGAAGTGGCCTCCCAAACTTGAACAAGTCGCTCGGAGTTCCATGCCGAGTCCATCTCTTCTTTCTAGCACCATTGTCAACTGGTCGGTTGATATCCAAGCTCGAGATTTGGCTATGCAATGTGAGTGATCGGTCGACACTCTTCCCGCCTCGGATTATCGTGTTGCTTGATGGCGTCATAGATTGAAATTTTAGCTCCTCATCGTTGACACGAAAAGTCGGATCGCCTTCGCATATCAATTAAAGCACGACCGGTTGCTAGAAAAGGTCGACCTAAGATTAGTGGTTGATTTTTAAATTCAGGAATGTCTAGAATAACAAAATCAGCAGGAAAAACAAAATCCAGAATTCTCACCAACACATCTTCAACTATCCCCTTAGGGTGTGCAACTGACCTGTCAGCCATCATTAATGAAATGGAGGTCTTCTTCATCTTGCCCAATTCTAAGCGATTGAACACATTTAACGGCATTAGATTTATGCTCGCCCCCAGATCGCATAACACATTGGGGAAAGTATGCCTGGCGATCTCGCACTCCAAAGTGAAGCTCCCCGGATCCTTCTGCTTCATCGACAACTTTCTCTGCAAGATAGTACTGCATTCTTCAGAGAGGTTGATCTTGTCAAATTTCCCCAACTTCTTCTTATTCGCGAATGCATCTTTGAGAAATTTAACATATCCGGCATTTTTCCGAGCGCATCAAAAGAGGAAGAGTAATATTCACTTTCGGAATATCTCCTTGAAGCGGGTATTCTTCATCATATTTTGTTTTCCCAAGTTACCGAGGAAATGGGGCTGTAGGCTTTGGAAGCGTCGATCATTCCCTACTCCCTCGCGAATCCTCTCTTTCTTTGCCTCGCGAGACGCCTCTCTCGCCTCTCTCGCGATTCGCTCTTTGTCGACTTCGCGACCATCGTCGCGATGCTTCCTCGCCAAGTCTTGTCGCGAGGTGCTCTGTCGTCTTGGCGTCGGGAGCTCGCGATCCTTGGTCGCGATGCCGGGTCGCGAGGAAATCATTCTTCTCAGGCGAGGCTTGCCTCGCGGATTGTGATCGCGACCGAGGCTCGCGACCCGAGCTTTCTTGCCTTCTCGCGAGGCGTGAGTTTCTTCCTTCAGGTGTATGATTCTCTTCTTTTCTTTCGTACTCCTAATGATTTTCATATGAAGCTCCACTCCTCAAATAAATTGCATTGCACTGATTTGGAGACATTTGATTTTTCGGGTTCTGCTCCGTATTACTTGGAAATTGACCCTGCCTGTGCATTCCAGCTCTTTCATTGGCCATCTGCCCCACTTGGTTCTCCAACATCTTCAATTGTTTTCCATGGCTATCACCGTATTGTTGATGGCGTTCACTGTGCTCTCTGTATGTTCATCCTATTTCCAAGCTGCTGGATCTGAATATTTTGCTGAGCCACCATTTGTTGGTGACTCGTTGCTATTTGCTGATTGCTCGCTAACAATTGTTGCATCATATCCTCGAGGCTCGGCTTCTTAGGCTCCACAATCATTCCATTATTCACAGCAAAACCAGGTGGTAATTGCTTATCATTCTGCGCATTGGCATAGGAAAAATTTGGGTGATTCCTATTATTGGGATGATAGGATGGGTTCCCACTCTGATTTCCTTGGCCATTACTCCTTTGGTTCACATATTGAACCTCCTCCATTTTCTGCGCCATGGCCACAGTCATCTGCCCTTTCCTCTCGGCTTCATACTCCTTCTGCAGCGATGTAAATTTCTCTAACAGATCATCATACTTATCATCCAACTCTGTAGCAACCACTCTTCTGATCGGCTGTCTCTCCATCGGCCACTGATAACTGTTGGATGCCATCTCCTCAATTAGATGTAGTAATAATAGTAATAATAATAAACTTAAGATTAAGAATAATGTAGCCTTTAGTGCTTGAATACTAGTAATGCACGACTTTAATTGTAGTATTTATATTCGCAAGTAAATAAAAGTTTAATTACACTATCTAAAGAATAAAAAATGAATAATAAAACTTATAAAGAGCATCTTTACGTCATATGTATATAACATATAATAAGAAGTGAAGTTATTAATTTAATATTAAATGCGTGTGATTAGGCTTCATTAATGTAAGAATTGTGATTCACGTTTATGTGAGAAATACACATTCACATAAATACATATATAAATTTATTTATCATTAGTTTAGCTTTAAATGCATGTCCAAATAAAAAGTGAGTTTTATCTTCTTTTCCAAGTAGGATAAAGATTGACATATTTGGTAAAATATATTTTCCTATCTTTTCCTTTATCTTCGCAGGAGACTTGCATTAAATACTAGCTCAAGTCTATCTTTATTTTCAAACAAATGCAAAATATATATTTTTATTATTATGCGTACACTTATGTAGATTAAAGATTTACATCACACACCTTTTGATCATTATCAAAAACACATAAATCAATAGTATAAATAGGGATCAATCCTCTTAACCGAAGGGGGGCACGCATACTTGGAGAGATACAGAAATATATATACATAAAAGTTGCTAGAGTTTTTAGGATGGGGGAGCGAGAGTTTTTCTTTTGGTTGAGAAGGCAACTAGTCTTCTACAACAAGGCAAGATTAAGGTGGGGAAATTTATGCTTGTGGTTATGTTATCCCTATTGTTTTATATGTTTTTATATTCATATTGATTATATGACTCAATTTAAAGTCTACATGGTGTTTATGTTAATATATATATTCTCATGTTATATTATATGTTCTATGTATATTTACGACCTCACAGTATATTAAGGTCTCATGTTATTATTATATTTAAGACCTCACAGTATATTAAGGTCTCACAGTTATATATATATATATTTTCATGATATTAATTTCTATCTATGTGGCATTATGAAAGATTAACATGTATTACATATGTGGATAAATGCATTGTTCCTCACTGAGTATATTTATGATATGATTACCCCTCTCTACTTTCAGTTTTGCAGTTGAGGAGTCGAAGCAGCCATGGAAGTCGAGAATGACTAGTATAATAAGAAGTCGTTTATTTATTTTAGTTTAAGTTATGAGATTTTCGATATTGACTAAAATCATAAGTTTAGTTTTCTTTATTAAGTCGTTTTCAAATTAAAGTTATATTTATTTGTTGAGTTTACAAGTTTTTCAATTGTTGTTCACGTTTAAATTAAATAGCAATATTTTATTCTTTTAAAATTTTGGGGCGTTACATAATTTATGTTATGGGTTGAACATAAGATAATTAATTTATTTGAGGACCATCTTTATTCCTTGCATTTGATCCCTGGGCTGGCCCATCAAGGCCTGGAGCTGCATGAATTTTTGCCCACCACATGATATAGTCCCACTGGGACTTTGTTCTGATTCTCTATTATCTAAGAATATATGATTGTATTTATTAGATGTGCTGAGATCCTATCTTAATAGGTTTCTAGGGTATCATTATAAATACAAGGTGAGAGAAAATCAGAGTAACACTAATCCTAAGTGAAGAGATTTTTGAAAATTATACTATTCCTATAGTTGGGATTTTCGAGAATCTCAAGGTGTGGAAGAAGGCGAAATTTGCAGTATTCTCCATAGATTGCTCTCACTCAGCATTGGAGTTTTGGCAAATGGGATACAGTCCAGAAGATCAAAGCACGAGTCTTTATCCTCTTTTTGTTCGACAGATTCGCAGGTAAACATGAAAAAATACCAACGTGTTGTAATTAATTATATAAGTGCATGCTAAGTATATAATCAATGTATGGTGAATTAAAAATCCAAGATAGATCCTCGGGAGAGGGTTAAAATCAGATTTTCCTACACCAGGATCATTCAACTTGGGTGGAATTGTTTTCTTCAAAATAGCACTGCTCCCTTCTGTCAAAGCCACCGTTTTAAATTAACCAAGTCTTTTTTTCTTTGTCAAAATATCTTTCAAGAACTTCACGTAGTTAGGCATTTGCTCCAATGCTTCAACTAAGGGAATATTGATATGAAGTTGCTTCAATATGTCTAAGAATCTTTGAAATTTCACATCTTGTTGCTGCTTTTGGAAACGTTGTGGAAATGGTAGAGGTGGTTGATCGCTAATATTCCTACCAAATAAATGATAGTAAAAACAGCAAGTATATATATCGTATCCACAGGGACTGCGACTTGAGAACACAACAAATAATCAACACAGAATCTTGATTATTATCCAGGCAACAAAATCAAGAGAGGATATTATAAAACTAGACTCAGAAAATAAAAAAGGAATAAACCAGATATGAAAGATCGAACAGGGATGTACTTAACCTAACCAGATTCACACAATTAACTTATTAATCTGTTTACCAATTTAATCCACATTCAGATGAAGGATCACTAATGTAACTATAGTTTCTGTCGGGACAACCTATAGTAGTGGGTTAGCCTAAACTCTATCTCCGTCGGGTCTCAAGAGAAGTAAGCTAATTACCAAAAGCACACAAAGATATAACCTCCTACAGCTCACCTATCTCCGTCGGGTCTCAAGGCAAAAACTGTATTATAAACTCCAGATATCGATTATGCAATTAATTCCGCAGAGACATTAATCACATAACTAGCATGCATAGATATTGATCAGATACCAACACATGAGAATTAAAGCCAAGATTTATAAATCATGAAGGGACGGCAAAACAGTATCAACAGATAAATTACACAAATCTAGTCAGACATACAAACCCCAGGATCAATACAGAATTTAGCTACGCATAATTAAAATAACAAAACAACAATTAAATAAATAAAGCATAAATTGAGATAGATAAATAAAACCGCAGGGATCCACGAAGAACAATTGGTGTAACTGAAATCTGAAATTAAATCTGGAATCTTGAATAAAAACTGAATTGTGAACTGGAAACGAAAATACTGAATGTAACAACTGAACTAAATTAATGAAAAACAAACGAGCAAAAGGAAAAGATGAAAGCTCCAAAGAAAACAAAAGTAAATTGCGTTCTGTATTGAATAATCCACCCCCTCTCTAATGCGTGTGATATGCGTATATATATAAATATATTACGCAACCTAAGCCTCGCAATGCGCGTTAGCCATTGCTTCCCGCGAAGACGCCTCGCGAGCTTTCAAAATCGCTGCCAATATGTACTTCCTCGCGACCCGGCATCGCGACCAACGATCGCTATCATGGCTCGCGAGGCATAATCCCTGCGCGCGCGACTTCGTCGTTTCGCTCCGTTCTCTCTCGTCCGGACTCCGAATTGCGATCCGTTTGCGCCTACGGACTCCTATCGAGATGCTCTACAACATAGTAACTTTGCATATTTTTTAAGTCTATTACGTCATATTCAACGTCGTTTTCAAACAGTTCTTCTTCGCACGAGCTCGCGACTGGGCTATTGGTTCCTCTTTATCGTGATCCACCTTTTTGACATCAAAACCTGTACTAAAATGACATGAAACACACACGGCATAATATCTTCCAAGGTAAACATAAATATATCAAAAGACAGCTCAAATGATCACTTATCAATTATAAACGAAACAAATATAGCCTTATAAAACAGGTAAAAATGAGGCTTATCAACTCCCCCAAACTTAACCTTTTGTTTGTCCTCAAACAAATCGTAACAAGAGAGAGCGACGAGAGGCAGGCAAAGACTCGAATAACAAAAGCAATAAGCCTCGAGCAATGAGCAATAAAAGATTCAAGCAAATGAATCAAATCACAACCTCTTCGTTAAACTCAACATATCATAAAGTCATAAGCACGAGCCTTCTCAAATTTGAATCCTCACGACATGGATATATATATAAGAAAACTCAAACACTTAAGTGTATCAAGGAGGATGTGTATGTTCTCAAAGTTCAAAATACATGGAATCTACCATAAGCTTGCAAATTGTCTAATTCTCCATTGCTCAAATATGTGCTCAAGAACTAAGATCAAAAATGTCTTATACAAGGTTATAATGTAGGCTCTTTGGTAAGGTAGGATATATTTAGGCTAAGTGACTCATAATCCCATAATGAAAAACACCTTAGGTATCACAAGAAACAAATCCCAAACTTTAATACTTCATTTCAAATCTCTACACCAAAAAGTCATTTTTCTTTAAGAGCTCTATAATTATTATATAAGTGATAAACTCATAAAAAAGCACTAGCTACTTACCCATTTATGTTCTTTTCACACACTTGTGTCATTTTTTTTTTATGTTTGAACTTATAGGGGTAAGCAACTATTTTTTTTAAAATTCACTTTCTCATCATCTATTTTCTTTCCTTTCTTTTTCTCACCCTCAATTTCAAGCAACCCAAAATCACACTAACAACATAACCCAACCCACGACTATATGAAAGAATTAGGTAGGCTCAAACGGGCTCATCAAAGGATAATAAATGAACAGGTTAGTGTTTGGATAGTGTATAGGCTAAGAAAAGAATGCCTAATATCGTCTCATAATTCTTAAGCACATCAATGCAACCTCGAAAAAGAACCAGAGCAAGTTCTAGAGAAACACATGCTATTTCAAACTATTCACATAGGAAGAAACAAGACTGAAAAGATATGACAGTCAAAAGCTCAAGTCTCACAGGTTTCAAAAATGCGATCAAGTTCTCAAAGGCTTAATACTCACAACAATCATACATGCTTCGTCTCACAAAATCAATTGCAATAGATTTTCTAATAAAAACAATTCTCATCATCGGCTGTTTGTCATTCAACTCAACCCACAAAACAGACACAAAACTCAAACACGAAAAACAAAACAAACACAAACAAAAAGAAAACAGAACAAAAACGAAAAACAAAGAAAAACATTGGGTTACCTCCCAACAAGTGCTAAATTTAAATGTCCTTAACTAGACCCCATACTAACCTCGATCAATCTGGTGATTTGGCAACAGACCTCTTTCCAAATCTGTGCTTGCCTCGATATTTTGCATTGACCGCAGACCACCACTGAGTGTGGAAGTGGCCTCCCCCAAACTTGAACAAGTCGCTCGGAGTTCCATGCCGAGTCCATCTCTTCTTTCTAGCACCATTGTCAACTGGTCGGTTGATATCCAAGCTCGAGATTTGGCTAATGCAAAGAGTGATGATTGGTGACACTCTTCCCGCACGGATTATCGTGTTGCTTGATGGCGTCATAGATTGAAATTTTTAGCTCCTCATCGTTGACACGAAAAGTCAGATCGCCTTCCTGCATATCAATTAAAGCACGACCAGTTGCTAGAAAAGGTCGACCTAAGATTAGTGGTTGATTTTTAAATTCAGGAATGTCTAGAATAACAAAATCAGCAGGAAAAACAAAATCCAGAATTCTCACCAACACATCTTCAACTATCCCCTTAGAAGGTGCAACTGACCTGTCAGCCATCATTAATGAAATGGAGGTCTTCTTCATCTTACCCAATTCTAAGCGATTGAACACATTTAACGGCATTAGATTTATGCTCGCCCCCAGATCGCATAACACATTGGGGAAAGTATGCCTGGCGATCTCGCACTCCAAAGTGAAGCTCCCCGGATCCTTTTGCTTCATCGACAACTTTCTCTGCAAGATAGTACTGCATTCTTCAGAGAGGTTGATCTTGTCAAATTTCCCCAACTTCTTCTTATTCGCGAATGCATCTTTGAGAAATTTAACATATCCGGGCATTTTTCTGAGCGCATCAAAGAGAGGAAGAGTAATATTCACTTTCTGGAATATCTCCTTGAAGCGGGCGTATTCTTCATCATATTTCGTTTTCCCAAAGCGCTGAGGAAATGGGGCTGTAGGCTTTGGAAACGTCTGATCATTCCCTACTCCCTCTCGCGAATCCTCTCTTTCTTTGCCTCGCGAGACGCCCTCTCTGCCTTCTCTCGCGATTCGCTCTTTGTCTGACTTCGCGACCATCTGTCGCGATGCTTCCTCGCGAAGTCTTGTCGCGAGGTGCTCTCTGTCTGTCTTCGCGTCAGGAGCTCGCGATCCTTGGTCGCGATGCCGGGTCGCGAGGAAATCATTCTTCTCAGGCGAGGCTTGCCTCGCGGATTGTGATCGCGACCGAGGCTCGCGACCCGAGCTTTCTTGCCTTCTCGCGAGGCGTGAGTTTCTTCCTTCAGGTGTATGATTCTCTTCTTTTCTTTCGTACTCCTAATGATTTTCATATGAAGCTCCACTCCTCAAATAAATTGCATTGCACTGATTTGGAGACATTTGATTTTCGGGTTACTCGCCTCAGACTTGGAAATTGACCACGCACATGCATTCCAGCTCTTTCATTGGCCATCTGCCCCACTTGGTTCTCCAACATCTTCAATTGTTTTTCCATGGCTATCACCGTATTGTTGATGGCGTTCACTGTGCTCTCCAGGGCGTTCATCCTATTTCCAAGCTGCTGGATCTGAATATTTTGCCGAGCCACCATTTGTTGGTGACTCGTTGCTATTTGCTGATTGCTCGCTAACAATTGTTGCATCATATCCTCGAGGCTCGGCTTCTTAGGCTCCACAATCATTCCATTATTCACAGCAAAACCAGGTGGTAATTGCTTATCATTCTGCGCATTGGCATAGGAAAAATTTGGGTGATTCCTATTATTGGGATGATAGGATGGGTTCCCACTCTGATTTCCTTGGCCATTACTCCTTTGGTTCACATATTGAACCTCCTCCATTTTCTGCGCCATGGCCACAGTCATCTGCCCTTTCCTCTCGGCTTCATACCTTCGCAATGATGTAAATTTCTCTAACAGATCATCATACTTATCATCCAACTCTGTAGCAACCACTCTTCTGATCGGTTGTCTCTCCATCGGCCACTGATAACTGTTGGATGCCATCTCCTCAATTAGATGTAGTAATAATAGTAATAATAATAAACTTAAGATTAAGAATAATGTAGCCTTTAGTGCTTGAATACTAGTAATGCACGACTTTAATTGTAGTATTTATATTCGCAAGTAAATAAAAGTTTAATTACACTATCTAAAGAATAAAAAATGAATAATAAAACTTATAAAGAGCATCTTTCGTCATATGTATATAACATATAATAAGAAGTGAAGTTATTAATTTAATATTAAATGCGTGTGATTAGGCTTCATTAATGTAAGAATTGTGATTCACGTTTATGTGAGAAATACACATTCACATAAATACATATATAAATTTATTTATCATTAGTTTAGCTTTAAATGCATGTCCAAATAAAAAGTGAGTTTTATCTTCTTTTCCAAGTAGGATAAAGATTGAAATATTTGGTAAAATATATTTTCCTATCTTTTCCTTTATCTTCGCAGGAGACTTGCATTAAATACTAGCTCAAGTCTATCTTTATTTTCAAACAAATGCAAAATATATATTTTTATTATTATGCGTACACTTATGTAGATTAAAGATTTACATCACACCTTTTGATCATTATCAAAAACACATAAATCAATAGTATAAATAGGGATCAAACCTCTTAACCGAAGGGGGGCACGCATACTTGGAGAGATACATAAATATATATACATAAAAGTTTCTAGAGTTTTTAGGAGGGTGGGAGCGAGAGTTTTTCTTTTGGTTGAGAAGGCAACTAGTCTTCTACAACAAGGTAAGATTAAGGTGGGGAAATTTATGCTTGTGGTTATGTTATCCCTATTATTTTATATGTTTTTATATTCATATTGATTATATGACTCAATTTAAAGTCTACATGGTGTTTATGTTAATATATATATTCTCATGTTATATTATATGTTCTATGTATATTTACGACCTTACAGTATATTAAGGTCTTATGTTATTATTATATTTAAGACCTCACAGTATATTAAGGTCTCATGTTATTATTATATTAAGACCTCACAGTATATTAAGGTCTCATGTTATTATTATATTTAAGACCTCACAGTATATTAAGGTCTCACAGTTATATATATATATATATATATATATATATATATTCATGATATTAATTTCTATCTATGTGGCAATATGAAAGATTAACATGTATTACATATGTGGATAATTGCATTGTTCCTCACTGAGTATATTTATGATATGCTTACCCCTCTCTACTTTCAGTTTTGCAGTTGAGGAGTCGAAGCAGCCATGGAAGTCGAGAATGACTAGTATAATAAGAAGTCGTTTATTTATTTTAGCTTAAGTTATGAGATTTTCGATATTGACTAAAATCATAAGTTTAGTTTTCTTTATTAAGTCGTTTTCAAATTAAAGTTATATTTATTTGTTGAGTTTACAAGTTTTTCATTTGTTGTTCACGTTTAAATTAAATAGCAATATTTTATTCTTTTAAAATTTTGGGGCGTTACATAATTTATGTTATGAGTTGAACATAAGATAATTAATTTATTTGAGGACCATCTTTATTCCTTGCATTTGATCCTGAATTTGGCCCATCAAGGCTGAGTCGCATGAATTTTGCCCACCACATGATATAGTCCCACTGGGACTTTGTTCTGATTCTCTATTATCTAAGAATATATGATTGTATTTATTAGATGTGCAGAGATCCTATCTTAATAGGTTTCTAGGGTTGCATTATTAATACAAGGTGAGAAAAAATCAGAGTAACACTAATCCTAAGTGAAGAGATTTTTGAAAATTATACTATTCCTATAGTTGGGATTTTCGAGAATCTCAAGGTGTGGAAGAAGGCGAAATTTGCAGTATTCTCCATAGATTGCTCTCACTCAGCATTTGAGTTTTGGCAAATGGGATCTGATCCGGAAAATCAAAGCACGAGTCTTTATCCTCTTTTGTTCGACATGATTCGCGGTAAACATGAAAAATACCAACGTGTTGTAATTAATTATATAAGTGCATGCTAAGTATATAATCAATGTATGGTGAATTAAAAATCCAAGATAGATCATCGGGAGAGGGTTAAAATCAGATTTTCCTACACCAGGATCATTCAACTTGGGTGGAATTGTTTTCTTCAAAATAGCACTGCTCCCTTCTGTCAAAGCCACCGTTTTAAATTAACCAAGTCTTCTTTTCTTTGTCAAAATATCTTTCAAGAACTTCACGTAGTTAGGCATTTGCTCCAATGCTTCAACTAAGGGAATATTGTTATGAAGTTGCTTCAATACGTCTAAGAATCTTTGAAATTTCACATCTTGTTGCTGCTTTTGGAAACGTTGTGGAAATGGTAGAGGTGGTTGATCGCTAATATTCCTACCAAATAAATGATAGTAAAAACAGCAAGTATATATATCGTATCCACATGGACTGCGACTTGAGAACACAGCGAATAATCAACACAAAATCTTGATTATTATCCAGGCAACAAAATCAAGAGAGGATATTATAAAACTAGAATCAGAAAATAAAAAAGGAATAAACCAGATATGAAAGACTGACCCTAGGGATGTACTTAACCTAACCAGATTCACACAATTAACCTATTAATCTGTTTACCAATTTAATCCACATTCAGATGAAGGATCACTAATGTAACTATAGTTTCCGTCGGGACAACCTATAGTAGTGGGTTAGCCTAAACTCTATCTCCGTCGGGTCTCAAGAGAAGTAAGCTAATTACCAAAAGCACACAAAGATATAACCCCATACCACCTATCTCCGTCGGTCTTAAGGAAAAAGCGTATTATAAACTCGGATATCGATTATGCAATTAATTCCATGAGACATTAATCACATAACTAGCATGCATAGATATTGATCAGATACCAACACATGAGAATTAAAGCCAAGATTTATAAATCATGAAGGGACGGCAAAACAGTATCAACAGATAAATTACACGAATCTAGTCAGACATACAAACCCCAGGATCAATACGGAATTTAGCTACGCATAATTAAAATAACAAAACAATAATTAAATAAATAAAGCATAAATTGAGATAGATAAATAAAACCGTAGGGATCCACGAAGAACAATTGGTGCAACTGAAATCTGAAATTAAATCTGGAATCTTGAATAAAAACTGAATTGTGAACTGGAAACGAAAATACTGAATGTAACAACTGAACTAAATTAATGAAAAACAAACGAGCAAAAGGAAAAGATGAAAGCTCCAAAGAAAACAAAAGTAAATTGCGTTATGTATTGAATAATACACCCCCTCTCTAAAGCGTGTGATATGCGTATATATATAAATATATTACGCAACCTAAGCCTCGCAATGCGCGTTAGCCATTGCTTCCCGCGAAGACGCCTCGCGAGCTTTCAAAATCGCTGCCAATATGTACTTCCTCGCGACCCAGAATCGCGACCAACGATCGCGAGCACGGCTCGCGAGGCATAATCCCTGCGCACGCGACTTCGCCGTTTCGCTCCGTTCTCTCTCGTCCGGACTCCGAATTGCGATCCGTTTGCGCCTACGGACTCCTATCGAGATGCTATACAACATAGTAAACTTTGCACATCCATATTTTTCAATTCTATTACGTCATATTCAACGTCGTTTTCAAACAGTTCTTCTTCGCACGAGCTCGCGACTGGGCTATTGGTTCCTCTTTATCGTGATCCACCTTTTTGACATCAAAACCTGTACTAAAATGACATGAAACACACACGGCATAATATCTTCCAAGGTAAACATAAATATATCAAAAGACAGCTCAAAAGATCACTTATCAATTATGAACGAAACAAATATAGCCTTATAAAACAGGTAAAAATGAGGCTTATCAGTGGTCTGCCATGTAGTTCTTCTATCTTATGTTGCTGCAGCATGACTTCTAATGCATGCAATTAACGACTCTGCTTCTTCACTCTTATCCACATTGGTTTGGATTGAAGTGGGCTCAATTTTTCTCTTAGTATTTTTTTTCATTCACGAGCAGAGCTTTTCTACTCCCGTAAGTGACTGCCTTGCAATGTTCTTTATCCTTCCTTGGATTTTCCTTGTCACTTGGTAAGGCACCTTGTTGTCTCTTTCTTAACTCAATAGCTAATTGCCCAACCTGAACCTCAAGATTTCTCAAAGATACAGATTGGCTTTGAATCACAGCATCATTCTTTGCCATATACTCTCTCATCAATGCCTCCAAAGGATTTTCTTGAGGAGCTTGTAGAGGTTTTTGTTGTTGGAATCCCGACGGAAAATTTAGTTTGTCTTGCATCTGCCCACCACTTGAACTAGCTCCTTGACCACCCCAAGAAAAATTTGGGTATTGCTTCCATCCCGAATTATAAGTATTTGAGTATGGGTTATTGTGGCTTGCATTTTGTATTCTCATATAGCATATTGAAGCTGGATTAGCAGGGCAATTTTCAAATGGGTGCCCATCTCCACAATAAACACAAGAGACTTTAGCAATTTGCCTTGTGGGTGGAGGTACAAAGGCAGGTGTGGTGCTGACTTTCTCCCCAAACTTAAGTTTTTCAACACATTGTTCATGGATGCCACTTGAGCGGTTAATGTTGTCAAGGCATCGACTTCAAACACACCAGTTACCTTCTTACCTTAAGGGGCTCTCCTAGTTGACCATTGACAGTTGTTGTTAGCAATTCTCTCTAGAATTTCATATGCTTCATTGTAGGATTTGGAGAGAATAACTCCATTTGCTTACGCATCCAAAACCAAACGCGTAGAAGCATTTAGACCATTGTAGAAGGTTTCAATCTGGATATACTATCGAATACCATGGTGAAGGCATTTTCTCAGCAAGTCTTTGAATCGTTCCCATGCCTCACAAACCGATCCATCCTCCAATTATTGGAATGAAATAATCTCATTCCGGAATTTAGCGTTTTTCATTGGAGAGAAGTACTTAATCAGAAACTTCTAACCTAACTCATTCCATGTAGAAATAAAGTCAGGTGGAAGTGCATTGAGCCAAGCTCTGGCTCTATCACTCAGTGAGAATAATCTCAGCCTTAACGCCTCCGCTGAAACGCCTTGCAATTTGAAAGAATCGCTCACCTCCAAGAATGAACGAAGATAGAGGTGAGAATCTTCTGTGGCTTGTTGATTGCTATATTTCCTACCAAAATAATGATAGTAAAACAGCAAGTATATATATCATATCCACATGGACTGTAACTCGAGAACACAACAAATAATCAACACAAAATCTTGATTATTATTCAGGCAATAAAAAATCAAGAAGGATGTTTATAAAACTAGACACAAAATATAAATAAGGAATAAAATCAGATATAAAAAACTGACCCTAAGGATGTACTTAACCTAACTAGATTCACACAAAATAACCTATTAATCTGTTTACCAATTTAATCCACATTCATATGAATGATCACTAATGTAACTATAGTTTCCGTCAGGACAACCTATAGTAGTAGATTAGTCTAAACTCTATCTCCGTCGGGTCTCAAGAGAAGTAAGCTAATTAACAAAAGAACACAAAAAATAACCTCCTACAATTCACCTATCTCCGTCAGTTCGCCGCGACAGTTCACCTAAGAATAAGCATGTTGGCATCACGAGAGTTCGTCGCGAGCTTTAGTTGTGATGTGTCACGGCCAAACAATTCCCCTTTATCGTGATCCACCTTTTTGACATCAAAATCTGTGCTAAAATTATATGAAATACATACGGCATAATATCTTTCAAGATAAACATAAACATATCAAATGACAGCTCAAAAGATCACTTATCAAATATAAACAAAAAAAATATGGCCTTAATAGGTAAACATGAGGTTTATCAACTCCCCCAAACTTAACATTTTGTTTGTCCTCAAACAAATCAGAACAAAAGAGAGACGATCAAAGACAGGCGATGAGTCGAACGGCAAAAGCAATAAGACTCAGAGCAATGAGCAATAAAAGATTCAATCAAATGAATCAAATCACAACATCTTTCGTTAAACTTTACACATCATAATAATCATAAGCACAAGCCTTCTTAAACTTGAATCCTCACAACATGGATAAATATTTAAGAAATCTCAAACACTCAAGTGTATCAAGGAGGATGTCTATACTCTCAAAGTTTAAAAACACACGGAATCTTGTTGGATTTGTATACTGGAAGCAGTTTTTGGTTGAGCTTGTATACAATGTTTCCTGTTACCACTATTACAATATCATATCTGAATTGTTTACTTGATTGCATATGTATGTCCCTTTATCTAATATATAAGTTAGATCATACAGAGTGTTGTAGATCACAAAAGTCTGTATGATTGGTCAAGCTTAATGAGATATAAAAAGTATCACAACTGAGACAACTTGAGGACGAGTTGTTGGTATAGGCTGCGGTATAGATAAGAAGTGACTTGACTTAGTTGCTTGTCTATGCTTGTACGTCTCTGACGTATTGATGGATCATAGTGAGATGAGTTCTTCTATCTGACCGTCGTGAAGAACCTAGATCTCGGAGACTTACGTTGATCTAAACCTCGATAAGGTATTAGGTGAGTATGAGTTGCTGACCATCACTTTGACTTGTTATGGGTGAGGTTACATGAGATAACCAAGATTCTCTGCATCTTGGGTGGTGGCGATCTTGTATGTCATACTAGTTACCCGTGTTGAGGCACCGTATCCGTTTAGTATGATGACGTCCCCTTAAGGAGCTCAAAAGGTTTATTGTACTAAACCCTGCAGGTTGAGTTATCTCAAGTACAATAATAAGTTTGAGTGGTACTACTTAAGGAATTAAAGATATTAATTATTTTAAGCAGTCAGAACGCTATAAATAATTAATGGACGTACGATATCTTAAATACGGGGATTCGTGAAGTCTAAGTGCAAGCCCGACTCAACTTCGGAAAAAAAAGGATAAGTCAGCATTTATTCTCCAGTGGCATGAATAAATGTTTATAAATTAATTTATGTTCTGGGCTGAACATAAGATAATTAATTTATTTGAGGCCCATCTTTATCCCTTGCATTTGATCCCTGGGCTGGCCCATCCAAGCATGGAGCAATGAAGAATTTCGCGCCCCCTCCTTATAGAGTCCCTCTGTGACTCTACTTGATCGTCTCCATCTTAAGTGATATTATTATATTTATTAGATATGCATAAATTCTATCTTGATAGGATTTAGGATTGCATTGTAAATATAAGGTGAGAGAAAATCAAACCCTAATCCTAAGTGTGAAAATTTCAAAATTACTATTCATATAGTGGAGATTTTTGAAAACTTCATTGGGAGGAAGAAGGCGAATTTTTATAGCATTCTTCATAGATTGTCCTCACTCGGCATTGGAGTTTAGGCAATCGGGATACAGTCTAGAAGATCAAAGCACGAGTCTTGATCTACTCTTTCCCAACAGATTCGCAGGTAAACACGAGAAAACTCCTACGTGTTGCAATTAATTATATAGGTGCATGTTAGGCTTATAATCAATGTATGGTGAATTAAACATCCAAGATAGATTCTCGGGAGAGGGTTAAAATCAGATTTCCTTACAATTGGTATCAGAGCCTGGGATCAGTATCTTGGCTCTGTTGGATTAATTCACGTTTGATTATAACGTGCGCAATTAATTAATTGTGAATCTGTCGTTCATCGTGGCTCGTTTTATTTTTATCGGATTATGTTTTTCACCATGAGAAAATCCGTGGTTAGATTAGATTTTTTTCTTGCAAATCTTTTCTATAAAAGAAGAACGAATACGAAAAGCACGAAGAACGAGACGACGAAGGCTATCGAAAATAGCCGCACGGCACGACGGCGTGCAGACGATGGCACGCTGAGCGTGCTCGATGCTCGCCGACACGCCGCTCGGTAGCCATGCGCATTTTCTCTGCAGCTCTCGGACCGACAGGGCAGCAGTCCTCGGCATCGGCGAGGCTGGGCGGTACGGCTCGGCAGTCGGGCGTGCGGGAAGTGCGATTCTCGCGTGGATGCCTCGACGCGCCTCGATGCTGAGCGTGCGCACCCGATGGATCTCGACGGACGCAGGCGAGGCGCGCGTTTATCACATGGGAAACCTCAGCGTCCATCGACAGATCTCGCACGGGAAACCTCAGCGAAGCCTCGGCAGCGCTCGGCGGCCTCGGCGCGATTCTCTCGTGAAACCTCAGAGCGCTCGGCGGCAGGACCAGGCGACGCGTGCGTGAGATTCTTGGCAGCGCTCGACGACCTCGGCGCGAGCGTGCACGCGGAAACCTCAGCGTGTGCAGGATTGCTTGACACACTAGGCAACACGGGGCACGCGATTTTCGCACGGAAGCCCCAACAACGCACGACGACAAGGCTCGGCACGCCTCGATAGGGCACTGGGCGATAGCGCATGAGTCGCACGAAGGTTTCTCGGCGGATGCGGTGCTGTCGCGCGAGATGACTCAGCGGTACCCGACGACGCGCGTGCGGTTTTCGGCGAGGGCTTAACGCGGTGGCGGCGGCGTGCGTTTTCCTCGGCCAGGCGTGGGCGACGACGTGAGCAGGTGGGCGGCGTTGTGCGGCTGTGTGCGCATGGGCTGTGCCATAGCACACACGGCCCAGTTCACATTGGGCCGACCCGGCCCGTTTTTGGCCCAGACCCGATTTTTCGGCCCAAACCCGAAATTTTGACCCAGATATGATTTTTTGACCCGGTTCCAGATTTTTAACCCGGTTCGGCCCGATCCACTGTTTCGGCCCGTTTTTTTATTTTTCGGACCAAATCCAGTTTTAACGAATCCGGTCCGTGCCCATGCACGCGAGAGGTCTGCTGAGTTTGAAGATCATGCTTTGCAAATTTATGTAATAAATTAGGCGAAATCTGAGGATCCACGAGTGGGCGCGATGAACGATTTTATTTTATTTTTATCGTTCAAAGCATGTCGTGGATGTTTAAATTATGCAAAAGCATGCTACGTATGTTTAATTACGTAGATAAACATATTATATGCTTTCGTGATTGGATGCGCATAGTAAGCATGCTAGGTTTATCGCGTTTTCAAGCATATTTTAGAATTCTGCCAGCATGTTTTACATGTTGAGTTCTATAGAAAAGCAAGCTAGGATTATGTGATCTGCATGAAAACCTTTTGAAACAAAAGACTAAGCAAGAAATCCGACATATTAATTTTTAAATTAAAATGTCAAGACCTCCACTTTTTGATCTCTAAACAAAGTGATATGGACTGTGAGTAAACGTCCACACGCGTGTCTTGCTTGCACTGTTTATCATTAGTTTGTTAGATGAGATTTCTAAATAAAACATTTTAATCTATTGAGAAGTGGGAGTTTCATGTGTGGCGTTCACACGCGTGGCTTACATATGCGATTTTCATAAGTTCTCTAGAGATAGATTTAAAATGAGATAACAAATGAATTTTGATTGGAGCGGTATGGTCTAGTGAGTATGCGATTCTAAGAATTCATTTTATGTTGTTAAAATTGTGGTCATTGCTTAAACATCACCTCAAGTACAACTTCCATGAAGTCCCTTCTTGTGATAGTGATGTGGTCTAGTAAGGTCAATCATTAATTTCATTTATCATAAGGATAAGTTGACATGGATTGAAATTAAGCGACTAAAATGTATATTTTAGTGCAGTCGAGGTTGATGTGTGGCGTCCACACGCATGGCTTGCATGTGGGATTCCTTGGGCGATTGGAGGTTTCAATTAATATTGTTTTATCAAAAGGTTACAATATTATTGTTACTTAATTATGTGCGATCGTAGCTTATGTGTTTACATTATCTTTTCGGATATGTCTCTTACACCGATTATCAATATGCTCCCACAAAATCCTCTATCTGGTCCAAATTTTATCGAGTGAAAACGAAACATGGAATATGTTCTTATCGCTGAAGAACACATGTTTGTTCTCACCACTCCCAAACCCGATGCCCTTATTGACGCATCGACTAATGAGCAGCGAGAGTCAAGCAGACTTTGGCATAAGTCAAACAATATGACCAAGTGTTATATGATGACTACAATGTCCAAATGCTTGCAGCTGCAGCATCAGTCGATGGTAGACGCGACTAAAATATGTTTAAGTCTCGAGAGTAAGTTTGGGCAGTCGAATCAGACAGTCCGCTTCCACACAATGAGAGAAATCTTGGCGTGTAAGATGGAAGAAGGAAGTTTGGTCCATGAACATGTCTCCCACATGACTCATCTCATGGATAGTCTTGATCAGTTGGGAAGAGGTATTGACGGCGAAGCCAAGGTCGATATCATCCTCAACACACTGCCCAAGTCTTTTGAGAACTTTCGTGTGAACGCGATCATGAGCAAGACCGAGTATACACTTAGTCAGTTGCTTAATGATCTCGTGGCCGCGGAGGAGTCATGGGCAAAGGAGCACATGCCCTTGGTAGCACATCTAGGGGCCCAAATTTTCCGTTGAAAAATGGAAGAAGAAAAAGGGGCACCAAAGGTGGTAGAGGCAAAGGAACCAGTGGGAGTAGTGGGAGCAAGAACATGTCTGCCACCGAAGGCTTGAAAAACCCAAAGGAGAGGGCAAGTGCTTCAAGTGCAAAGAGTGGGCATTGGAAGGCCAAGTGCCCTATGATCAAGGCTCAAGGTACGCCATTTGCTTTAGTAACGGAAACATGTTTAGCAACTTGTTCTACTCATTCATGGGTAGTAGATACGGATGCGACTGATCATGTTTGTTACACATTGTAGGGGTTCCTGCGGATAAGGGAGCTGCATGATGGCGAGATAACAATCTCCATGGGCAACGCGGCAAAATTCGAGGCCGTTGCAGTCGGAGATGTTACTTTATGTTTTGATAGAACAGTTTTAGTTTTAAAAGACGTTTTATATGTGCCAGAGTTTCGGCTAAACCTAATTTCTGTTTCGAAACTATTTATTCATGGATATTCAGTTGTTTTTTATAGTGGTGTTTCTATCATAAGAAATGACGAAGTTATACGTGGTGACACTTTATATAATTCGCTTTATACTATTTACATCAAACATAATACCTTTAATTATGTTGCATCTACATCAAACCTTAAAGAGAAAGTTTTCTTCAAGAAGATGACACCACATTTCTGGCATCTTAGATTAGGTCACATCAATCTAAATAGGATCCAAAGACCGGCTAAGAATGGGCGTTGGGTGATCTCACGTTACTCTGTTCCCAATCTGCGAATCTCAGTATAGAAGGAAAGATGTCGACCGGACCTTCAAAGCGAAGGGTTATAGAGCCAAAGAAGTGTTGGAGCTAGTCCATTCGACTGTGTTGACCTATGTCCACACAAGCTCGTGGAGGTACAGTATTTTATCACTTTCATTGACGATTACTCAAAGTGCGGATACATATACCGCTTCACCACAAGTCGAATGCTTTGAGAAATTCAAAGAATTTAAGACGGAAGTGGAGACGAAGCTTGGTAAAAGTATCAAGTCACTACGGTCTGATCGCGGTGGTGAATACCTCAGTAACGAGTTTATGGACTATTTGGTGCAGTGCGGGATTACCTCCCAGCTCACTACACCGGGCACACCATAGCAAAATGGTGTGTCAGAGCGAAGAAATAAGACTCTTTTAGAAATGGTTAGATCGATGATGAGTTATGCAACATTGCATATTTCATTCTGGGGGTAAGCCTTAGAAACAGCGGCATACTTGCTAAATCTAGTATCATCCAAGTCAGTCAAAAAGACCCCTTTTGAGTTGTAGTTTGGGCGCAAGCCTAGTTTAAATCACATAAGGATATGGGGCAGTCCACCACATGTGCTGAACAAGAAGGCTGACAAGTTGGAGTCAAGATCTGATGCAAGGCTATTTATTGGCTATCCTAGAGGAACAAAGGGTGGTTATTTCTATAGTCCTAAGGATCAGAAAGTCATTATTAGTACTAATGCCCGATTCTTAGAAGAGGATTATATGAAAAACCATAAATTCAAAGTTGAAATCATTCTTCAAGAATTAGAAGATGATCGATTCCGCCACCGATTGAGCCAAAGGTGCGAGATGTCGGTTCAGTGGGAGGATCGACACGGATACTTCAAGAAATTGAAGTGGGTCGAGTTCCTTTGGAGATACCGCCGCATAAGTGGCTCCTGTCGCGCAAGTTGTGCAAGATAGAGAACCACAAGTTACTGCACCCACCGTTGCCATTGTGCCAATAGCGCCTCATCGTAGTGGGAGGGTTGTTCGTCAACCAGCGATTTATGTTCGTGGGTGAATCTTAGGATTTAATCCCGTGAAACGAAAGCGAGGCAATAATCAACCCATGGACATACGGAGGCGATACAAAACATTGATGCAAGATCATGGCACACCGCTATGGACTTAGAAATTGAGTCCATAATGACTATGGATGTATACGAAAGACACCACTACCGGATGGCAAGGAAGCCATAGGTAGTAAGTGGGTATCTGAGGAGGAAGAGAGATTCGGATGGAGAGGTTTCGATTTTTAAAGCCGTGCTTGTGGTGAAAGGGTACACTCAGCATTGAGGGCATCGATTTTGATGAGACCTTTTCTGTAGCAATGCTCAAGTCCATCAGAATTCTTCTGGCCATAGCAGCCCACTTAAACCTCGAGGTTTGACAAATGGATGTGAAAATCGCTTTTCTAAACGGTTACCTTGAGGAAGGTAGAGATATCTATATGCAGCAACCGGAAGGTTATGTGGTGAAGGGTGAAGAGCATCTAGTATGGAAGCTTAAGAAGTCCATTTATGGACTTAAGCAAGTTTCACGATCCGGGAACTTACGCTTTGACGAGGTGGTAAAGTCCTATGGATTTACCCAGTTGCCTAGCGAAAGTTTTGTGTATCGTTTAGATGTCAACGGTGATGTGGTATTTCTTGCACTTTACGTAGATGACATCCTTCTACTTGGCAACAATGTGAAGTTGTTATCAGACGTAAAGAGTTGGTTATCCGATCAGTTTCAAATGAAAGACTTAGGAGATGCAGCGTAAATTCTTAGGATCAAGGTTTACCGAGATCACAAGAGGAAAATATTGTGCTTATCTCAGGCGTCTTACATTGATACTGTGATTACTCGTTTTAGTATGCAGATCGCCAAGAAAGGATTGGTACCTTTCAGGCATGGTGCTCCTTTAACTAAGGAGCAGTCACCTATGACTGCAAAGGAGATAGAGAAAATGAGACAAGTTCCTTACGCTTCCGCCGTAGGAAGTCTCATGTATGCAATGCTATGTACGAGACCCGATATCTGCTATGCGGTAGGCAAGTAGCTAGATATCAGTCTAACCCTGGACAAGTTCATTGGACTGCGGTAAAGCATATACTCAAGTACCTGAAAATGACTCGAGATTATAAGATAGTTTATCATGCAGATAGTCTAATGCCTTTGGTTTATTCATACTCGGATTTCCAAGCTGACCGTGATGAGAAAAAGTCTACCTCAGGCTATGTGTTTACCTTGGGAGGAGGAGCCGTATCCTGGCGGAGTGCAAAGCAGAGATGAATTGCGGACTCTACCATGGAAGCCGAATATGTAGCTGCTTCGGAGGCTTCTAAAGAGGCAGTATGGTTCAAGAACTACCTCATGGATCTAGATGTGGTATCTATTTTGCCCAAGAGTATCATAGTTTACTTTGATAACTCAGGTGCAGTGGCAAACTCGAAGGAACCACGGACCCACAAGGCAACAAAACACATAGAGAGAAAGTACCATATCATTCGAGAAATCGTTAGACGAGGAGAAGTGCTGATAGAAAAGATTGGTACTGCGGATAACCTAGCTGATCTATTCACGAAGAGCCTGCCGCAAAAAGTTTACGAAGAGCATATTCGAGGACATGGATTGCGCAAGATGGCACCCACTTAGAAAGAAAACTTATGTATAAGTGAGAGAAGCAAAGTGATGGTGTTGTTTGTAATAGCTAGTAGAGAGACACATTGTATACTAAAAGTTTGCTTTCGTATAAGTGGGAGATTGTTGGATTTGTATACTGTAAGCAGTTTTTGGTTGAGCTTGTATACAATGTTTCCTGTTACCACCATTACAATCTCCTATCTGAATTGTTTACTTGATTGCATATGTATGTCCCTTCATCTCATATATAAGTTAGATCATACAGTGTGTTGTAGATCACAGAAGTCTGTATGATTGGTCAAGCTTAATGAGATATAAAAAGTATCACAGCTGAGACAACTTGAGGACGAGTTGTTGGTATAGGCTGCGGTATAGATAAGAAGTGACTTGACTTAGTTGCTTGTCTATGCTGGTACGTCTCTGACGTATTGATGGATCACAGTGAGATGAGTTCTTCCATCTGACCGTCGTGAAGAATCTAGATCTCGGAGACTTACGTTGATCTAAACCTCGATAAGGTATTAGGTGAGTATGAGTTGCTGACCATCACTTTGACTTGTTATGGGTGAGGGTTACATGAGATAACCCAAGATTCTCTCAGATCTTGGGTGGTGGCGATCTTGTATATCATGCTAGTTACTTGTGTCGAGTCACCGTATCCGTTTAGGATGATGACGCCCCTTAAGGAGCTCAAAAGGTTTATTGTACTAAACCCTGCAGGTTGAGTTATCTCAAATACAATAATAAGGTTGAATGGTACTACTTAAGGAATTAAAGATATTAATTATTTTAAGCAGTCACAACGCTATAAATAATTAATGGACGTACGATATCTTAAATACGGGGATTCGTGAAGTCTAAGTGCAAGCCCGACTCAACTTCGAAAAAAAAAGGGGTAAGTCAGCATTTATTCTCCAGTGGCATGAATAAATGTTTAGGAATTAATTTATGTTCTGAGCTGAACATAAGATAATTAATTTATTTGAGGCTCATCTTTATTCCTTGCATTTGATCCCTGGACTAGCCCATCCAGGCCTGGAGCTATGAAGAATTTCGCCCCCCCTCCTTATAGAGTCCCTCTGGGACTCTACTTGATCCTCTCTATCTTAAGTGATATTATTATATTTATTAGATATGCATAAATTCTATCTTGGTATGATTTAGAATTGCATTATAAATATATGGTGAGAGAAAATCAAACCCTAATCCTAATTGTGAAAATTTCGAAATTACTATTCATATAGTGGAGATTTTCGAAAACTTCATTGGGAGGAAGAAGGCGAATTTCTATAGCATTCTCCATAGATTGTACTCACTCGGCATTGGAGTTTAGGCAATCGGGATACAGTCCAGAAGATCAACGCACGAGTCTTGATCTACTCTTTCCCAACAGATTCGTAGTTAAACACGAGAAAACTCCTACGTGTTGCAATTAATTATATAGGTGCATAGTAGGCATATAATCAATGTATGGTGAATTAAACATCCAAGATAGATCCTCGGAAGAGGGTTAAAATCAGATTTCCCTACAAATCTACCATAAGCTTGCAAATCATCTAATTCTCCATTGCTCAAATATGTGCTAAAAACTAAGATCAAAAGGTCTTATAAAATGTTATAATATAGGCTCTTTGGTAAGGTAGGATATATTTAGGCTAAGTGACTCATAATCCCATAATGAAAAATACCATAAGTATCATAAGACATAATTCTCAAACTTTCACAATTCATTTCAATTTTCCATACCAAAAAGTAATTTTTCTCTTAAGAACTTCACACTTATTATATAAGTGATATATTCATCTCAAAGCACTAGCTACTTACCCATTTATGTTCTTTTCACACACTAGTGTCAACTTCTTCTTTTTCTCTTCTTATATATATATATATATATATATATAGTGAGGTTCAAATAAGAATCAATTTTAACGTGAGAACTAAGAACCACGGAAATTATTTACGATTAAAATGAATTTGCTATGAAAGTTAATGAATCTGCTGGGAAAGTTACTGAATCCAAAAATTCAGAATTTTCACCCAGGGTTCGAATCCCATGAGAGACGAAAATTTTATTTTTTTTGGATTCCGTAACTTTCCCAACAGATTCATCAAGCTTCACACTGAATTCATTATTTTTTGGTTCTCACGTTCTCACAATAAAAATGGTTTTTACGTTAACCCTCCTATATATATATATATATATATATATATATATATATATATATATATATTTTATTTTTGAACTTATATGGGTAAGCAACTATTTTTTATTAGCATTTCTCATCATTTATTTCCTTTTCTTTCCTTTCTTTTTCTCAACCCTCAATTTCAAGCAACCAAAAAAAACAACTAACCACATAATCCAACCCACGGCTATATGAAAGAATAAGGTAGGCTCAAACGGGCTTATCAAAGGATAAAATCATTAATATGTTAGTGTTTGGATAGTATATAGGCTAAGAGAAGAATGTCTAATATCATCTCCCAATTCTTAAGCACATCAATGCAACCTCGAAAAAGATCCAGAACAAGTTCTAGAGAAACACATGCTATTTCAAACTATTCACACAAAAAGAAACAAGACTGAAAAGATATGACAGTCAAAAGCTCAAGTCTCTCAAGTTTCAAACATGTGATCAAGTTCTCAAAGACTTAATACTCACAATAATCATGACATGCTTCGTCTCACAAAAATCAGTTGCAATCAAATTTTCTAATAAAAACAATTCTCATCATCGGTTGCTCGTCATTCAACTCAACCCAAAACAGACACAAAACCCAAACAAGAAAAACAAAACAATACAAACAAAAAGAAAACAGCACAAAAACAAAAACAAAGAAAAACATTGGGTTACCTCACAACAAGTGCTAAATTTAAATGTCTTCAACTAGACCATTTCATACCTCGATTCCTCGATCAATCTGGCGTTTTGGCAACCGACTTCTTCCCAAACCTGTGCTTGCCTCTATATTTATTATTCACCATAGACCACCACTGAGTGTGGAAGTGGCTCCCCCAAAACTTGAACAATTCACTCGAAGTTCTATACCGAGTCCACTACTTC
Source organism: Salvia rosmarinus (assembly GCA_036937905.1). NCBI lineage: Eukaryota > Viridiplantae > Streptophyta > Magnoliopsida > Lamiales > Lamiaceae > Salvia > Salvia rosmarinus. The sequence continues at coordinate 64,661,936 of CM072815.1, read as the reverse complement.
TTTGTAGCATCCTCCTCAACTGGTCGGTTGCATCTACGTGTGAGATTGGGCTAGCAGTGGCAGTAGTGATTAAATAGCAATCTTCATGCTCTGAACTATCGTGTCGCTTGATGGCATCATAGATTGAAATTTTCAGCTCTTCATCGTTTACACGAAATATGAGATCATCTTCCTGCACATCAATTAGAGCACGACCAGTGGCTAGAAAAGGCCGACCCAAGATTAGTGGTTGATTTTTAAATTCAGGTATGTCTAAAATTACAAAATCAGTTGGAAAGATAAAATCTCGAATTCTTACCAACACATCTTCAACTACTCCCTTAGGATATGATACTGACCTGTCAGCCATCACCAATGAAATCGTAGTTGGCTTCATCTTTCCAAGCTCCAGGCAGTGAAGACAGATAAGGGCATCAGATTGATGCTCGCTCCCAAATCACACAACACGTTGGGAAATGTGTACTCTGTAATCTCGCATTCCAATGTGAAGCTCCCTGGGTCCTTCTGTTTCAACGGTAACTTCCTTTGCAAGATAGCACTGCATTCTTCAGAAAGGTTGATTTTTTCAAATTTCCCCTTCTTCTTCTTGCTTGCCACTGCATCTTTGAGGAATTTTACATATCCTGGCATGTTTCTGATTGCATCAAAGAGAGGTATATTGATGTTTACTTTCTGGAACATCTCTTTGAACCGGGTGAACTCCTCGTCATATTTTTTTTTCCCGAGGCGTTGAGGAAACGCGGCTGCAACTACTGGAGGTGTCGGATCGCTCGCGTCTTTCCTTCATGAGGTTGAGTCGCGAGACTTCCTCGCGAGGTCTTCTCTGTATGTCTTCGCGGCGTTCCCTTTCGACCATTCCTCGCGAGTCAAGGTCGCGAGGCGTGGTTCTATATCAGGCGCGTCATTCCTTGCGGGATTCCCTCGCGACCCTTCCTCGCGATGGAAGGTCGTGAGGCGTGATTCTGCTTCTGATGGACTTTTCCTCATGAAGAAACCTCACGATTGTGTGTCGCGAGGATTGCTCGCGAGGCGAGAATCCGACAGATCGTCGTTCTCATCCTCATCTACTCGTCCACTGTATTGCTTCTCTCATTGGCTCTCCGGATGATTTTCATATGATGCTCCGCTCCTCAAATATATTGCATTGCACTGATTTGGAGGAGTATGGTTCTTCGAATTTTGTTCAGTGTTGCTTGGGAATTGCCCTTGCCTATGCATCCCAGCTCTACCATTGGCCATCTGCCCCACTTGGTTCTCCACCATCTTCAATTGTTTGCCAAGAGATATGACAGTATTATTGATGGCATTGACTGTGCTCTCCAAAGTGTTTAGCCTATTCCAAATCTGTTGGATTTGAATATTTTGCCGAGCCACGATTTGTTGGTGGCTCGCTGCTATTTGCTGATTGCTCACCAACACTTGTTGCATCATCTCTTCAAGACTCGGTTTCTTTGGCTCCACAATCATCCCATTATTAACAGCAAAATCAGGTGGTGGTTGTTGTGCATTCTGCGCACTGGCATAGAAAAGGTTCGGGTGATTCCTATTATTTGGATGATAGGGTGGATTCCCACTCTGATTCCCCTTAAAATTGTTCCTTTGGTTCACATATTGAACCTCCTCAATATTCTGCGCCATGGCTACAGTCATCTGCCCTTTCCTCTCAGCTTCGTACTCATTCTGCAGAGATGTAAATTTCTCGAATAGATCATCATATCTGTTATGAAGCTCGGCAGCGGCAACTTTTCTTATTGGTTGTCTCTCCATCGGCCACTGATAACTATTTGATGTCATCTCCTCAATAATTCTCAATGCTTCATCTATTTCTCTGTTGAGCAGGCATCCTCCAGCTGAAGCAACTACAATGCTACGAGTGTTAGCATTAAGTTCACTGTAGAATTGGGTTACTTACTATTCAGGTTAAAACCCATGTTGTAGACACTTTCGGAGAAGATTTCTGAATCGCTCCCAGGCCTCAAATAACGACTCATCTCCCAATTGTGAAAAATGGGAGATCTCGGCAATGATCTTCTAAGCCTTGGCAGGTGGGAAGTATTTAGACAGAAACTTTTCACAGAGCTGCTCCCACGTGGTGATTATTGATCTGTCCAATCCCTTAAACCATTCTTTAGCTTGACTCCTCAATGAGAATATAAACATCCGCATCCGGATGGCATCAGTTGGCACTCCATTTTGTTTAATCGTATCACATATGTCCAGGAATGCCTCTAAGTGTGCATTGTGGTCTTCAGTAACCCCTCCCCCAAATTGCTCCGCTTGTATCATGTTGATGAGGGCAGGCTTTAACTCAAAGTTATTGGCATTGACGTTCGGCTCCCATCCTCCACCTTGAAACTAATCAGTTGGTGACCTGTACATATGGTTGAGCGGTGTGGGTTGTGCTCGGCCTCAGACTTGGCTCATCTGATTATGTAACGCCAGTTGGCGTTGCATTGTAGCTAGTATCTCTTCCATCTCGGGCATTCGATCATGGCCTTGGGGGTGTCTGTCTGCCATTGCATGTCTTCTTTCTCTGCGCTCTCTCTTATGTGATTTCTCAATCTCAAGATCCAATGGAACAATTTCTTTCATTTGAGATCTTGTAATCATGCACTACGCAATAAGATAAAAACCAGATCAGATCAAATCAAAAGCACAGAAATTTTATTTTTTTATTTTCAATTTTATAAAAGCCTGAATTAATAACTACAATTCAGAAAATTATCACTATGAAATCTACACAGTCCCCGGCAACGACGACAAAATTTGATCGCTATATTTCCTACCAAAATAATGATAGTAAAACAGCAAGTATATATATCGTATCCACAGGGACTGTAACTCGAGAACACAGCAAATAATCAACACAGAATCTTGATTATTATTCACGCAACAAAAAATCAAGAAGGATGTTTATAAAACTAGACACAAAATATAAATAAGGAATAAAACCAGATATAAAAGACTGGCCCTAGAGATGTACTTAATCTAACCAGATTCACACAAAATAACCTATTAATATGTTTACCAATTTAATCCACATTCATATGAAGGATCACTAATGTAACTATAGTTTCCGTCAGGACAACCTATAGTAGTAGGTTAGCCTAAACTCTATCTCCGTCGGGTCTCAAGAGAAGTAAGCTAATTACCAAAAGCACACAAAGAATAACCTCCTACAGTTCACCTATCTCCGTCAGGTCTCAAGGTAAAATCTGTATTATGTATTCAAGATATCGACTATGCAATTAATTCCGCCAGGACATCAATCACATAACTAGCATGCATCAATATTGGCCATATACTAATACATGAGAATTAAAGCCAAGAATCATAAATCATGAATGGGATGGTAAAACAGTATCAACAGATCAATCATACGAATCTAGTCAGACATACAAACCCTAGTATCAATACGGAATTTAGATACTCATAATTAAATTACTAAAGCAAGAATTAATTAAATAAAACATAAACTGAATTGAATAGATAAAACCATAAGGATCCACAATGAAGAATGTAACAGCTTGAATCCGTGAATATTCTAGACTTGAATAAACTAAACTATGAAAACAAAATGCAAAGGAAAACTGAAAGTTAAACTAGGGATGACCACGGATCCAGGACCCGGTCCAGATCCGTGGGTCCAGATCCATTTTTAAGGATCTGGATCCTCAAAAATCTGGACCCGACGAATCTGGACGGATCTGGAACATATATCAATATTTGGATCCCGGAGTTTAGGTTTTAAGACCGGATCCGCCCATGGACCCGCCAATTATATATATATATATATATATATATATATATATATATATATATATATATATATATATATATTTATTATAATTAAATTAGTTAACCTAAATAATTTCTATTTGTAAATGCTCTAAATCATTATTCCCAATTTCTCATTCCAAAATCTATTTAGTTTTATATATATATATATATATATATATATATATATATATATATAGGAAGGATCAAATAGTACCGGGCCGGAGATAGTATGTGTAATTTGATTTGTTATTTGATTGCGAAAACAAAAATGCATGCGTTGAACCGCATAATGCATGTGTTGAAGCTTCATGGCGCCAAGCGCGCCAGTATGTGGCGTGCCAGCGTCGCTCGTGCTCGCGCGTCGCTCCGGTGCTCGTTCGCGCGTCCGTTGGCCTGCATTTTTACGTTTTGTTAAATGCATGAACATGCTTTGTTAAATGCATGGACATGTTTTGATCAATGCATGAACGTGTTAAGTTAAATGCATGTTTCTGTTTCGTGGGAACATGCATTTTTATGTTTTGTTCAATGCAGTTTCATGTTTTGTTCAATGCATTTTTATGGTTTTCGACATGAAATCTATCATCCATCATTCTATAACAATTTCGTCGTCTCTTTCACTGATTATCGGTGAATTCGCCGTGAACCACCGTCATAACCACCATATTTCTCGATTCTTCAATCATCTATCAAATTCATCTTATATTTTTTTCTCAAAATCCATCAATTTTGTTCCTCAATTTTTTTTCTTCTTTTTATTTCTTTCAAAATCTTTTATTTGTAGTTGTGTAATACCCCGATTTTTTTAAACGCCTAATTACGATATTAATTTCGTAAATTAGAGTATTATTATGATAATTCGAATAATAAAATTCCTATGTAAAATTCACTTAATAAATGTGAATTGAAAATACGTAATATTTAACGATTTTAACAAGATTATTTCAACGTCGATTAAGTATCGATAATTAAATGCTCGTGATATTTTCTAAGTTGTTGCTTAGAATTTAATTCCATTATTATTGGAATAATTTAATAAAGTGATTACAACTTTATTACGACCATTTTGAAATGAGTCGATATTTAACGTTTTGAGACATTTCGAACGTTAACGTTTAGAGATGACTTGAGAATCAAGTCTAACGATCAAGGAATTATGATATTTAAATTCCTATGATTATTTTATATAATTAGAATATTATTTAGCATTGAAATAATGCTAGAAAATTTTGGAATGATATTTTTGATTATTTAAGATTCTCGAAAAACCCTAAATCGAGAATTAGGGTTTTCTACCTATGGATTGATTCCAATAATTTTCCTATGATATAAATTATCATCTAGATATATATTATGCTATATATCTACTTATAGCATGAAAATAAAAATTTGGGCATTTATTTGTTAAAATGCCGTGAGTTACTATGTGAGATAACATAGATTTATTTTATTTTTGATCATCCAATTTGTGATATATCTTATGTAGTATTATTACACACTTACCAAGTAAAATGTGTAGATGAAAATACACTAGCATGTGTTTGCATGGGAGCCGAAATATTTGACAAATTGTTACACAAAATCAATCTTGATTTTATTACACTTGATTACATTATATTTGGGAAAGAGTGTATCTAATACACTTGTGAAATACAAACAAAATCTGAAAATTTCTTCTCCACACACCTTTGAAGGTCGTGGTGTGTGCAAGCATGATACAAAGTTTTGTTTGTTTAATTGTTTCTCCCAAAACTTTTAATAAAGCATGCATGTAGTAAGTATGGTGTAAGAGATATTTTGGGAGCATGACATATGCTTTGACCAATTTTAATCACTTGTTTCATGTTTAATTGTGTCTTGAATTTGTGAGAGCGAGAGAGAGCTTAGTGTGTGTCTTGCTTTTTTTTTTTTGCCTAAGTATTTATTATCTTGAAACACACAAACACATCACACAACTCTTTCTCATTTCTCTCAACTCACTCAGTAAGCTCTCCAAAGAAAACCAAACCCTTTTTCTTCTTTCCTTCTCCATTTGCTCGAGTTTAAATTATCCCGCAACCGATCAACTCCGTTAACGAGGTTAGATATCGAACAAGCTTCGATAATACCTAAATCTTTCAATGATCAAATGGTTCAAATTATTTTTTAGCATGTATTAATTGTGATAAAGTATGCTAGCATGATAGCTTCTTAATTAAATATGTGTATGATTTTATGTAAGCATATATCATGTTTAAAATTGATTCAAGCATGCTATGAATTATTTCCTGGCACCAAAATTTTCTTGAAGGTTTTGAGTATGAATTAATGATATATGGTGTTGTAGTAGCCTATAGTGATTTAATTGAAATTTATAAAATCCTATGCTTAATTCTTGAAATTACCGAAAATTTTGTTGAAATGCTAAGTTATTGTACAATTTTTATATGTTATTATGTGATATTATGATGTATTAGTGCTACACTATAGTATATAAGTATAGTGTAGTTTAATTGGAATTTTATAAAATGTTTACTATTTTGTTGGTGAAAACCGTGAACCATAGCATATATACCTTGGTGTAGGATTTTCATATGTTGGACTATAGGTTATAAATATGTTATAAATTAAGGTTAGAGCCTTCTATAATTTAATTATAATTTTAGGAAGTTGTTTGATAATTTTGAAAATAGTGAAACCTATATAGTGATATAGGTGAATTTCAAATTTTCTATAGTAACATTAATACATAATAATGATCATAGTGTAAAATAATACACTATGTGAATTTAGAGGAATTTTGGAACAAGTATGAAATTTTTTATCACATAGCGAAAGCTATAATGATTTTATTAAGGATTTTAAATCCTTTTAATCAAGAAAATAATATATTATATGTCTAGAAATTAATTTAGACATATTAAAATTTTCGAGAATTATTAAACATAGAATATTATGTTTACGATTTAAACGTTATATTAAATAACGTTAAAAGCGTAAATAATGCTTAATGCATTAAAAGATTAATATTGAAAGAAAATATTAATCAAAATTATCGACGGCGTGAAAATCAAGATTAAAGCTTTTAAAAGAAATCGATTGAAAATCGATTTATATCGAATTTAGATAATAAAATATGAATTATTAATGAAATTATTAAGAAAAGTCAAAATGGTTGACTTTCGAAATTGACATACGAAATACGTTCGAAAATACGCTAATACGTGTAAAACGATTATTTATATAGGATAATCTCATTAGTGAGAAAAGATTTCATAATTGAAATCCTTGCATCGAAAAAACGGTAAATACGTTAAACGCTTAACCTAAAGCGGTTAAAATAAAATAATTGAACATATCTCAAGTACGAGAATTATTTTATTGAAATACGGCGTGAAACGACGTATTAAAATTTATTAAGACTTCGAATTATTATATTATTTGTCAAAGTTGAATAAACTTTGAATTTCTCGAAAAGCGTGCCAACATACTAAACGTAAATTTTGCGTAAAGGTGGGACGTGAAAGCTCACAAGCAACGAGAAAAGGACGCCAGACGAGAATCGACGCTCAAAAGTAGAGAGGCTTTACTATATTCAAACGGTAGAATTTACCAAATGATTTATTTATGATGCTTTATTGCAAGCAAATATTTATGAACCGATTTATTTAATTACACCTAAAATGTTTATGATTTGTGTATGTATCCATCCATGATTATTGATGCATAATGTTGGGTAGCTCCCACTTTATGACATACTTGATTCGTATTCTGGAAGTACCCCAAGAATGATGGAGAATTGTATCCCGTGCCGAGATGGCTCGGATTTTGTGCAATCGATTATTTGTGATGTGTCTTTGAAAGGGTGCTCGGCGGTCATGGGCGTGAGTGAGAGAGGCCTCTCCAACAAGTAGGAATTGTGTTAATGATTGTTGTGGTGGATGTGGATCATACATACGTGGAAAATGCTCGCAAGCGATATTTATTGAAAATGATGTAAAATATTTAGTAAGCACGAGTATTTCAAATTAAAACCTCGTGTGTTACCGTGACGGGCAACAGAATTCAAACTTGATAAATTATTTTCGCATGAGCCATCGAGTGCATTATTTGTACTCACCGCATATTTGTTTTAAATGTGCAGATTGAGTGAGTGATGGTGATGGGCGGAGATGTTGAGTAGTCGGGGTCTTTTGATATTTATTATGTTTGAAAGAAAGAACCCTTGGATGATATCGTCATATATGCATTCACATGCTTTCCGCATATTTCAATATTTTGTATGTTATTACGACGATTATATCTCGTCAATTATCGAACCCATCTTGTTAAAGGAACTTGTAGCCTTTATCAGATATGACTTTTGCCTTGTAAATAAGGTTTGATTATTAAAGTTCGATAAATGTCATTTTGAAATCTTTCGATTATTCTTATCAATTGTTTGGTAATCAACATTCCAAGCTCCGATTCTTCTAATCGTCCTTTCGATTAGAGCGGTCGTGACAGAGTGGTATCGAGCATTTTGCTCTCTCGAACCCTAAAATTTTCTTTCAAAAGTTAAGTCTAGATTGAGTCACTAGACTTCTAGAAATCATCGACTCGCCAACACTCCATCACATCCATTTCAACCGAAAAAGGTAAATTATTTTCCTCTTTGAAAAAGAAAAGTTTGAGATTTATGAATTTGAGTTGTTGTTATAGAACATTATCGACAAATGATTTATGATTTGTGTCGATAGAACATTATCGACAAATGATTTGTGTTGATAGAACATTATCGACAAATGAAATGAGAAAGGTTGTAAATAACCATGATTATTTATTGATTAATGATTGAAAATTTTTCGCAAGAAATGCGATGTTTAAAACGAACTATGTTCGCCATATTTAAAATATTTATTCATCATTTCTCAATGTTGATTTTGATTAATGCCTATGTCATCCCGAATGGAACATAGACGTAATAAGATGCATGATCCCTCTTTGAAAAGAACATAGACGGACACATGTACGAACTATTCTCCTCTTCTTTCGAGAACAAAAGAATCGAGCTAAAATTGAAAAGCTAAGGCTTTCCACCTCGCTTGAAGTCAACCCGAGTTTACCTCGACTCGGCTGACCAGTTGAGCGCCTCGGCATTACGCGACCTCAATTGATTCACCCGGCACCGACCTGGGCGTTTCTTTGGTGTCAACCTCGACATCCACTTCGAGTTCAAGATTTCATCTCGACAAGGGCGAGCTGCTTCAGCAGTGATTTTATTTTGGTCCGATCTCCTTCGCTCGGACTCCGATTTGCGCATGGTTTTCGCCACATACCCTAACACACTTTACTATATTTCTTATGAAGGACCGAACTCTTGATTCCTTCTCAAAAATTCACTAGAGTCAGTACAGTTCACCTCGGCCATTTAACCCTGGCCATTTCACCCCGGCAAGGGCGAGCTGCTTCAAGCAGTGATTTTATTTTGGTCCGATCTCCTTCGTTCGGACTCCGATTTGCGCATGGTTTTCGCCCACATACTCCTAACACACTTTACTATATTTCTTATGAAGGACCGAACTCTTGATTCCTTCTCAAAAATTCACTAGAGTCAGTACAGTTCACCTCGGCCATTTAACCCTGGCCATTTCACCCCGGCAAGGGCGAGCTGTCGCGCAGTGATTTTATTTTAGTCCGATCTCCTTCGTTCGGACTCCGATTTTGCATGGTTTTCGCCACATACTCCTAACACACTTTACTATATTTCTTATGAAGGACCGAACTCTTGATTCCTTCTCAAAATTCACTAGAGTCAGTACAGTTCACCTCGGCCATTTAACCCTGGCCATTTCACCCCGGCAAGGGCGAGCTGCTTCAGCGCAGTGATTTTATTTTGTCCGATCTCCTCGTGCTCGACTCCGATTTGCGCATGGTTTTCGCCCACATACTCCTAACACACTGTACTATATTTCTTATGAAGGACTGAACTCTTGATTCCTTCTCTAAAATGCACCAGAGTCAGTACAGTTTCACCTCGAATTTTTTTCTCACCTCGGCGCTGACTTGGTCAAACTTTCACCTCGTCGGCACCTCGGCCTCGGCACTTGACCTCGGCACTTCGACCTCGGCCTCGGCACCTCGGCCTCGGCACCGCCTCGGCACTTGCCTCGGCACTCGGCCACGGCACGGCCTCGGCACTCGGCCTCGGCACTGGCCTCTGCTCTCCGCCTCGGCACCGCCTCGGCGCCCGGCCTCGGCACTCGGCCGGCGCACGGCCTCGGCACCGCCTCGGCACTTCGGCCTCGGCACCTCGGCCTCGGCACTTCGACCTCGGCACTCCGCCTCGGCACCTCGGCCTCGGCACTTCGGCCTCGGCACCTCGCCTCGGCACCTCGGCCTCGGCACTTCGGCCTCGGCACCTCGGCAAAGGCGAACTGCTTCGCGCAGTGATTTTGTTTTGATCCGTTCTCCTTCGTTTGAACTCCGATTTATGAACGGTTTTCGCCTACGTACTCCTAACGCAATGTAATTTATTTGTTATGAAGGATCAAACCCCTGATTCCTTCTCCAAAATTCACGAGAGTCAGTACAGACCACCTCGGACAGTTCACCTCGGCAAAGGCGAACTGCTTCGCGCAGTGATTTTGTTTTGATCCGTTCTCCTTCGTTTGGACTCCGATTTGCACACGGTTTTCTCCTACGTACTCCTAACGGACTGTAAAATATTTATTATGAAGGGAAAATCCCCTGTTTCAGTCTCCAGAAATCACGAGGGCCAGTAGAAGCTAGCTCGTAATTATATAGAACTAGAATTTAGTTATATGATAAGTTTTTGTTTATGCTGCTAGATAGTATGTTTCCTAGTATGGTAGGAAAGCTACAACGCATCGTTGTATATGAGAACAACTTCCGTAACATTTATCCGCTTATCGAGGTGTTTGGATTGTTTATCCGCTTTATAGACTGTCCAGTTTATCCTTTTGCTTATAGATGCGTTAAGTTTAGTTTTATCGTGCATCGATTATCTTTACTTAGTTATCTTTTGCTCGCTTGTGCGTGATGATGGCCGTGACTCGACACACCACTAGACGCAGCTTGGACCGAGGGCCACCCGGAGGAGATTATTCATAGGTACCGTGGTTACGGATATCTTTGGGAGATGATCTTGGAGAGTTTCTCATGCCTACCTTCGTCATTGGAAGGAGGCGCGAATATGGAGTAATCGATTTCGATGGCGTGAGCGCCTATTGATGCGTTACCGGTCGATTGGGAAGATTATGCACGGAAGTGTCGGAGATTATATCTACCGCTACTGGCGGGGACTATGACCTGATAGCAGATCTACCGAGATTTGTGAGCCATTTGACCTACGTCTTCAGTATCTACGGGGTAGCCCCGAGAGGACCGTACCTCCCTCCGAGGGAATATACATGGCGTGATGAGTCACCCGAGTGGCTTTACTTGGAGGTACCTCGTCGAGTGGACCCGGTAATGCCCAGATTCCTGGAGGACGAGGGTAGGCTTGCAGAGGTAGAGAGGGCGTCTCGGCCCAGAGCATTGGGGATGCCAGTGTTTCCCCCTATGTCGATTGGACACCCATACACCCACCGCCTCCCGATCTTGCCGCCATGACATGACGCCAAGATCACCACCGAGCCGCATCGGATGACGGCCGTGATTAGAGTCTCTGATGATCGGGATGACTTCAGTCCGATCCGCGACATTCCTATGGTTGGGGATGATGGCGCGGGACCATCCAGAGTACGCCGCCGTGAGGATTCGGATGATGACGACTCCGATGATGATTCAGACGATGAGGAGGATCCTGAGGAGGATCAGTATGACGACGAGTGATGCACCTGTAGACCAGCCTTATTAGACTTTAGTTCGTATGTATATAGTCCAGTATGTGTGTAGGTTGCTTATGTTTTAAAAGGGGAAGTGAACGCTTGTATTTTGTACTATCTTGTAATCCCGTAGTTGTTTAATACGGGTTAAGCTTTTGAAATGCCATCTATGTACATTACCTCTTTTTGTATCAACTGTTGTACGAAATAGTCCTCTTTGAGGCACACAATTTCTGATGTATATATATATCTGATAACCCCGAAGCGGGCTTTTGCGGCAGAAATGATTTTGTGATAAGAATGAATAGCTTGAATTAAAGCTGCTTTACAAAAGAAATTGTATGATGATATTATATATGTCAATTGTGAAAATGATTTTCAATATTTATCAGATGTTTAAACAATGAGAATGCCGCCAAGACGGATCCGCACAAAGAGGTAGGGAAGGGGAAGAGGTAGGCGGAGGAAGAATTCTCGCACTGTAACTCGCGAATATACCCCAACCACCACCACCTCCACCCGATCGTAGGATCGAGGAATTATTTCAGCGTAACCCACCATCCTTTGATGGAAAAAAGCCCGGATGATGCCGAGCAATGGATCGTGGCTATGGAAAGGATATTTGATTTTCTTCGCCGCACGGTGCAGAACGGCTATCCTGTATTGCCTTTCAATTGATCGACCGCCGACTTTTGGTGGGAAGCCCGACGGAAGATTTTATCGCAGGATCGGATGAATGAGTTCACTTGGGAAGCATTTAAAGAGGAACAGATGAGAAATACGTTCAAAAGTTATCGGAAAAGAAGGAACAAGAATTTTATAATCAAACAGAAAAGATGTCCGTGATGATTACGATCGCATTTTCTGCGATATGTCCAGATATGCCCCTGATCAGGTGAATACAGATATGAAAATGGCGAAAAATTGTGTCTGGATTGAGATCGAGATAAGAATGTCTCTAGCTAGCCATGGAGATCTCGACTTACACCGAATCTCTGGACGAGCATTGGACATAAGGCGGCTATGCCGTAAGAAGACGGTTCAAACACGTACATCAAATCAAGGGACAAAGGAAAGAGAAAGTGGGAAGGAAATTTGAGAATGATGAATCGGGAAGTTTTGGTAATACGAATAACAAACGGCCGTGGGCACTAAACACGGTACCGCAAGGACGGGGATGGAAGAAACCGCCTTTTCCTCCGATGGGAGGACCACAAGAGCAGTAAGGACTACCTCGCCCAAAGTGCCGGTTTCATAAAGGAGTCTCGCTATCCGTAAATTGCTTTGGTGCGGAATGAAGGGCATTACGCAAATAATTGCCACAGGATACGAGGGGACGGTGGGAAGGCTAAATCACCGGCAATGCCCAACCCTCGTGGCTATCCAGCCAGCCTCAACCGCGGCAACAACCGCCACAACAACAATGGAAAGCGGCCTCAACAACGACAAAGAACGACAACCACCGCGGTGGCGTAATCGCAATGACGCCCATGCAGCGGCCACGCAGAATCAACAGAGACAAGGCCCGTCGGCCTCACCGGCTCAAGCCGAGCATATGCTCGCACCGAGGCAATGAACAAAACCGGAAACAGGCGGTATGGGAACACTTCTCAACGTACCTGTTATACTTTTGTTCGATACGGGGGCATCACATTCTTTTGTAGCAAGAACATGTGTAGATCTATTGGAACTTAGATCTGAGAAAGCAAACCAGGATATGAACATCTCTTCACCTATAGGAGGGATTATGATCGTTAATATATTTGCTCGAACCCAGAGTTGAACTTAGGATCACTTAAGGTTCTGACAAATAACTTAAACATAATACCCATGGGTGATGTAGATATAATTTTGGGAATGGATTGGTTAGCAGAAAATCATGCTACGATCCTGTGTAAAGAGAGGAAAATTTCATTCCATTTTCCTGGGCAAGAAGCTACAAGCTTTTACGGAATCAGCATGGGAAAGAAAATTCCGATTATATCAGCATTGAAGGCCAGAAGTATGATAAACAAGAAAGGATGTCATGCATTTCTTGTTTATCTGAATGGAGAAGATCGAACAACGATAAAAGTTGAAGATGTAGAGATTGTACGAGAATTTTCAGATGTTTTTCCTGAAAACCTACCAGGATTACCTCCTGATAGGCAACTGGAGTTCACCATTGACTTGGAACCCGGATCGGCTCCAGTGTCAAAGGCACCGTACAGAATGGCTCCGAAAGAACTGGAAGAGTTGAAAATTCAAATCCAAGAGCTGTTGGACCTAGGTTTCATCAGACCTAGTGTTTCGCCTTGGGGAGCACCGGTGTTATTTGTAAAGAAAAAGGATGGTTCATTGAGGATGTGTATAGATTACCGAGAACTGAACAAAATGACGCTTAAAAACAAGTATCCACTTCCAAGGATAGATGACTTGTTTGATCAGCTACGAGGAGCTAGCGTGTTCTCGAAAATCGACCTCAAGTCAGGCTATCATCAACTTAAAGTGCGGCCTGAAGATGTATCAAAGACTGCTTTCCGAACGAGATACGGCCACTATGAATTTATAGTTGTGCCATTCGGATTGACCAATGCGCCGGCAGTATTCATGGATCTCATGAATAGGGTGTTCCACCCATTTTTAGACAAATTTGTCTTAGTCTTCATAGACGATATTCTTATCTATTCGAAAAATGAAGACGAACACAAGGAACACCTCAGGACAGTGCTGCAAACTTTAAAAGATGAACAACTTTTTGCTAAATTTAGCAAGTGTGAATTTTGGCTGAAGGAAGTAATGTTCCTTGGACACATTGTGTCAGCCGAAGGGATTAAAGTTGATCCGGCCAAAGTAGAAGCAGTCCAAGAATGGAAATCGCCGAGGACACAAAATGAAATTAGAAGTTTCTTGGGATTGGCAGGTTACTATCGGAGATTTATCGAAGGATTCTCAAAGATAGCAAGACCAATAACCCAACTACTCAGAAAAGGGATCAGATTCACATGGACTGATGAGTGTGAGGCGAATTTCCAGACGCTCAAGGAAAAGTTAACTCATCGCCTCAGACAGCGGGGCGAGTATGATAAAGAATACGTGGTCTATACAGATGCTTCCAAGAATGGATTAGGCTGTGTGTTAATGCAAAATGGAAAAGTGATAGCCTATGCATCTCGACAACTGAGACCACATGAATTGAATTATCCAACACATGATCTGGAACTAGCAGCAGTAGTACATGCTTTAAAGATATGGAGACATCATCTCTACGAGTAAGATGTGAAATCTTACCGATCACAAAGTTTAAAATACTTTTTCGAGCGAGAGATCGAACATGAGACAAAGGAGATGGCTCGAATTAGTAAAAGACTACGACCGTGGTATAAACTATCACCCGCAAAGCGAATGTTGTAGCCGATGCCTCGAGTCGTAAGAGTCGTAACAAATTGGGACGTCTCTTCACAAATGAAGAAAACTCGTTGAAGAGTTTGAAAGGATGAATATTGAATTGGTTGAACAACGAGACGATCACGAGTTGTATTGCTACACTCACATCGACGTCGACTTAAGGAAAAGAATCCTTGAAGGACAAAGGATGGAGGAAAAGTTGGAAAAGCAAGAGCCAAAGTAAGGACGGAGGATGAAAATTTTCAAGAAGCACGAGATAATGCTTTATTATTTGAAGGAAGATTGTGTATCCTGCACAACAACAATCTTGAATGAAATCATGAGTGAAGCTCATGACACACCTTATACAAACCCATCCAAAGACAAAATGTACCAAGATTTAAAGAAAAAGTTCGGTGGGAAGGTATGAAAAGAGACATAGCCTCTTTTGTAGAGCGATGTCTTGCTTGTCAACAAGTAAAAGCATTACGCCAACGCCTTACGGAAAGCTACACCTTTGGCAATACCCGAGTGGAAATGGGAAGATATAGCTATGGATTTTGTTACGGGTTTACCAAAGTCTAAAAGAGGAACAACGCTATATGGGTAATAGTGGGCGATGACTCACCAAATGTGCACATTTTACGCTAATTCAGATTACCCACGGTCTCGATAAGCTAGCCCACCAGCACGAAGGAAAATTGTACCGCATGGAGTACCAAAACTATCACATCCGATAGAGATTCAAAATTTACTTCAAGATTCGGACTAGCTTACAAAAAGAATTGGGCACGGTTAAATTTCAAGACTTTTCACCCTCAAACCGATGGACAATCGGAAGGACGATCCAAACACTCGAAGACATGTTGAGAACAAGAGTGTTGGATCGAGGTGCAAAACGGGAAGAGGTTTTACCTCTCATCGAATTTACTACAACAATAGCTATCAAGCGACGATCGATATGGCCCGTATGAAGCCTTATATGGAAGGAAATGCCGATCACCGCTTCTTTGGGATGAAGTGGGTGAAAGAAAAATCTTAGGGCCTCGACGCTATATGTTTAAATGATTGAGATCGACGCCAAATTAGTAAAGAATAAAGGAAGCTCAAGATAGATAAAAGTCTTACCGATACGCCAAGATCTCGAGCTACATTTCGAGGATGGAGACAAAGTCTTTTAAAGGTCTCTCCATCCAAAGGATAATAAGGTTTGGAGTAAAGGGAAAGTTAAGACCCGATTTATCGGACCTTATGAAATCCTTGAAAGAATAGGCCCGATCGCCTATAGATCGCTCTTCCGCCAAGTCCGGAAACGTGACACAATGTTTTTCACGATCACAACTCGGAAAGTACGTGTACGACCCAAGCATGTAATCCATCAAGATGACGTGATCCTCAATCCGGATATGAGCTATAATGAGGAACCTACGGCCATTCTGACCCTGAGGTTCAAAGAATTGAGGAACAAATCTATTCCATTAGTCAAAGTCTTTGGAAGCATCATGGATGAGGAAGCCACGTGGGAGCTTGAGGATGCGATGAAAGAAAAATACCCCAATCTTTTCTGAGGTATGTAAATTTCGGGACGAAATTTCTTTAAGGGGGGTGGAATGTAATACCCCGATTTTTTTTAAACGCCTAATTACGATATTAATTTCGTAAATTAGAGTATTATTATGATAATTCGAATAATAAAATTCCTATGTAAAATTCACGAATAAATGTGAATTGAAAAATACGAATATTTAACGTATTTTAACAGTATTATTTCAACGTCGATTAAGTATCGATAATTAAATGCTCGTGATATTTTCTAAGTTGTTAAGCTTAGAATTTAATTCCATTATTATTGGAATAATTTAATAAAGTGATTACAACTTTATTACGACCATTTTGAAATGAGTCGATATTTAACGTTTTGAGACATTTCGAACGTTAACGTTTAGAGATGACTTGAGAATCAAGTCTAACGATCAAGGAATTATGATATTTAAATTCCTATGATTATTTTATATAATTAGAATATTATTTAGCATTGAAATAATGCTAGAAAATTTTGGAATGATATTTTGATTATTTAAGATTCTCAAAACCCTAAATCGAGAATTAGGGTTTTCTACCTATGGATTGATTCCAATAATTTTCCTATGATATAAATTATCATCTAGATATATATTATGCTATATATCTACTTATAGCATGAAAATAAAATTTGGGCATTTATTTGTTAAAATGCGTGAGTTACTATGTGAGATAACATAGGATTTATTTTATTTTTGATCATCCAATTTGTGATATATCTTAAGTGTAGTATTATTACACACTTACCAAGTAAATGTGTAGATGAAAATACACTAGCATGTGTTTGCATGGGAGCGAAATATTTGACAAATTGTTACACAAAATCAATCTTGATTTTATTACACTTGATTACATTATATTTGGGAAAGAGTGTATCTAATACACTTGTGAAATACAAACAAAATCTGAAAATTTCTTCTCCACACAATCGAAGGTCGACGGCTGTGTGCAAGCATGATACAAAGTTTTGTTTGTTTAATTGTTTCTCCCAAAAACTTTTAATAAAGCATGCATGTAGTAAGTATGGTGTAAGAGATATTTTGGGAGCATGACATATGCTTTGACCAATTTTAATCACTTGTTTCATGTTTAATTGTGTCTTGAATTTGTGAGAGCCGAGAGAGCTTAGTGTGTGTCTTGCTTTTTATTTTTTTGCCTAAGTATTTATTATCTTGAAACACACAAACACATCACACAACTCTTTCTCATTTCTCTCAACTCACCGCCAGTAAGCTCTCCAAAGAAAACCAAACCCTTTTCTTCTTCTTTCCTTCTCCATTTGCTTGAGTTTAAATTATCCTCGAACCGATCAACTCCGTTAACGAGGTTAGATATCGAACAAGCTTCGATAATACCTAAATCTTTCAATGATCAAATGGTTCAAATTATTTTTTAGCATGTATTAATTGTGATAAAGTATGCTAGCATGATAGCTTCTTAATTAAATATGTGTAGTATGATTTTATGTAAGCATATATCATGTTTAAAATTGATTCAAGCATGCTATGAATTATTTCCTAAGTACCGAAAATTTTCAAGGTTTTGAGTATGAATTAATGATATATGGTGTTGTAGTAGCCTATAGTGATTTAATTGAAATTTATAAAATCCTATGCTTAATTCTTGAAATTACCGAAAATTTTGTTGAAATGCTAAGTTATTGTACAATTTTATATGTTATTATGTGATATTATGATGTATTAGTGCTACACTATAGTATATAAGTATAGTGTAGTTTAATTGGAATTTTATAAAATGTTTACTATTTTGTTGGTGAAACCGTGAACCATAGCATATATACCTTGGTGTAGGATTTTCATATGTTGGACTATAGGTTATAAATATGTTATAAATTAAGGTTAGAGCCTTCTATAATTTAATTATAATTTTAGGAAGTTGTTTGATAATTTTGAAAATAGTCGAAACCTATATAGTGATATAGGTGAATTTCAAATTTTTCTATAGTAACATTAATACATAATAATGATCATAGTGTAAAATAATACACTATGTGAATTTAGAGGAATTTTGGAACAAGTATGAAATTTTTATCACATGGCGAAAGCTATAATGATTTTATTAAGGATTTTAAATCCTTTTAATCAAGAAAATAATATATTATATGTCTAGAAATTAATTTAGACATATTAAAAATTTTCTAGAATTATTAAACATAGAATATTATGTTTACGATTTAAACGTTATATTAAATAACGTTAAAGCGTAAATAATGCTTAATGCATTAAAAGATTAATATTGAAAGAAAATATTAATCAAAATTATCGACGGCGTGAAAAATCGAAGATTAAAGTTGAAAGAAATCGATTGAAAATCGATTTATATTGAATTTAGATAATAAAATATGAATTATTAATGAAATTATTAAGAAAAGTCAAAATGGTTGACTTTGAAATCGACATACTAAATACGCTCGAAAAATACGCTAATACGTAAAACGTATTATTTATATAGGATAATCTCATTAGTGAGAAAAGATTTCATAATTGAAATCCTTGCATCGAAAACGGTAAATACGTTAAACGCTTAACCTAAAGGGTTAAAATAAAATAATTGAACATATCTCAAGCACGAGAATTATTTTATTGAAATACGCGTTAAACGACGTATTAAAATTTATTAAGACTTCAATTATTATATTATTTGTCAAAGTTGAATAAACTTTCAATTTCAAAAGCGTACAACATACTAAACGAATTTTGCGTAAAGGTGGGACGGAAAGCTCACAAGCAACGAGAAAAGGACAGCGATCGAGAATCGACGCTCAAAAGTAGAGGTGGGCTTTACTATATTCAAACCGTAGAATTTACCAAATGATTTATTTATGATGCTTTATTGCAAGCAAATATTTATGAACTGATTTATTTAATTACCTGCCCAAAATGTTTATGATTTGTGTATGTATCCATCCATGATTATTGATGCATAATGTTGGGTAGCCCCACTTTATGACATACTTGATTCGTATTCTTGGAGATACCCCAAGAATGATGGAGAATTCAGATCTGTGTCGAGATGGCCCGGATTTTGTGCACCGATTATTTGTGACTGTAGTCTTTGAAAGGGTGCTCGGCCGGTCATGGCGTCTGTGAGAGGAGGCCTCCTCTCCAGCGCAGGGAATTATTGTTAATGATTGTTGTGGTGGATGTGGATCATACATACGTGGAAAATGCTCGCCAAGCGATATTTATTGAAAATGATGTAAAATATTTAGTAAGCACGAGTATTTCAAATTAAAACCTCGTGTATTCATCGTGATGGGCAGCAGTAATTCAAACTTGATAAATTATTTTCGCATGAGCCATCGAGTGCATTATTTGTACTCACCGCATATTTGTTTTAAATGTGCGATTGAGTGTGATGGTGATGGGCGGAGATGTTGAGTAGTCGTGGGTCTTTTGATATTTATTATGTTTGAAAGAAAGAACCCTCGATGCATATCGTCATATATGCATTCACATGCTTTCAACGCATATTACGAATATTTTGTATGTTATTACGCGATTATATCGTCTGAATTATCGAACCTCATCGTTAAAGGAACTTGTAGCCTTTACTCAGATATGACTTTTGCCTTGTAAATAAGGTTTGATTATTAAAGTTCGATAAATGTCATTTTGAAATCTTTCGATTATTCTTATCAATTGTTTGGTAATCATCGCTCCAAGCTCCGATTCTCTCTAATGTCGCTTTCGATTAAATGGTGCGACAAGTTGTTTGTGTATCTTGTTGTCGTCGCGGAGTTGCCGCCGCCACCGCCGGGTGCCGTCTGTCTCCTCCCGCCGCCGTCGTCGTCTCCTCGTCTGTCTGCCGCCAAGAAGGAGAAGAAAGGCGATTTGTTTTTCCCATTTTGCCCTTGCGAAAATTAAAAGAAAAAAGAAAGAAATGAGTCATGTGTCACTGTGGTATGGCCACGTGTTACAAATGTGTGGTCTAAATTGAGTACTACATACTATCTGGGGACCGGGTACTACGGGAACCCAACCATAGATATATATATATATATATTATTTTTATTATAATTAAATACATAACCCCAACTTAAAACTCTTCAATTTTCTTTTTCAAATTATTCCAAAACAAATATGTTCCAAATTTCATTTCAAATATTCCCAATTATGCTATCGGCATTCACGGTCATCAGCATTTACACCACCGACGATCGAGTTGTTTGTTGCTTCCTACTTTATAGTAAATCTGCAACTAACTTTTTCCAATATAGTGATAATTATAGAAATTCTAAATAATTAGTATAGTATTATTATGCATTTAGATTATTATGGTGTTACTGTGAATTATAGTTGATTATAATTTATTTTAGAAGCGAAAACATATGGATCCGGTCAGACCACGGACCTCGTGGATCTTATGGATCCGCATCCGATTTAATTTTTGGACCCAATGGATCTGGATCGGATCCGGACCAAAGCAAAAAAGATCGGATCTGGATCTGGACCTAGCCAGATCCGGTCCAAATCCGGCGCATTGCCATCCCTAAGCTAAACTAATTAATTGTGTTCTGTAAAGGGGAGAAAATCTCTCGTGCAAAAAGGCGTGTAAAGAATAATGAGTCAAAGATCCCCTCTCCAGTCTGCCTCGACTGTGCTATATGGAACCCTAGGCCGTCGCGAAGGAATGTCGTGAATGTTTGTATGTGCTTCCTCGGGAGTTTATCTCGCGACCTTTGGTTATTTGGTCGCGAGCAAATGTCGCAAAGCTTCTCATTCTCTTTCTCGCGTGTTGGCATCGCGAGAGTTCGTCGCGAGCTTTAGTTGCGATGTGTCACGACCAAACAATTCCCCTTTATCGTGATCCACCTTTTTAACATCAAAACCTGTGCTAAATTGACATGAAATACACAAGGTAAACATAAATATATCAAATGACAGCTCAAAAGATCACTTATCAAATATAAACAAAACAAATATGGCCTTATAAAATAGGTAAAAATGAGGTTTATCACTTGTCCACTGAATTGACCCACAGTTTGCAACATTTGAAACATCACTGGCTTCAACTCGAATTGTGGAGCTTGAATCTCCGGTCGAATTATGCCCGAATTAAGCTCATTGAACATCGGTGCGGCATAATCCCGTATAGATCTCTCTTTATCATCAGCTATGACAATGACATTATTGTCTTTGTCATCTGCTGGAACTAATTCAGCCATCCTTGCTTGACATCGGGCTCGTTGATCTCTTCTCCACCGTCGGAATGTGCGTTTAATTTCTGGATCAAACGGTAGTGGCTCAGGATCTTGCTCATCGTTCATACACAAGGGACAACCCAGCAAGTTCCAGGAAAGTAACACAAAAAAGAGATGGAAAGGAAAGGAAACAAAATAGGATAAAAATAGAAAATGAAGCTAACCTAATTCTAATTCAATCCCCGGCAACGGCACCAAAAACTTGTTGGTTGTGAAAAGTATATATATATATATATATCAACGATTATACATAAGTGCATGTAGTCAACAAGTAATAAATCGGAAG
Source organism: Salvia rosmarinus (assembly GCA_036937905.1). Lineage (NCBI taxonomy): Eukaryota > Viridiplantae > Streptophyta > Magnoliopsida > Lamiales > Lamiaceae > Salvia > Salvia rosmarinus. Next base: position 64,639,891 of record CM072815.1, on the reverse strand, counting down.
TATTCCAAGATCGTCTCCCCAGGGATTACAAATCAAAATAAACGTCGACTTCAACAAAGCAAACAACGAAAAAACAATAAAACGTAGAGAGAGAAAATTTGGTTTTCTTTTACGGGATAACAAACCGAACGAAAATATAGAAGAAATACTTTAATGGAATAGATAAACAGAGATTTACAGGTTTCGAACAGAGATTGATTTGGAAAAACGGACTTGAATCCTTGAATCCGCCTATCTTCGGAACAGAACGATGCTGCAGTATTATTATAGCAAAGCACTCAGAGCTGACGTGAATAACTAAATTTCATAGAAATTTCCCAAATCCTATGATCTTATATCTTTCACCAAGTTACACATATTCCTACGCTGTAACAGGTTTACGACTTCCAATATTCAACTCACATCACAAAGGTCAAATAACGTATTCCTATGTTATTCACTCAACACAATCAAACAAGGATCATGTCTTATGTCATTCAAATGTATCAACTAAATTTAATCTTTCCGGAATTAAACATAGTAATTCAACTTGTTATTGGTGATCACGCAACAACAAGAAATATCAACAAACTCATTTGAATGAACAATGAGATAGCAAGCTAAAATAAAGTGCATAAGAATTACAAGACTAAGACATAGATTTCATCAAGAATTCAAGTCACAAGAGTTTAGCTCGTGATATAGTTTAAAGCATAAAAGACAAGTTCCAAATGATCCATATGCTTCAGCAACCGAAAATTACAAATAGATAGAAATAAAGAAGAGAAAAAGAAAGATTCTAGGATGCAAACTCCTCTTCTTGGTCTCTCCAACCCAGCTCTCTTCCCCTTTCTCTATTCTCTTTCCAGAATTCTCTCCAAGAAATTCCTTCTCTGTTTTCGGCACACCCCCAGCACATTTTTTCCTTCACCCTTTTATATTGTGGCTGTTAGTTCTTTAGATAGGAGCTAGGTTTCCTCATTTAACTTGTTGACTGACTAAGTTGTCATCTAAAGTGTGTAAATTCAGGTGCTCTCATTTACTCCATTGGATTTTAGCTGAGATGTCTCACTTTCTTCCACGTCAAATGCTTTATCAAGTGGTCCCCTCCACTTTATTCCACAATTTTCGTTCAAGCAACTGTAATATTGATGCTGCAGCAAAACGCCAACAACATGCATTTCTGCATCAAAATAACATAACACTTTCACATTCTTTTCTTGCACATTTGGCTTGATTTACTCGAAAAATTCACTTATTTCAACTCTCAAACATAAACAAGCAACAACGCAAAATATGACACAAAACAAGGAAGAAAGGCAAAAAAACAACACAAAACATGCATCACACTTCAAAAGTTTTGGAGAATACAAAATAATTCTTTTTACAAGAGTTATCATTACCTCCTCCTCTCCTCCTCCTAATTCTCCACCCACAATCTTTAGCTGCCGATGCACAGAATTTTAGGTCATCCTCACAATATCCCTGGCAAGGGATATTGAGTAAAAGTGGTGTTTACTACTATACAATACATGCACAAAAAGCAGATTCTGATATCTGCAACTATTCAAATTCCATTGTGGAGCCTACAGAGTAAGGATTTGGGTGTTGTCTTTAATCTTCATGCAGAAAAAGACATCATCTGTTATTTTTAATCGTTTTCTAATGAATGTGCAGATGGCCTGCAAAGTTGGATATGACAAAGTGCACTTACCAGCGGCTTGTAAAATCAACAATTCTAGTACTCCCCATCACAGAATGAGTTACTGGACATTTTTCCTTTGTCTGTTGTGGCAAAACATTTTAGCTGAAGTATCAGTCTTATCACATACTGACCACCCAAACAGAGCATTACCAACTAGTTCACCAAAACATCCACCTTGAACTTGCACAATACTTGTTAAAGAATAAGTTCATTAAATACTGTCAGAAAGTTCTCATAGAACTGATCTCACGCAATGCTTAGGCTCTAATATTCCATCAAAGCAAACCGTACCCAATTAGAAATTGAAGGATGAATTTAGACAAGAATAAGTTCATTAAATATTGTCAGAAAGTTCTCACAGAACTGATCTCACGCAATGCTTAGGCTCTAATATTCCATCAGCAAACCGTACCCAATTAGAAATTGAAGGATGAATTTAGGCAAGATATGAGCTTAACTGATTTTGCCACATCACAACCTTGTGGCAATTTTAGAAATTTTACGTAGCTTCTGCATCTGAATGAGTGTTCGCCACACCTAAACATTGATTATTTTGAAAGTCTGCATACAGTGTCTGCTTATATAAAATTTACGTTGCTTTTGCATCCTAATGAATGTTAATGTGTTGATTAATCAAGAGGCATGCTCATGAGTGATAGCAATGTTTGAGACCAGCAATCGCATTGAATGGTTACATTTACTGTAATAACTCTAATTAATGTACGATCTTACAGAATCTGTTCTTACTTTCTACAGAAGGAAATTTGTTGGCTGCTTCCTTCGTCTCATGGTGATCATAAGGGTGTACGTTGGATGTTATTATTTGTCCCCAATTCTCTAAATATGGTTTCATTATGTATACAAATGCATGCATTCTGCTTATTTTCTTACTCATTTAGTTCGATGGCTGAATAACAAGACCCAAGTGTGTCTATTTGAGTAATTGGCATTGTCTGGTAACTGTTGAAGTAATGAAAATCTGTAATTCTATCGCGCAGCTTCATGATTTCATATCATACTTGAAGCAGAGAGAGCGTGCAGGAGTAATCAAATTACCAGCATCAAAGACCATGTGGGCAAGACTACTATTCAGTCTTCCATACTCAACTCAAATATGTTCATTTCTATCCATCCCTCCGAATCCCTCACTTTGCTTGATTGGTTTGATTCTCCCTAGAGATACGAATTCTGAACTATCATGATGCTTTCGAACAAAGCAAGAAAACGAATGGGAAAATGTCTTGTGAGACCAACTGTGGCACTATTCTACAAATATATAAATATAATTTCGATGAAGGCCTAGACCAAACAATTTGCTCATTCACCTACGAATTCATTGGAAACAAATAATCCTCATCTCTTCTCAATAAAGAAAAAGAAAAGAAAATAAAATGGAAAAAAGAGATAGAAGACGAGAAAAGAAAAGTGAGAGTTCTCACCTAGACTAGAAATTTATCCTCGAAGAAATCATGTGCTCATAGTATTTTTCCTCTTTTTCCCATGTAATTACACAAAATCAGTAGCTCTCCTTCATTTTCATTCGATAGGAACTCAGATGAAAATAGTAAATGCACATTTATATTATCAATTAAAATTGCTTCATTATCATGTCTAATGAGCCATTCCTAACATCTCAGAAGATGCAAATCTTCTTTCATTGCATTACCGGATATACACAGCTTACATAAATACTACTTCTACCTACTTTCTTTTAGGCAGTATGATGGCTACACAGTGATCACTCTGATCCTAAATATCCGAGCCTCTCGTTTCAAGCATCAACAAGACCAACTGCATAGTAGCCACAATGCTTTTCCTGCAGATTAACAAAAAAAATTAAGAATAGTGCACAAATGCTCTAGATTGTAGGCTCAAATGTGTTGCAACTGAAATATACTGTAACATTCATTTGTTCAGTGAATCGAGAGCCCAGAAGATAATGTAAGGTTAGAAGTGTGTGTGTGTGTGTGTTTCTATCACTGAACAAGGAAGGAAACTCAAAGCAATGAAGACATATTTTCCTTCCTTTTTTTGGGTGCCATGAGGAAGAGGTAGAAACCAGTGAAGAAGCTGGAAATGCAAAAGTTGAAGAAAACGAACCTTGGATATCGTTCGCTGCTTGTTTAGGAACTGTGTCCTAGCCTTGTTGAGAGCCGAGTTAGGTGACTTGTACATCCTCTGTCAAGTTTTTAGGACAAACTTAAATGCAACTGAAATATAGGGGACACCCAGAGATAATACGAAACAGTAGTTACAGACTTTTGACAGTAACACAAAATTACAGGAAATAAATCTATAGTTAATCACTAAAAAGAAGATGAATCAACTCCACAATTAATAGAAATCCAGTCTAGCGCATAGAGCATGAATGGCCTGAGTTTTGTCTTTTTGGACTGAGTATGCCATGCTTATCCTTTGTGATCAATATATATATACAGATAAACCCACAAACCTCAGAAGACTTGATGAAAAAAAGCAAACATATATATATATATCAGAATGCTATGACCTACACACCTTTTCAACTGCAGACATGCGGTGAGCAAGCTTTGTCTCCGGAGTGAAATCAAATACATCGTGAAGAAATGGATTCTCCTGTCAAAACAAAATAAATGGAAATGATGACAGTCGATAACAGAAAATACGTACAACAAAGCAACCACTCCTTACAAGTTAGATAACTTACATGCATGTGCTTCACAAAGCCACCAGCAAGAAAATACTTCAAAAAGTTTAGCTATTGAAGAACGCGAAGATATCAGAAACATAAGACATGTTTTACGAGTACTGTACGAAAAAGGATACAGACCTGTATCATTTGAGACCACGAACTTGTATGCAACAACTCTCTGCCAATCTTTGTCGAGGTTTCTGGGGTATGGCCATTCTGATATTCAAATCAATAAAGTTCAGCATTTCAGCAAAAATATTAAGTATAGTGATTATAAAACAGTGTTCACATACCTCAAGAAAATCAACGATATCACGAAATGTGTTCCTCTGATTAATCAGATCTTTCTTGATGGAACCTCTACCACCTGCCTCAGCAGAGAGGTCTTTCATTTGGTTAATGACTTTAGTCTTCAATCCATTTATGTACATTGTTTTCCTAGAATCGTTCCCTTCAATACAAGTATGACCAGAGAGTTTTGACTCTCCACAGAATTTCTCCAGGCTCCCTATCTCGAAGATTAAAGCAAGTGCTTCGCCAGCAGCAATGCGAACTGACCTGTCGTTCTTGTCCAGTAGAGTGGAAAGGAAGGACATTGAACTGAGATAGTTCCACAAAACATCATCCCTCTTACTAGTCATTCTCACTCGATCACAAAGAACGGGTAGTAATATCCACCTCAAAGATAAAAATACGAAATAAATTATGGTTAATAAATACTAACTCTTGCCAACTTCTAGAGTCAAGTGACCTTTCATCCATTGTGGTAAGAAGAAATGACCAGGTAGTGGTCACCATACTTATAATTGCTGCTGGAGGTTTAGCAGCAGCGACCTGTAATACAAAGATACATGTAACCGTCAAATAAAAAAAGGAACTAAATAATCAGCTTCTATGAACCACCATTTTGTTTGTGAAAATAGCAAATTATTACGATCCAGGTCAAAAATGAAGATGCGTACATTGGAACCTAATTTTGGATGAGCTAGCTGCCACATTATTTGCATTGATTTCTCCGTGTGCTCTGCTTCTTCTCCACCAACAAAAGTAATAACAGCCAAACATGCAAGCAACTGTATTTCCAGAAAAAGAAGAAAACAAGAATGTAAGGAAAGCCCTGAAATCACGAGGTTAAAATGAATGCAAAAAAATGGCGCCATGAGTGCAACCAGAATTATTTCACGTACTGATGATATTTTAGATGCTTCAAGCGTTGATTTAAGAGCTTCTGATATTGGAGAGACCGATTGTTCCAAGATCTCTCGTGCTTTCTCCCCAGAACCAGCAGTCAATGCTAGGAGCCCTATAAAGAACAAATGGCTGTCATTCTAATACCTAACACTAAAATAAAGGCTGATCATACGAAAGCCCTGAGGAAAACCTATCACGTGAGATGCCAAGGCAACCTCCTTCGGAGAACCCTTTTTGATTGAATTCAAGCACTGATGCAACAATGTAGCAGACCTAGATGGAGAAAACAATAAAAGTTACGAACCTAAGAAGTACAGTCCGAAGACATAAACAATGCAAAGAAAAAAGACAATGGAAGATGGTTCATAAACTCAATGATTTGAACTTTTATATTAAAACTGGGATATAAGGGTTCGCAGTGACGGTCCAATAAGAACTAACTTTCTTTAATGGCGTGTCACCACTCCCCACCCCCTTTTCTCCCGACACACACACAAATCGAAAATAGTACGGAAGAAACATTAATAACAAATAATTAATTGACAGGCATCATCAACTTAGTTATCAAATTAATCATTACTGCTTTGGTCAATAAATGAATGCTCCATTGGACTGCCGCTATAGTTATGCTAGAAGAAATGAACATGGTATGTAAGACAACAAACTAGTAGATAACATATATGTCAGAAAAGAATAAAGATAACAAATTAATGAAGATTCTATAATTTGACTGCCAATATTATAGGGAGCATTCATATACATTTCAAATGGATCCATAACTGATGAGATACTAACTTACTAATATTGTCCTATAAGAAATCAAAGCAGTTGTGTTTAGACTAAAATCGATGAACAGAGACAATGCGTACTTTTCTTCAGTGAACTCATGCTGTATGCTATTGTTGAAGGCTTCAATAGTTGATGCCAAAGCATTTTCTCTAGTAGAACCCCTGCAGGAAAAAGGACAAGAAAAAAGCAATTGATTTAACGTTATCTTTTGTGTTTCCCTTAAAGGACCTCCAACATTGTATACAATGGGCACTTGACCTTAATTATTAGGCATATCAAGGAAACTACTTTTATACCACATTATACAATAGGTAGGTTACCTCTTCTCGGACAAAGCATCTAAGTATCGGTCTAGCAAAGACTCTCTATCAACCAGCACTTCCTCCACACCAGAGAACATGACATTGTTGAAGCGCTTAGTAGGTGATGACAAGCTCAAGCTAGCTAGATCATCGGAATCCAGCATTGCAGCATTCTTTTTCTGAGAATTTCCTAGTGTGTTCATGCACAAATCACAATGACTAATTAAAATAGCTACAAAACTTAATTCGAAAACAAAAAAAAGGGGAGAAATTTCAGAAGGCAGTATCATGTCAGTATATAATGACATTTAATATGGTCGGCATAAAACATAAATCCCCATCATCACGATGCATAAATTTGAAAGCTGCTGGGCTAGATGTTAGTATGCTATTTATATATTACGTAGTTGTATGGTAACATGGAGTTAACAATAGAATTGCATTTGGGGAAACTGAATAAACATGTACTGTATGTTTAATAAAAGTAGAAAATCTTCAATGTTAACAGGAAATCTTCCTAAGTCAATTGAAGCCACGCATATAAATACACTAAGAGCAAAAAATCTGAAAATATCCAAAATAAAATTCCAACGATTTCAAATTCCTCAAAAAATTTCATAAAAAATTACGAAAAGCCAAAAAAATTACAATCTAAAAAGATTTGGTAATGTTCAGAACAATGCAGAAGCTTAAACAACCTATGCATATCATAAATTAACCCAAAATTCTAACTTCAGTTACGCCAAACGCATGCTACATCGAAAGCCAAAATATTGAACAAAACTCGCAACCGACATCCATTTCTCAATAACTTTCCATTTAAAAACAGCTATCAAAGATTCCATTTTTTCTTGATAAAAAAAGGGAACAAATTATTGCGTCATATACTAAAAAAACTGAATCAAAGAGTGTGAAGCACTAACTTCTACCCATGATCCGAATTCAATTACTCCGATCGATGTCAGAAGGAATAAAATATTGATCGATTGGAGAATTATGAATAAAATCTATGGGAGATGGAGAATCTGCAATATGAATTATGGATTCCTCCTTCGTGTAATGGAAAAACAATGTCTCCATGAATTATATATTTGAAAATTTTCAGATGAGCGATGAGATTCTTGAGGAAAGAAATCTGGGGTTTGTGAAATTCGAGTTATTTCAGAGGTGGAAATTATAATTGAAGATGTAAAAAGTAAATTATTTTGCTAATAACATTTGAGGTCTGTTTGGCAGTTTTGAGGCGACATGGAAGCACCAATTTTTAATTGTTTTTCTAAATTTTAATTCAAAAAAAAAATGTTTTTCTAAATTTAATTGTATGTTAAACATGGAAGCACCAATTTTTAATTGTTTTTCTAAATTTAATTGTATGCTAAACATGGAAGCACCAATTTTTAATTGTTTTTCTAAATTTAATTGTATGTTAAATACTTCCTCCATCCATCAATAATGTATCATAATTGCTTTATTCGACGTCCATAAATAATGTATTATTTTTCTTTTTAGGACATTCAATCCTTATAATTCAATTTCACAATCACTTACTCATTATTTACGAAAAAAATCAATTATTGATCCACACTTAATTTTTATAATTCAATCACAACCACTCATTTCTCATATGTTCAGACTCTTTGATCTCCACTCAAATAATATCTACTAAGATTTTATTAAAACTCGTATCGTTCATCAAGTGGCACATTCTTGATAGACGAAAGAGTATATTTTAATCCACCAACCAACATAGTAGGAATGATCTGCCATTTAGCATTATCAAAATATATATTTGGACCTACCAAGTAGGAGAGAAAGCTTTTTACCAACAAGTTGTGTTTCATTGTCAAATATTAGGGATGGCAACGGATCCAGGATCCGGTCCAGATCTGTGGATCCAGATCCATTTTGAAGGATTTGGATCCTCAAAAATCTGGACCCGACGGATCTGGAACATATATCAATATTTCGGATCTGGATCTAGAGTTTAGGTTTTAAGACCCGGATCCGATTCAGATTCCACCCATGGACCCACTAATTATATATATATATATATATATATATATATATATATATATATATATATATATTTATTAGTTAACCTAAATAATTTTATTCTCGTTTAGCCATCATTCCCATTTTTTCATTCCAAAATCCATTTAGTTTTAAATGGATTTTGGAATGGAAAATTGGGAATGATGGCTAGACGCAGAATAGAAATTATTTAGTTAATTAATTTAATTATAATAAAAATAATATATATATATATTATTTTATTATAATTAAATATATAATCCCAACTTAAAACTTTTTAATTTTCCTTTTCAAATTATTCCAAAACAAATATGTTCCAAATTTCATTTCAAATACTCTCAATTATGTATCTATCGGCATTCACGGCGGGTCGTGTCACTTACACCACCAACGATCGAGTTGTTTGTTACTTCCTACTTTATAGTAAATTTGTAACTAACGTCTTCCAAAATAGTGATAATTGTAGAAATTCTATATAATTATTATAGTATTATTATGCATTTAGATTATTGTGGTGTTACTGTGAATTATAGTTGATTAGAATTTATTTTAGAAGCAAAAACATATGGATCCGGGTCTAGACCCTGGACCCTGTGAATTTTATGGATCTGGATCTAATTTTTTTGGATCCAATGAATCTGGACCTGATCCGGACCAAAACAAAAAAAATCGGATCTACATCTGGACCGAGCCAGATCCGGCCCATTGACATCCCTATCAAATATACATGGATAAAGAAAGGTTTAAATAATAATATTTTTTAAAGTGAGAATCATTTTCAACATGTTGATTGCGAAGATATACGGTGAATGCATAACTCGGGTTCGAATCCGATAAGAGGCCAATTTTTTAGTGCAGTAACTTTCTCTAGGGATGCATCAACTTTCACAGCGAATGCATCAACCTGTATCATGTTTCTTCCTGTTTCTGTTTTTCTTTCTCTTTCCTTTTCTGCTTCTGTTTGCCTCTCTTGTTTGAGACTGCCTCAACACCTGAATTGAAGTTGAGGTTGAATTCAGTTTGATGGATGAGAGATATTGGAGGAGGATTCGTGACTGTGTCTAAATTTTGGTAGGGAGAAATGTTGCAGTTTTGAGGCTCAACAAACCATCAATGGAAGTTAATGGAGACCGAAACTGGAACTACTTTCGAGAATTTGATATAGGCAATTTAGTTCTTCACATTCCATTGAAGAGATGGTATATGATTGTATGTAGAGGAAATGAAATCTTTGAATATATTTCGAGAGAGAGGTCACAATGGAACGATGGTGGAAGAGAATTGAGGTTATTTTAGTATTGTTTTACCCTTAATTGATAATTCAAGACTAAATTTACAAGTTTAGAATTGATGGTTTTGAATTAAGGTTATTTTAGGATAATTCGCGATTAAGCATAAATTTGGTTGTAGATTGCTTTTTAAATAGGGCCAGCTATTTTTGGTCATTAGTTTCCTTATTTAAAGAGCAATTCACAACTAAATATATTCTTAATCTAAGGGATAGATTAGTAATAATCATTATTTTTTATCTTAAAATGACTCTTTTTAACAAGTTTACTCTACTATATAACTCAAAGCAGAACATGTATTGACTAGTGAAATAAGTATTAAAATTGTACGGTACAGTAGAAAGTATATGTAACCTCTCGTGTGAAAATAGAAGGATGACATTATTAGTTTGTCATTAAATCCGTGGTAGTAATTAATTTCATTCTTTGCTCCATATATAATCACTGCAGGGCCTTTTGAATGTATTTCTAAATAAACATGTACAGTTTACAATATTTAAATATTTTCTTATTATTTCTTTTGGAAAATTTATGTTTAATTTGTTTCATATTAACTATATGGATAAAAGAATTTCTAAGGGTGATGTAAATATATGGTAGAAAGTACTCATATATTATCCTACTAGTTTAATTGATAACCTGTGAAAATGGAGGATTTTAAGCCAGTTTTTATCTCAATTGGTTCATTCCATTTTAGAGGGATCACTGTTTAATTTGTCTAATATGGGTGCACTAGTTTAACATGCTAGAAATTGATAATACTTCATCAATATTGTACTTAAAAAAACATGAATACATTATGTAGATGAAAAATCAATATTCATTTTATAGATTTATAACCTGCCGTAAATACAATGACGAATTAATGTCCGATTGAGATTTAATTAGGTTTAAGTGCACATGTTTGGTTTGAACAACATGTCGACATTATATATGTAAGATTAAATTGTTAAATTTGGAATGAAGGTCGGGTTATACTTCACTTTGCCTTAGGTTGCCAGATATATTAATGATTTTCGTTTCGTTTTGTTTGGAGAAACAGTTATTTTCATGATTAAAATGAAGCACGATTACTATTTCTTTGGATATAGTCCTAATTATTATTATTTTTCTAGTCTCGGCCTAAGAATCACTTGAAACTTGAAAAAAATAAAGAATTGTTCTGTTTATGCATTTTAAATGCTTGTATAAAACCCCCATTAGGTCAACTAAAAAATGATGTTATCAAAATAAGATAGTTGGAAATTGGGGGAAATCTAAAATCTAAAATCGATAATTCAGATGTCTAAGTTATTATCCTCTCAAACATTGATGGGATATGGCCTAACTGCTCAAGCCCAATAGCAGGCCTAAGTGAATTGGGCATGACCTAACAGACGGCCTACGCGGTTATGCCCAAAGCCCAACATCTAAATCCTATTCAAGATCAAATCCAAGAAGAGATATTAAAGGTGATATTCAAGGATCAAGATTATCTTCGAGATCGGATCCCACAAGCAAGGGATCCACAAAGAATCTATAGTGATCCACAACATGTATAAACAGAGGTTAGATTAAAGGTAGCGGTTAGCAACTATTCAATACTCGAGCTTTTAGATACACTCATCAGTAATCGCTATAGTGAAAGTATTGAGGAATCACCTCCGGACGAGATCTTTCTTTGATCGAACCACGAAAAGCCTCTCGTGTTCTTTATCGCTTTATAAATCTTGCATACACTAGATTTATCATCACGCCGTCTGTGGAAAACTCAACAAAAGCTTCGCTTTCACGCAAAATCAATGGCAAGGACTCGTGCAAATCCTAGCCACGGTGGTGCGGGCAACGGACGGTCTCGAAGACCTCGATCAAGCCGCCACGCAGTCACGGGAAAGGAGATCGCGGCGCCGACAAGAACAACACACCGAGGTTACATAGAAGACCTTCCTATACACCCTCGTGATTGTCGCCTCACCAAGAGGAGATGCCGACTCAACACCGATGAACAAGCAATCCATCGCCTCACGAGGTCCTCGGCAGAGTCAGATCCGAATTCCTCAACGCCAACATCAGCCAATTTCAGAACTTCCTGAGCCAGAGGGCGAACGGAGCAGGTACCTCAAGAACGCCGGAATGGCATTCACGGCGCCCGAGGTCGCCGCCTCCCGAACGACCGACGCCACCCCGTGAGATAGCCGAGAACAATCACCGCACGTTGTCCAAGTCGATCACCTCGACGGGTCGCCCATAATCATTCACCCCGGTGCCACCATGAGTCGATCACCTCGGATAATCGCCAAGTCGCCACCTCGCACAACGTCCCGTGGCTGAACGGGATGTAGAGAGAGAGAGGCGGAGCCGATCTCCCCATCAAAGAGACGATAGGCGTCGCTATCGGTCTCCCACCCCTCCTGAGAGAGATAGCAACAAGCTACCGGGATTCGACCGGCATGGACAGATCTTCTCTCCTTTTTCCAGGGAAATCCTGGACACACCCCTGCCGCAACGATATCGGGCACCCAACATCGCCGCCTACGACGGCCTCAGAGATCCCTCTGATTTCCTTTTTGCCTATACTACCAACATGACAAATCAAGGAATGGAAGATTTTCACATGTGCAAAATCTTCCCCGAGGTGCTGGTCTCCAACGCCCGACGTTGGTTCACCTCACTTCGCCGTAACAGCATACACACCGAGATCTCATGGATCGGTTTATGGCGCTTTATCGAAGATGCCACCAAAGAACCATCATCCGACCTGCTCACCATCCGCCAAGGGCGAGACGAAACGATGTCAAATTTCGTCTCGCGGTTTATCAAGGAGTCCCTCAAGATTGATGAGAGTAACGATCTCTACATCATCAATGCGTTCAAAAATGGGATCCGACCTGACGCACTGAACAAAGAGATCACCAGGGAAAAGTCGAAGATGGCTAGTAGCCTCTGGACCTTGGTGGACAACTACGTCAAAGGGGACGAGTCGGATAGAAAAAATAGAGAAACATGGGACGAGCAGAAGATCGAGAGGAAGAAGCCGACGACCGGGAAGAGGCACCGATCACCAAGTGCCTTCGACGTAATCAAAAGGCCCAATAGAGTCCAGTTGGGACCTCGCCAAACCCCCGCAACAACGCCGCATCATCTCGCTCAAGTCAAGGGCGAGATATTTGAACTCCACACCGAGCTCTTCCCAAACCACCTCCTATAAAAAGAGGATCCAAGAAGAGATCAAGGACAAGTATTGTGATTACCACCGTGGTATGGTCACAATACCGACGATCGCCAAACCCGAGCTCAAAGATAGATGAGCTCGCCAAAGGAGGGCACTCAAGAAATACCTCGACCACACCACGTCCGAGTCGGGAAGTAAGAAGCGCAAAGGAAAGAATGGAGGCAACAATTGCGAGCCGACCTCGGCGATGACGCACCCTGACGATGACAAGGACGACGGCCCCAACGCAATGGAGCAAATCTACGCCATCACCGGACTCCCTATAGGTACGAGGAGGTCGGCATTGAAAACTGAAGCTCGGAGACCGATCCCCGAGGAGCAAAAAAATAAACGACTTCGGGAAGGTGAAAGCATCGTCTTTTCTAATGAAGACCCAGTACCCAAGATCAAGCCCCACCAAGATGCTATTACCATACAAGCCGTGGTGGGCAATAAGAACGTCCATAGGGTCTACGTCGACATCGGTGCCTCTGTCAGCATCATCTTTCAGAGTTGCTTAGACAAACTCGAGGTCGGAGGGATCCAAGTTCATCCAGCACCATCTAAACTACGAAGCTTCACTCAGGAGTCGGTACAACCAGAAGGCGTTATCACCCTTCCAGACATCGTAGGACATGCCCTGTGTCCGACACCAAAGCCATTCGCTTCTTCCCGTTAAAGTTCCCTCCGTATAACATCATCCCTGGAGAGACCGGCTCTATGCCACCAAGGCCGCCTACTCGGCCTACCACTCACCATCAAGATACCCACCCCGGCAGAGTGTTAAGTATCCAGGTGACCAGACGACGCCTAAAGAATGCCCGAGAGTCTCAACCCAAGACGGGCCTCGCCTCGTGCCTAGCAATTACAGTAACCCTCGGTTGCCACCCCGGACGATCCGATCGCGACTCCAATTATATGACAACGACACCTCCAAGGTCGCCAAGGTCGGCACCTGTGGTCCCACCGATATTCGCAACATGTTATACAACTTCTGAGGGAATACGGGGACACGTTCGCATGGTCCCCACTCGACATGACGGGAGTGTCACCCGAGCTCTTCACTCATCGACTCAACATCGATCCGGCTACCAAACCAATTCGGCAAAAGAAAAGAGGAGTTGCGGCAGAGCGTAGCAAGGTCATAAGGGACGAAGTGACCCAACTCCAGGAAGCCAAGATCCTGTTCGAGGTCAAGTATCCGACCTGGATGGCTAATCCCATTGTGGTCCGAAAGCCAGGAGGGGGGTGGCGCATGTGCGTCTAGGGGTGTAATCGAACCGAGCCGAGCCGAACACCATCGTGCTCAAGCTTGGTTTGTTTAGTATCGAGTCGAGTCTCGAGTTTATTTATCGAATATTTCGAGCTCACGAGCTTATTCGAGCTTTAATCGAACCCAAACAAGCTTTCTAAATTTAGATATATGTTTAGAATATTGATTATTTTATTTTAAAAATAAATTATTTTATCCATAATAACACAATATATTTATTGATTTCTTAGAATAAATAAAAATAGCTAGAGATTTAATACAATAATTACTAATCATAGAAAGAAAATAATTATATCTAGTTAATAATTTTATATTTTCAAAGTAAATCAGTTAACGAACTTGTTCACGAGCTAACGAGCCGAATACTATCATGCTCAAGCTTGGTTTGTTTAGCTAACGAGCTTCACTAAACGAACTCGAACGAACTTTTATCGAGCCGAGTCAATAGCTCACTAATAGTTTTGCTCATTTACGACCCTATGCGCCGACTATACCGACATGAATAAACACCGCCCAAAGGATTGTTACCCTTCCCGATATCGACAAGAATGTGGAGGCATTGGTGGGCCACGAGATCTTCGCCTCGATCCGCATGCGGGTACCACCAAGTCTTGATGAGTAAGGAAGATGCTCCAAAACGGCATTCATTATCGACTTTGTCTTCTTCGACACCGAAAATACCTTTTTGATTGAAAACGCTGAGCTACCTACCAAAGGATGGTGGACGCAATATTCAAAGATCACATAGGGAAGATCGTCGAGGTCTACGTCGACGATATTGTGGTCAAAAGCCAAAAACGAAAAGTTGCGCCAACGACCTCGGAACTATCCTCCAGCTCCTCAGGTCGGTCAACCTCAAGCTCAACCCCCAAAATGCACGTTCATGGTAAAAACGGGGAAATTCTTGGGATGCTGGGTTTCTCAAGAAGGGTTGAAGGCTAATCCCACCAAAGTGAAGACGATACTTGACATGGAAGTACCAAAGACCGTTCGTGAGATCCACAAACTCACCGGATGCTTGGTCGCCCTCAGCAGGTTCCTATCCCGGGCTGCCGAGAAACAACTCCCCTTCTTCAAAATCTTGAGGAGAGCCCCGGATTTCGCCTGGGAGAATGAGCACCATGTCACCTTTACACAGCTAAAGGAGTACCTCGCCGACCTACCCACACTGTCCGCCCCGCCCACACTGTCCGCCCCAAAAGAGGGCGAGCTCCTTTCCTTATATCTGGCCACCTCGGATGAGGCAATCAGTGCAGTACTGGTGCGAGATGAGCTCGGAAGACAACTCCCCATTTATTTCATCAGCCGAGCTCTTAAAGGACCGGAGACTAGGTACACTAGCTTCGAAAAAATAACGTTGGCACTGGTGATCGCCAAGTGACGTCTCCGACCTTATTTTCAAGCTCATTCCATCCAGGTACTGACTGACTTACCCCTGAGACAAGTCTTGTCAAAACCTGAATCGTCAGGACGTATAGCTAAGTGGGCACTGGAGCTCGACGAGCATGACATCTTATACTCCCTCAGACCGGCCATAAAGGGGCAAGCTCTAGCTGACTTCCTGGTAGAAGCCAAGTTTACCGAGGTCAATCCTACCAGCGAGGTCACTCCAACCTCCGCCCTTACAACGGAGAAACCTGCCCTCAACCTGCCTGATGGCTGTTGGCAGATGTATGTGGATGGAGCTTCGTGCAAAACAAGTAGCGGGGCAGGCATCCTGCTCCTCGGCCCGGAAAAACAAGAAGTAACCTATGCACTTCGGTTTTCCTTCCCGACCACAAACAACGAGGTGGAATATGAAGCACAAATCTCAGGACTCCGCCTCGCAAAAGAATTGAAAGTGGGAAAAATCCAGATCTTTGAGATTCCTGTGGTGGTAAACCTGTGTCTTAGGAAAATACGAGGCCAAGGAGGATAGGAAGAAGCAAGACTTGAGAAGGCTAAGGAGATGACCGACCGCCTGTGTACTACACATTCACCGAATCCCGCATGAGAATAGCCGAGCCGACGTCCTCAGCAAATTAGCCTCGTCATCTACAAATCCACCGGTGGTCGCGAGCTCTCTCAAAGAATACGCTGAGGTCAGGATATTATTGGCCACCTCATCCAAGACTCGGCCGAGCTCGTCAAGAAGTGTCCAAGTGCCACCACGCCACGCCAAGAAGCTACCTCGCATCGACCTCAAGAGCCTCAAAAGCCCTCGCCTTTATGCATGGGGAATCGACATCGTTGGTCCTTCGACCAACACCGGGCCGCCGGTATTTGGTTGTAGCCAGAGACTACTTCACCAAGTGGGTCGAGGCGAGCTCTTTCAAACCTCACAAGCAAGAGGATTCAAACATTTGTTCGAAAACATAGTTTGCCGCTCGGCATACCACATGTCTTGATCTCGACAATGGCACCCAGCTCGTCGACAAAAGTTTGAGAGAATGGTGTGAAGAGCTCCGATCAAACATCGCTCACCTCGGTTGCACACCCACAAGCGAACGGTCGACCAAGTGACAAACCGCATGATCGCAAGGATTGAATAAAAGGCTAGATCGAGCTAAAGGGATTAGGTTGAAAATCTCCTCAAGTCCTCCGGGTCATTCGTAATCCACACCCGGACTTCCCACGGTGAAACACCCTTCGCCTTAGTTCACGGCACCGAGGTGTTATACCACCCAAGATCGCGCCCGAGCCCAAGAACTCTTCACTACCAAAGATGACAACGGCGAGAACTCATGGGTCAACCTTGATGCTCTAGAGGAAAACGTGAGCTCGCTTTCATCCATGAAGCCAAGTACAAATGCCAGCCGCAAGGTACTACAACAAGAGGGTGAAAGCCTCCGACTCCAAGTGGGCGACTCGCCCCACGGAACAATGAAGCTAGTAAAGCCGAGCGCTTAATAAACTGGACCCGACATGGGAAGGCCCATACCGCGTCCACGAGGACCTCGGCAAAGGGGCATATAAGCTTGCCACCTATCCGGTGCACTTATTCCCCGAACCTCGCATATCACTCACCTGAGGAGGTATTTTACATAGCTTTCATTTCACATCGGTATTATGTTAACCCTCTTTTTATTTTTAAGGCATGATGTCATTTACTTATCAATAAAACATTATTTTTATTATGAGTGGATTACTTCGTCCTATCCTATATCTATGTGAAAATCCGTTTTCACCTCGGATAAAGCACAACTAACCTTCAAAAGGGGACGCCCTTGCGAAGATGACAAACCTACAAAGTAGGGTACTCAACTAAGCGGGCGCCAGGGGATCACCCCAGCACATACAGATTACTCATTAACTTGAAACATCTACGTGCCAGCACATACAAATTACTCATTAATTTGAAACATCTACGTGCCAACGACGTCCAAATCGGATCCAGGGGACCACCCTCTCGATATTCCTCGATAAACAAGGCAAGCACACGATTACTCATTAATTTGAACGCTCACGCAAGTGCATACAGATTACTCATTAATTTGAACATCTACATGCAAACGACGTCCAAATCGGATCTCGCAAATTACACCTCTTTATTGAGCGATATACACTTGGTACATAGTCTAAATACATTTACGATTAAACCAAGTCCTAAGCTATATTTGTACCTCTTTATGGCTAAAATATACACTTTGTACAAAGTCTAAATACATTTATGACTAAAAATCAAGTCTTAAGTTATATACAAATCACTCGGGTCTCCGAACCGCACTCGCCATGAATCATCAAGCTGCACCATTCGAAACAAAATCTCCGGGCCGGAGATGAATACCGGATGAACTCTGCCTTCAACCCACCAACGAGGTCGGCCGCCACGGCCTACCCAGAGTTTGAACCCAAGCAGGCGCCTGATCCAAGTGGATGCTTCGGCCGAGGTCGAACTCCGCCTCGACCTCGCCGCCCCGCCACCCCGCGACTCGCCCCACCGACATCCTTCCTCGCCGAACTCCCGGGTTAGGGTCCCACCACGAGATGACAATTCCGACATATCTCGAGCCCATTAGTCGGAGCACCTCGGCATGGTCCATATAGCCCCGCCCCGACTTCTTCAACTCTCACGCCGGTGGGATCCCAACTGCGGGCTCGGGCATACGCCGCTGCGGACGATCTCATAAAGCCGAGGCACTGACCGCCTCAAGGCAATCTTTAAAGTTCTTGTCATAGGCCCTCCTCATCCTCAAAGACCATGCCCTCGCAAAGCGGTCGAGCTCGGTCATCGCCGGATATGGTAATACCACCGATCGGTGGATCATCGCTACATATTCCGCATGCTCCTCCGAGATCCGCGCCAACTTTTCGCGCCACCGAATGTTCTTCACACCGATCGCGCCTCGAATGCCGCCGCCAGAGACATCCGCCTCCGGACCTCGAGTTGAATAATTTCGCCTTTAAGGCTTCGTTCTCGCCGTAGGCGGGTCACTCCGTTTAGCCGCTTAGTCGCCACCGACCCGGCGATGTCGTGCTACCGACCCAGTGACTGCTATCCATGCCGCATAAGGTCCGGGTCATCTCGGCAGATCGGCTCCTCCAGAACACCACCTCCTCATCCTTCTCAGCTAAAGCACCTCGGACCTCTTTCAACTTGGTCAAAAGATCGTGATCTAGCCCGATGTATTGAGAAGACGAATGCTAAAACAAGAGACAACACATTCATTTCAAAAAGGTGTATTTATTATTCACAAAGTGGGAATTTTACAAAGCTCGGGATCCTAATGACCCTGCCGATCAAACCTATTACAATGGTCCACTGACCTGAGCCTTTGGGCGGGGCTCACTAACGCCTTCCTGCTGGCCCCCTTCAGAGGGGATACTCGAGCTCGGCCCCACCTCCCCAGCTTCAGCCCGCACCTCGGCGAGGAGTTCCTAAAGCTCTGCATCTTCATCCTCCTTGCACTGGGTAACGGCCTCGGCCGTCGGGAGAGAAGTGGAGGCCGCCAAAGTCTCCAGCAGGGGAAAGGACCTCGCCTCGGCAATCACGTGAGCGTAGTCCTTTTCCAGGGTCCTGGGAGCGACCTCGACCCAACCATGCCTGTGTAGGGAAATCTGATTTTAACCCTCTCCCGAGGATCTATCTTGGATGTTTAATTCACCATATATTGATTATATGCCTAGCATGCACCTATATAAGTAATTACAACACGTAGGAGTTTTTCGTGTTTACCGCGAACTGTTTGGGATGAACGGATCAAGACTCGTGCTTTGATCTTCCGGATCGTATCC
Source organism: Salvia rosmarinus (assembly GCA_036937905.1). Lineage (NCBI taxonomy): Eukaryota > Viridiplantae > Streptophyta > Magnoliopsida > Lamiales > Lamiaceae > Salvia > Salvia rosmarinus. The sequence continues at coordinate 64,620,257 of CM072815.1, read as the reverse complement.
CGTTGCCTAATCTCCAATGTCGAGTGAGAGCGAGCCTATGGAGAATGCTATAGAAAATCACCCTCTTTTTTTTCTCAAATTTTCAAAATTCTCACCACAAGTATATGGTAATTTCTAAAATAATGGAATGAGGATTAGCCTTGATTTTCTCTCTCACCTTATATTTATAATGCACTCCCAAATCCTATCTAGATAGGATCTATGCATATCTAATAAATATAATAATATCCTTTAGGATAGAGAGGATCAAATCAGAGTCCCAGTAGGATTGAGAGAGAGGTGGGCGATTTTCACCCTAGCTATAGGCCTGGATGGGCCAGCCCAGGGATCAAATGCAAGGAATAAAGATGGGCCTCAAATAAATTAATTATCTTATGTTCACCCGTAACATAAATTAATTTATAAACATTCATTCATGCCACTAGAGAATAAATGTCGACTTACCCTTTATTATCAAGTTGAGTCGCTTGCACTTAGACTTTACGAATCCCGTATTTAAGATATCGACGTCCATTAATTATTTGCGCTGCTCGATCGCTTAAAATAATTAATATCTTTAATTCTTAAGTAGTACCACTCAACCTTATTATTGTACTTGAGATAACTCAACCTGCAGGGTTTAGTACAATAAACCTTTGAGCTCCTTAAGGGACGCCATCATCATAAACGGATACGTGACTCGATTACGTAACTAGCATGACATACAAGATCGCCACCACCCAAGATGCAGAGAATTGGTTATCTCATGTAACCTCACCCATAGCAAGTCAAAGTGATGGTTAGCAACTCATACTCACCTAATACCTTATCGAGATTTAGATCAACGTAAGTCTCCGAGATCTAGGTTCTTCACGACGGTCGATAGAAGAACTCATCTCACCGTGATCCATCAATACGCCGAGACGCATCAAGATAGACAAGCAACCAAGTCAAGTCACTTCTTATCTACACCGCACTTATACCGACAACTCGTCCTCAAGTTGTCTCACCGTGATACCTTTTATATCCCATTGCTTGATGTTCAACCTTTTGTGTACTAGTTCTCTAACAGACGAGATCGATTGTAGCTCGGTAGGTCGACCCTAGTCGTATTCTCAAGGAAGGCTAAACAGGCTTTACTAACGCTAAGTAACAAAAGCAATAAATCTAATCTAAAGGAAAAGGGTAGGGTGAAATTACTCTACGATTAACTAGGCGAAAATAAAGAAAGCAATTAAATTACCTAGGTAATAATCAACACTAAAGATAAAAGATGTGGAACTATGCAAATTAACCCTAATCATGATTATGCAAAATCAAAGTTGCAAAGATTAATCTAATTAAACAGAGAATTAAAGGAGACGAAATTATAAACTCACCAAGAATATAAATAAATTGCAAAGGAAGAAATTACCAAATCAAAGAGAGAACGGAGAACTTGAATTAACGGCGGAGAAATCCAACAACCATTCAAAGAGTGATGTTCGTAATCCCAAAAGTAAATCACATGAAAGCTAATAAAGTTTTCTGCTAAAAACTGAAAAGGGGCTTCACCAACCCCGCCGAGAGCGATTTTTGCGGCTAAAACAAAACGTCCGCACAAAACCTAAAAGACAGGTTTTAAAGATGTTCAGACCAAGCGCCGCACGCACAGCCAACGCCACGGCAGCATCGAGCTCGAGCGCCGTCGAATAGCGCCGTGAGTGCGCGGTGCTCGCTTTCTCGAGCGCCCATCGAAGAAGAGCTACGTGAGCGCTACTGGTGCTTCCTTCGACTTCCAACATTACTACATCGTGTCAAAACGCACCATTTTCACTCACTCACGACCAAGACCCTTCTCGAGTTTCCCTAAGAAAACACAAAAGAAGATAAATAAGCTCCACACAAAGACGGAAGCACCACAAAACGGGAAAAGATCGCGAATAATAAGCTTAGAAAACACATAACACGGACCAAACAACTCACCCATTACTAAAACCATTGCTCGTCCTCGAGCAAAGACACTTGATATTCTACTAAGAATGTGTAATGTCCTCCCAAGTTTAAAACAGAGCGGTTCACATCAATAAACTCGTATACAAGTCATTAACCAAAAGACAAGTTCCACCATTGCGATATGCATGTATACGAGGAAAAGTAATAAATCAAACCCAACTCTCCACTAGGAATGAATCAACTAAATGGTACCCTCATCGGCTAGCTCACAAAGAACAAAATACGAGACATGATATTGCGACATTCATCATTAGAATATTACCTCGGTGAAACGAGTACCCTAATGTGGTTCCCATGCCCATTCCCCTTTTTAAGGGAAGCGGAGTAGAGTCCCGCCATCCAGCTCAACATCAACATACCCACGTTTATTTCTTTATCACTTTTTCTTTTCTCTTTTTTTTTCTTTTTTTAAGAGATCTAATTTCAACGGAGGAAGCACTTGAGATACCACAATGTTAACACTATCCCTAGCTTTAGCCGGACAATGATAACCACTGTTCCCAAATATACATACGCATCGCAATTTCAACAACAAGGTTTTTGAGAACAATGACGTGCATACAAGAAATTAAACGTTAGGCAACCGGATTAACACAAGGGACTAAAAACACACAAACAAGAATAACCAAGCATCAATGTAACAAGTAAAGCAATCCCAAAAGCGACACCAAGCATAAACAAAACCAAAAGCCAAGCATAAACAAAACCAGGAACTCCCACAACCACCAAAACACACCCCCCACACAGAAAAACAGGGCATTGTCCTCAGTGCTAAAGATGCAAAAAATAAAGGAAGGGAGAAAAGATCGCCCGCCTGGGGGAAATCACCGGCATTGGGAGGAGGTGGAGAGCGTGCATTGGCGGTCCGCCATGCGTCCCAACTCCCTTGGAGAGAAGCAATACGAAGATCCTGATCATCAATGTGTTTGAAAACATCACGGCTGAAATTTCCAAAAGTAGCGCCAAAGTGAGTCATCGAGGAGTCAAAATGGGCTTGGAACTTCTTGAGGTCGCCCCGAGTAAGAAAGGCGTCATCATCCTCGAACGGTTCCTCCTCCATCTCAACATCAACGTCGGCCTGAGATGCAGACTCGGGAGCACGAACGCAGGAAGGGCCGGCGGCAGATGAAGATGCAGCTGATAAAGAAGCCAAATAATTCTTGACAAGGCGTCGCGCCGCATAAGGGGCTACTTTACGATCGTCGGTAGCAAAGGGGGCACCACGGAGCTCTGTGAGGTCAATCTTTCGGATGTCAAGGGCCGTGCCTTGCGGGGGGCTACCACCAGGCTGAAAGACACCAAAATGCTCAGCAAGGCCGGTGACAATCTGTGCCAAAGCGGGTTGAATGGATGCATGTTTTTGAATCGCACGAAGATGATCCCACACAAAAGCTGTCGGGCACAGCCGCTTCCCATTTTTAGCACAATACAACATGTAGACCTCGAAGTGTTGACCTTATTCCTCGCTTCACCGAACACATTGTAAACGATGAACTTGTGGCAAATGGCAAGGGTCAGGTCCTTGATAAACGCACATGGGGTGCCCTTAGGCCGCCAATTGTCGAAACCGCATAAGAATTTCCAAAGGATCGTGAGCAAATTAATGGGAGGTGGGCCGACATGAGAAGATCGGCCAAGCCAAAACAAAGGTCCATGGTGGAGAGGAGGCACGATAAGGTTTTCCGAGTAAACGAACGTGATAGCTCGCTTGCTCGGCCAACAAACTCCATCGTAGTAAGAAACTCAAGAGTCAACTCGTCGAAAACACGCCATTCATGGTGAGCATAAAAATGGAGGCCAAGGAGAGATAGATACTCTTCAATTTGATCTTTCAACCCCATATCTTCCATCAAATCCCAATCAAGATAGTTCGGATAATGAAATGACTTATTTTTAAGGGATAAATAAAGAGTAACCTCAGCGGCAAAAAATAGGGAAAGGAGCATTGCACATACGAGATTCACGAAGATCGGTGGCGCCGTCTTCCATCACGCGGTTGGTGGAGTCGGAATGGTAGACGACCGTGTCGGAACGAGTGCAACGGCGACTCATTGTTTGAAGGGTGCCGGAAGACAAGAGACGGTGATGGCACGGTGGAGCACATGAACAACACACGGGCGACGCGGGTCGTAGCTGAACGCCGGGGGAGGCACGCGGTGGAGCGGACGGAAACAGCATCGCGTGGGTGGCGTGGCTGTAGCTGAGCACCGCGGGAGGTGCGCGGTGGCTATCGCACGGTGGAGCGGGTGGAGCAGAGGTGGCAGCGGCGGAACGGGGCGACGTGGTGGGGCCTAACGTGGTGGGGGTCGCGAGTTTGGAGTGGAGGCGGCTGTTGTCTCAATTTGGGGGAGGAGGGTTTGATGGAGGCGGACTCCTCCTTTTTAAATTGAAATAACAGCGCGCCGGTGTGACTAGCGCTCCGGTGTTGGGCCTTCACGAAGGCCGATGGATGGCGGCAGGTGCGCCCGGTGCGTTGAGCGCGCCTTTGGGAAAACGCGCTAGAAGAGCACCGGTGTTGGGACCTCACGAGCGCGCCGATGGATGGATGTGCAGGGTGCGCTCCGGTGCGGCGTGTTCTCGAGCGCGCCGATGGATTCAGAGCGGTGGAAGCGCGCCGGTGCAGCCGATGAAATCAACCTGCGAATAGAACAGAAACACCTGCAAAAACAAAAGAGAAGCAAAGCCCAACCAGACAAAAAGGAAAAAAACAAAACGAGAAAGCAAAAGGGAAAGGGGAAAGAAACGAAACCAGCGCGCGGGTTGCCTCCCACGAAGCGCTTGTTTAACGTCGATAGCTTGACGGAAAAATAGGATCATGGTGAAGGTGTATCCTCCACAGGGATGGACTCAATGGTATGATTAATAAGTTCCCCCTCAAAGTATGGTTTCACCTGGTGGCCATTTACTAAGAACGACTCGCCCCCCTCTTCTCTAGTGAGCTCCACAGACCCGTACGGCTTCACTTCCTTGATGATGAATGGCCCGCTCCAACGAGACTTGAGCTTCCCGGGAAATAGTTTCAATCGGGAATTAAAAAGTAAAACTTTCATACCGGGCTTGAGTTCTTTGTGTACAATACGACGGTCATGAAGCCTCTTCACTTTATCCTTGTAGATTTTTGTTGTCACACGCCTCATTCCTCAATTCCTCCAACTCGACATTTGGAGGAGCCGATGCTCGAGGCCTTGTCAAGGTCGAGGTTGGTGGCTTTGATGGCCCAATGTGCCTTATTCTCAATCTCCACAGGTAAATGACACGCTTTCCCGAACACCAGACGATAGGGGCTCATCCCTAGAATGCCTTTGTAGGCAGACGGTATGCCCACAACGCATCATTCAATTTGTCGGACCAATCTTGCGTGAGGGCTGCACCGCTTTCTCCAAAATTCCTTTGATTTGTCGGTTACTTGTCTCACCGCCTCGATGTTTGAGGATGATATGGGTGGTAACTTTGTGCGTTATACCATTCTTCTTCATGAGCTTCTCGAACAACTTGTTGCAAAAGTGCTTTCCCCTATCACTGATGATAGCTCGAGGAAAACCAAACCGACACAATATGTTGTCCTACACAAACTTGAGTACCACATGAGAATCACATGTCCTAGTGGGGATAGCTTCGACCCACTTGGATACATAATCGACAGCAAGTAAAATATATTCATACCCCATCGATGTCGGGAAAGGTCCCATAAAGTCTATTCCCCACACATCAAAAATTTCCACAACAAGTACATTATTGAGCGGCATTTCATTCCTACGCCCAATTGAGCCTACCTTTGGCACCTATCACAAGACCGATAAAGGAATGCGATCTTTAAACAGAGTAGGCCAAAACAAACCAGATTGAGTACTTTGTGCGCGGTCTTTGTCCACCAAAATGCCCACCACAAAGAGCCCGATGGCACATCTCCAAGACCTTGTGTGCTCCTCGTCAGCACACATCGCCTAATTACCTCATCCTTCCCGCCTTGAAAAGGTAAGGATCTTCCCAAAGTATTGCTCGCACATAGAGAGAAACGCCTGTTCTGGGAAGTAAGATCAGTCTCAATTCTCCACAAGCCAAATAATTCACAATATCGCAAACCAAGGCACGAGGATGTACTATATGCATGCTCAAAAGGAAAAGATCGTATGGCATTGGGGTCCAAAGTGAGGGCAATGATCTAGACGAGACAGATGGTCAAGAATGTAATTCTCACCGCCATTCCTATCTCGAATTTCAATATCAAATTTTGCAACAAGAGCACCCAACTAATAAGTCCGGCTTGGCTCGAGGTTTGGTCAACAAACACCGAAAGTCGCATGATCACCGTGAATTATTACTCTAGAACCAATGATATAAGCACGAAATTTGTCAAGAGCAAAATCACGCCTAGCATTTCTTTTTCAAGAGTGGTGTAATTAACTTGCAGGGATTAAGAGTTAAACTAGCATAGTAAATCACACGAAGCATTTTATCCACACGTTGTCCCAAGACTGCACCTACATCAGAGTTAGACGCATCACACAAAATCTCAAAGGTAGAGACCAATTTGGACCAATAACAATAGGTGGAGTACTCAATTTATCCTTCAAGGTATTAAAAGCGGACAAGCACTCAAGGTCAAAGTTAAAGGGGGCATCTTGAGCAAGCAAACGACAAAGGGGTTGACTGATTTTGGAAAAATCTTTAATGAAGCGCCAAGAGAACCCGGCGTGTCCTAGGAAACCCCGATTCCTTAACATCACTCCTGGGGTAATTTTACAACAACCTCCACCTTGCTCTATCAACCTCTATCCTCGTCCGGATATAATATGACCCAACACTATCCCACTGCGGACCATAAAATGACTCTTCTCCCAACTAAGGGTGAGCTTACTTTCCTCACAACGACTAAGCACCCGTTCAATTTTCATTAGGCAGTCACGGAAAGAAGAACCAAAAACAGAGAAATCATCCATGAAAATCTCTACAAAATCACCAATCATGTCTGAGAAAACGGACATCATACATCTTTGAAAGGTACCTGGTGCATTGCAGAGTCCGAATGGCATTCTCTTGAAAGCATACGTCCCGAAGGGGCTTCTAAAAGCAGTCTTGGCTTGGTCCTTAGGATCTATCGCAATCTGGTAGTATCCTGATAAACCATCAAGAAAGCAATAAAAATCATTACCTGAGAGCCGGTCCAACATCTGATCGATGAATGGAAGATGAAAATGGTCCTTCTTAGTTGAAGTATTCAACTTCCTATAGTCGATGCACATCCTCCACCCGGTGACGGGCCTAGTGGGCACCAACTCTTTCTTTTCATTGAGGACTACTGTAATTCCTCCTTTCTTCGGCACAACATGAACAGGACTCACCCACTCACTATCGGCAATTGGGTAGATAATTCCTTCGGCCAGCAGCTTGTAAATCTCTTTCTTCACTACCTCCATAAGTACTGGGTTGAGTCTTCTCTGCCCATCTCTTAGTCAGGTCCCTCTTCCAGGTGGATTTTATGCATGCACGTGGCAGGACTGATCCCTCTTATATCTGCCAAACTCCATCCAAAAGCAAGCTTGTGCTTCTTGAGGACGGTGACTAGTTCAGCTTGCTGGGAATCCGTGAGCTCAGCAGAAATGATCACGGGCTTCTGTTCTTCATCCTCTAGAAAGACATACTTCAAGTTCTTAGGGAGCTCCTTCAATTCTAGCTTTTCAGTCACTCCTTTTTGTGCCATCTCTTCCTCTCCTTGGGTCGGCCTCGCAAAATCGGCCTCCAACCTGAGCCGTTCCTCAAGGTCTGCCGACCCCTCATAAACTTCTTCGACGACATGATCCTGCACAAAAGAAATCTTTGCCAAAGCATCAATAGTATCAACATAAGAGCAATTATCAATTGTATTCGCAGATGGCATAGCCTTGCTATTGTGCACTGAGAAAGACATTGATTCACCTAGGACGGACATCTTTATGTTTCCATTCTTGACATCAATCAAAGTGTTAGTTGTCGCCATAAAGGGCCTACCTAATAACAGAGTGTGCTCTACCATTCTCATGTACATCTCATATCTCAAGAACAACAAAATCCACAGCACAATCAACCCACCCACACGCACTAGAATATCCTCTACTACGCCTTAGGGTAACGCATGTAACCATCGCCTAGTTGCGCACACATGCGAGTGGGTTTTAAATCTTCTAATTCCAATTGCTTGAAAATAGAATAGGCATAAGATTGATTCCCGCCCCAAATCTAACATACCGTGGCCTCTTTTCCATTACCCAAAGCAATATTGATAACAAAGCTACCGGATCTCGTTGTTGGGTGGAAGAGGTCTTGATGATGGAATTCGCCACCCGGAGACCATGACAGGTTCGTTGTCAACAAACTTTCTCTTCTTCGACGCCAGTTCTTTGAAGAACTTGACATAAGCAGGAACATTTCTGATCACATCCAAAAGAGGTAAATTCACATTCACCTTAGACAACATCTTGTAAAAGTCAGAAAACTGCTGATCCTGCTTCTCGTTTCTCAAGCGGCTCGGAAAAGGTACTGGGGGCTTGTAAGGATTCGTAGCCTTGTGCAACTTGACCTCCCGGTCCGCTTTTCTTCATCAACCTCTTCTTTTCCACAACCTGTGGATCCACAATCTCATAGGGATTTCTTACCTTATTGTCAGCCTTCCCATCAGCAAAGATTGTCACGCCTGAGCTTGATGTGGCTGTTGTGGTTGACTCGGGATCTTCCCCGTCTGCTGCTGTTGTTGCATCCGACTCACAGCATCGGACACTTGCCCAACGGATCCCTCGAGACGACGAATGGTTGCGTCCTGAGCCTCCCGGGCCAACTTGCTCTCTTGCATGAAGGCACTCATGCTATCCTCAAAAGATGACCTCTGTGGTTGTGCAGCTTGTCGTGGAAATTGTTGCTGCGGCTGCTGATATTGTTGCTGCGGAGGATAGTATGGCTGCAGATACTGATTCTGGTACTGCTGATTTTTGTAGTACGGCTACTGAGGCTGATAGACTTGTTGTTGCCGACATCGAGAATACCGCTGTCAGCCGAGGAAAGAATTGTTGCCGAGGCGCCGACATCTGATATTCGACTAGATCCCCGCCTCGATTCTCGCTCTTCCATCCTGTGTAGGCGGATTTCTCCCCCCAAATGATTGTTGCTGGACAGGAGGTCGGGATGGGAATCCTTGGGCAGCATAAACTTCGGCCCCTCCTTCGTAACCAATCTCTGCCATTCTATGGAAATTGTCGGGACCGTGGCCTACTTCACCACATATATCATGCACTCGCTCGCCTGCTCTTCTATTTTAGGAGTTGCCGATTTATTCATCTTCAATTCTTGCACTCTTTCATCATCGTAGCCATCCGCTTGGTCGATCGTAGTTTTGAGTGATAGCTTTAGTGTCCACTGTGCGTGAAGAAGTTCGCTATAACTCACGCTATCGCCTCAAAATATCATTCATTTCGCCGAAGGCTGGTGGTGACATCCTCCCGCCGAGTCTCGACCATAAATTTAAAGGTCGCTCCAACCCGTCATAGAAATATCACAGAACTTGTGGATAATTTGATGGTGAGGCATTGTTGCGTAAGATCTTTAAATCTATCCCACGCTCGTGGAATGGCTCGCCCACATCTTGAGCGAATCTCATGATCCGAGTACGAATATCCCGTGTCTTGTGGTTCGGGTAGTATTTGAGCGTGAATTTTGTACTCATTTCACTCCACCTTGATAATCCCTACCGGTAGGGACAAATACAGACTTGGCTTTGTCCTTAAGTGTGTAGGAAAACACTTAAGCATCAAATGCTCTTTCTCCAATCTGTGTAGAGGGAAGGTCTGAACCACGGTACTGTATTCTCTGATAAAAACCAGGGCATCTTCATTAGGTAGCCCATAGAACGAGGGCAATTGGTTCATAAAGTTCTGCTTCAATTCATAATTTCTAGCCTCAGCGGGCAGGACAATTGCAGAAGTAGTTGCTCCCACGGACGGCTTTGTGAAGTCTCCCAAGGTCTTGCGAGGAGGTTGGTCGCCCATGATAACTAGCTTCTCTTCAAAAAGCAACGCTAAAGAGTAGACGTCACTAAACTTGGCTCCTTCCTCTGCAGCAGCAAAAATCTCCTTTCTCCGGTTGATGTTATCAATGAAGGGCGTCAAGTCCTGTTTCACACTTCGACGACCTAGCATGCACAACACTCAACCAAAAAGATCAACGCACCTTGAGGAACAAAAGAAACCAAACAGAAAAAGAAAACAGAAAAGAAAAACACAACGCAAATAAATGCCTAAAGCCTTCCCCGGCAACGGCGCCAAAATTTGTTCAACCTTTTTGTGTACTAGTTCTCTAATGGGACGAGATCGATTGTAGCTCGGTAGGTTGACCCTAGTCGTATTCTCAAGGAAGGCTAAACAGGGGCTTTACTAACGCTATAACAAAAGCAATAAATCAAATCTAAAGGGAAAAGGGTAGGTGAAATTACTCTACGATTAACTAGGCGAAAATAAAGAAAGCAATTAAATTACCTACTAATAATCAACACTAAAGATAAAAGATGTGGAACTATGCAAATTAACCCTAATCATGATTATGCAAAATCAAAGTTGCAAAGATTAATCTAATTAAACAGAGAATTAAAGGAGACGAAATTATAAACTCACCAAGAACATAAATAAATTGCAAAGGAAGAAAATACCAAATCAAAGAGAGAACGGAGAACTTGAATTAACGGCGGAGAAATCCAACAACCATTCAAAGAGTGATGTTCGTAATCCCAAAAGTAAATCACATGAAAGCTAATAAAGTTTTCTGCTAAAAACTGAAAAGGGGCTTCACCAACCCTGTCAGAGAGCAGTCTTTTGCGGCTAAAAACAAAACGTCCGCACAAAACCTAAAAAGACAGGTTTTAAAAGATGTCTCGCACCGAAGCGCGCCGGCGCAGCCAACGCGCCGGTGCACTGAGCTCTCGAGCGCTTCGTCAGAATAGCGCGCTGTGAGTGCGCCGGTGCTCGCCTTTCTCGAGCGCTCCATCAGAAGAGCGCGCTGTGAGCGCGCTGGTGCTTCCCTTCGACTTCCAACATTACTACATCGTGTCAAAACGCACCATTTTCACTCACTTTCCGCGACCAAGACCCTTCTCGAGTTTCCCTAAGAAAACACAAAAGAAGATAAATAAGCTCCACACAGCACGGAAGCACCACAAAAACGGGGAAAAAGATCGCGAATAATAAGCGAGAAAAACACATAACACGGGACCAAACACTTGACCAATCATACAGACTTCTGTGATCTACAACACACTGTATGATCTAACTTATATATGAGATAAAGGGACATACATATGCAATCAAGTAAACAATTCAGATAGAAGATTGTAATAGTGGTAACAGGAAACATTGTATACAAGCTCAACCAAATTGCTTTCAGTATACAAATCCAACAATCTCCCACTTATACTAAAGCAAAACTTTTAGTATACAATGTGTCTCTCTACTAGCTATTACAAACAACACAATCACTTTACTTCTCTCACTTATACAAAAGTTTCCTTTCTAAGTGGGTGCCATCTTCATGCAATCCAAGTCCTCGAATATGCTCTTCGAGACTTTTGCGGCAGCTCTTCGTGAATGGATCAGCTAGGTTATCCGCAGCACCAATCTTCTCAATCAGACATCCCCCGCCTAACGATTTCTCGTATGACATGGTACTTTCTCTCTATGTGTTTCGTTGCCTTGTGGGTCCGTGGTTCCTTCGAGTTTGCCATTCAGACGAGTTATCACAAGAACTATGATACTCTTGGGCAAACCATGTACCACACATAGATCCATGAGGTAGTTCTTGACCCATACTGCCTCCTTAGCGACCTCCAAGCGGCTACATATTCGCTTCCATGGTGGAGTCCGCAATGCATCGCCGCTTTGCACTCCGCCAGATACGGCTCCTCCTCCCAAGGTAAACACATAGCCCGAGGTAGACTTCTTCTCATCACGGTCCACTTGGAAACCGAGTCCGAATAACCCAAAGGCATTAGACTATCTCGCATGGTAAACCAAATTTATAATCTCGAGTCCTTTTCGTGTACTTGAGTATATACTTTACCGCAATCCAATGAGCTTGTCCAGGGTTAGACTGATATCTAGCTACTATGCCTACCGCATAGCAGATATCGGGTCTCGTACATAGCATTGCGTACATGAGACTTCCTACGGCGGAAGCATAAAGAACTTGTCTCATTTCCTCTATCTCCTTTGCAGTCATAGGTGACTGCTCCTTAGATAAAGGAACGCCATGTCTGAAAGGTAGCAATCCTTTCTTGGCGACCGTGATACTAAAACGAGTAAACACAAGATCAATGTAAGACGCCCGAGATAAGCTCAACATTTTCTCTCGCGATCTCAGTAAACCTTGATCCCGCCAAGAATGTACGCTGCATCTCCCAAGTCTTTCATTTGAAACCGATCGGATAACCAACTCTTTACGCCCCGATAACAACTTCACATTGTTGCCAAGTAGAAGGATGTCATCTACGTAAAGTGCAAGAAATACCACATCACCGCTGACATCTAAACGATACACACAACTTTCGCTAGGCAACCTGGGTAAATCCATAGACTTTACCACCTCGCCAAAGCGTAAGTTCCGGGATCGTGAAGCTTGCTTAAGTCCATAAATGGACTTCTTAAGCTTCCAAACTAGATGCTCTTCACCCTTCACCACATAACCTTCGGGTTCTTTGCATATAGATGTCTCTACCTTCTTCAAGGTAACCGCTTAGAAAAGCGGTTTTCACATCCATTTGCCAAACCTCAATGTTTAAGTGGGTTGCTATGGATGTAAGAATTTCGATGGACTTGAGCATTACAAAGTAAAAGGTCTCATCGAAATCGATGCCCTCAACTGAGTATACCCTTTCGCCACAAGCCCGGCTTTAAAAGCCAAAACCTCCATCCGAATATCTCTTCCTCTCAGATACCCACTGCTACCTATGGCTTCCTCGCCATCCGGTAGAGGTGTCTTTCGTATACATCCATAGTTGTTATGGACTCAATTTCTAAGTCCATAGCGGTATGCCATGATCTTGCATCAATGTCTTGATCGCTCGATGTATGTTCATGGGTCGATTATTGCCGCTCATTTCCAGGACTAAATCAAGATTCACCCACGAACATAAATTGCTCGGGTCGACGAACAACCCTCCCACTACGACGAGGCGCCATCGCACAATGGCAACGGTGGGTGCAAGAACTTGTGGTTCTCATCTTGCACAACTTGCTGAATAGAGCCACCAGACGGTCGGTATCTCAAGTGGAACTCGACCCACTTTAATTTCTGAAGTATCCGTGTCGATCCTCCCACTAGACACCTACATCTTGTACATTTCGCTTAATCGGTGGTGGAATACGATCATCTTCTAATTCTTGAAGAATGATTTCAACTTTAGATTTATGGTTTTTCATATAATCCTCTTCTAAGAATCGGCATTAGTGCTTATAATGACCTTCTGATCCTTAGGACTATAGAATAAACCACCTTTCATCCCTCTAGGATAGCCAATAAACAGGCTTGCGTCCGATCTAGCCTCCAACTTGTCGCCCTTCTTGTTCAAAGACACGTGCCGGATCGCCCATATCCTTATGTGGTTTAAACCAGTCATACCAAACCACAACTCGAAAGGGTCTTTTCGATCGACTGGATGGTACTAGATTTAGCAAGTATGTCGCCGCTTCTAAGGCATACCCCGTAATCGAAATAGGCAATGTTGCATAACTCATCATCAATCTAATCATTTCTAAAAGAGTCATATTTCTTCGCCCGACACACCATTTTGTTGTGGTGTGCCTGTGTAGTGGTGTGGGAGGTAATCCCACACCGCACCAAATAGTCCATAAACTCGTTATCGAGGTATTCGCCACCGCGATCGGATCGCATGACTTGATACTTTACCAAGCTTCGCTCCACTTCCGCCTTAAACTCTTTGAATTTCTCAAAGCATTGGACTTGCGATGAAGCGGTATATGTATCCGCACTCGAGTAATCGCCAATGAAAGTGACAAAATACTGCATTCTCCACGAGCTTGTGTTGACATGGGTCAACACAGTCGAATGGACTAGCTCCAACACTTCTTTGGCTCTATAACCCTTCGCTTTGAAGGGTCTGGTCGACATCTTTCCTTCTATACAGTATTCGCAGACTGGGAACGGAGTAATTGTGAGATCACCCAATGCTCCATTCTTAGCCAGTCTTTAGATCCTATTTAGATTGATGTGACCTAATCTAAGATGCCAGAGAAACGTGGTGTCATCTTGCGAATAAAACTTTCTCTTTTTAAGGTTTGAAGAAGATGCAACATAGTTATAGGTATTATGTTTGGCGTAAATAGTATAAAGCTTAATTATATAATGTGCCACCACGATAACTTCGTCATTTCTTATGATAGAAACACCACTATCAAAAATAACAGAATATCCATGAATAAATAGTTTGAAACAGAATAAGGTTCGCGAAACTCCGCACATATAAAACGCCTTTAATACTAAAACAGTTCTATCAAAACATAAAGTAACATCTCCGATCGCAACGGTCTCGACTTTCGCTGCGTTTCCCATGGAGATCGTTATCTCGCCATCACACGCCTCCTTGTCCGCAGAACCCCGCAGGTGTAACAAACATGATCGATCGCACCGTATCTACTACCCATGAATGAGTAGAACAAGTCGCTAAACATGTTTCGTTACTAAGGCGTGCACTGAGCCTTGAGCATTGGGCACTGGCCTTCCAATGCCCGCCTTGCCAAGACCAAGCACTGCTCTCCTTCGGCTTTTTCAAGCCTCCGTGGCGAACATGTTCTTGCTCCCACCGCCCCATTGTGTCCTTTGCCTCTACCACCTTTGGTGCCCCTTTTTCTTCTTCCATTTTTCAACGAAAAAAATTTGGGCCCCTAGATGTGCTAGCAAGGGCATGTGCTCCTTTACCCATGACTCCTTCCGCGGCTACGAGATCATTAAGCAACTGACTAAGTGTATACTCGGTCTTGCTCATGATCGCATTCACGCGAAAATTCTCAAAAGACTTGGGCAGTGTGTTGAGGATGATATCGACCTTGGCTTCGCCCAATACCTCCTCCCAACCGATCAAGACTATCCATGAGATGAGTCGTGTGAGAGACATGTTCATGGACCGAACTTCATTCTTCCATCTTACACGCCAAGATTTCTCTCATTGTGAAGAAGATCGTCCGATCCGATCGCCCAAACTTACTCTCAAGACTTGACCATATTTCGTCAAGGCTCACCATCGATCGATCTGCAGTGCAAGCCTTTGGACATCGTAGTCATCATATAGCACTTGGCCATATTGTTCGACTTATGCCAAAGTCCGCTTGACTCGCCGCTCATTAGTCGATGCGTTTGGGAGTAGTGAGAACAAACATGTGTTCTTCAAACGATAAGAACATATTCCATGTTTCGCTTCCACTCGATAAAATTTGGACCGGATAGAGGATTTTGTGTGAGCATGTTGATAACTGTAAGAGACATATCCGAAAAGTAATGTAAACACATAAGCATACGATCGCACATAATTCGTAATAATAATATTGTAACCTTTTGATAAAACAATATTAATTGAAACCTCCAATCGCCAAGGAATCCACATGCAAGCCACGCGTGTGGACGCCACACATGAACCCCCGACCGGACTAAAATAAACCTTTAGTCGCTTAATTTCAATCTATGTCAACTTATCCTTATGACAAATGAAATTAATGATTGGACCTTACTAGACCACATCACTATCGCAAGAAGGACTTCGGGAAGTTGTACTTGAGGTGATGTCTAAGCAATGACCACAATTTTAACAAATAAAATGAATTTTAGAATTGGCATACTCACTAGACCATACCGCTTCCAATCCAAATTCCTTTGTTATCTCATTTTAAATCTATCTCTAGAGAACTTATGAAAATCGCATATGCAATCCACGCGTGTGGACGTTTACATGAAACTCCCACTTCTCAATAGATTAAAATATTTTATTTAGAAATCTCATCTAACAAACTTATGACAAACAAAGCAAGCAAGCCACGCGTGTGGATCGCGTTTACTCACGATCGCGTATCACTTTGTTTAGAGATCAAAAGTGGAGGTCTTGACATTTTAATTTAAAAATTAATATGTCGGGTTACTTGCTTAGTCTTTTGTTTCAATAGGTTTGTCCATGCAGATCACGTAATCCTAGCATGCTTTTCTATAGAACTCAACATGCAAAACATGCTCGCAGAATTCTAAAATATGCTTGAAAAAACGTGACAAACCTAGCATGCTTACTATGCTCATCCAATCACGAAAACATATAACATGTTTATCTACGTAATTAAACATACATAGCATGCTACTGCATAATTTAAACATCCACGACATGCTTTGAACGATAAAAATAAAATAAAATCGTTCATCGCGACCCACTCGTGGATCCTGTACTTCCCTGCCTAATTTATTACATAAATTTACAAAGTACAGATCTTCAAACTCGGAAACGGGCCTCGCGTGCACGGGCACGGACCGGATTCGTCAAAACAGGATTTGGGTCGAAAAATTAAAAACGGGTCGGATCATTGGAACGGGCCAAACCAGGTCGAAAAAAATGGGAACCGGGTCAAAATTTTGGATCTGGGCTGAAAACTCGGGTCGGGGCCGAACCGGGTCGGCCCAAAACAAACAGGCCGGGTCAACATAAAGGGCTGGGCAGGCCAGGCATGTACCCATGCTGCGCCAAAGACACCGCCGCCCCACCTCCGCCGCTAAGAACGCCGCGAAACGAGCCCGCCGAGCCGCCGAGACGCGTTACCGGCGCGCTGGGGCTTCCGACGAAAATTGCGTGCCCCGCGTCGCCCAGCGCCGCCGAGCACACCCGCGTGCGTTGAGGTTTCCAGCGCGAATCTCGATGAAGCCGCCGAGCGCTGCCGAGGCCTCGTGCGAGATTCGCCTACCGAGACATCACTGAGGTTTCCGTGCGTGTCCGCCCGAAGCGCGCGAGTGCTGCGCGCGCGCTTACGCGCCCTCACAAGACGCGCGCGCGCGCGCCGCCTAACGACGCGCGCGCCGCCTCACGATCGCGTGAGCGCCGCGAAGCGCTGCTTGCCGAGGCGCGCCTGTAGCCGCCGAGCACCACCGAAGCGCACACGCCGCCCGCGGGTGAAGCGCTGTTTGCCGAGGCGTGCCCGTAGCCGCCGAGCACCACCGAAGCGCACACGCCCGCCGAAGCGGCCGAGGCGCCCGCGCATGCGCGCGCGCCCGCACCGCTCGGCCGCCGAGCCGCGCGCCCGCCCGCCGCCCATCCGTCTGCCGCCGACCTACCGAAACGTGCGACGTGATCGAAGCGGTGCACTGCGAGCGCCGAGCACGTCCGTGTGCCGTCGCCCGCACACCCTCGGCCGTGCGTCTGATTTTTTGACGTGCTTTCCCATCGTCTCGTTCTTCATGCTTTCGTCTTCGTTCTTCTTTTACAGATAAGATTTACAGGAAAAAATCTAATCTAACCACGGATTTTCTCATGGTGAAAAACAAAACCGACAAAAATAAAACGAGCCACGATGAACGATGATTCACAATTAATTAATTGCGCACGTTATAATCAAACGTGAATTAATCCAACAGAGCCAAGATTTCGATCCCGTGCTCGATACAAATTAGGGAAATCGATTTTAACCTCTCCCGAGGATCTATCTTGGATGTTTAATTCACCGTACATTGATTATATGCTAGCATGCACCTATATAATTAATTGCAACACGTAGGAGTTTTCTCATGTTTACCGCGAATCTGTTTGGGATGAACGGATCAAGACTCGTGCTTTGATCTTGGGATCAGATCCGGTTGCTAATCTCTAATGTCGAGTGAGGGCGATCTATGGAGAATGCTATAGAAAATCACCCTCTTTCTTTTCTCTCAAATTTTGAAAATTCTCACCACAAGTATATGGTAATTTCGAAAATAATGGAACGAGGATTAGCCTTGATTTTCTCTCTCACCTTATATTTATAATGCACTCACAAATCCTATCTAGATAGGATCTATGCATATCTAATAAATATAATAATAATCCTTTAGGATAGAGATGATCACATCAGAGTCCCAGTAGGACTGAGAGAGAGGTGGATGATTTTCACCCTAGCTACTGGCCTGGATGGGCCAGCCCAGGGATCAAATGCAAGGAATAAAGATGGGCCTCAAATAAATTAATTATCTTATGTTCACCCCAGAACATAAATTAATTTATAAACATTCATTCATGCCACTAGAGAATAAATCTTCGACTTACCCTTTATTACCGAAGTTGATTCGGGCTTGCACTTAGACTTTACGAATCCCCGTATTTAAGATATCGTACTTCCATTAATTATTTACAGCGTTCTAACTGCTTAAAATAATTAATATCTTTAATTCTTAAGTAGTACCACTCAACCTTATTATTGTACTTGAGATAACTCAACCTGCGGGGTTTAGTACAATAAACCTTTGAGCTCCTTAAGGGACGCCATCATCCTAAACGGATACGGTGACTCGACACGTGTAACTAGCATGACATACAAGATCGCCACTACCCAAGATGCAGAGAATCTTGGTTATCTCATGTAACCCTCACCCATAGCAAGTCAAAGTGATGGTCAAGAACTCATACTCACCTAATACCTTATCGAGATTTAGATCAACGTAAGTCTCCGAGATCTAGGTTCTTCATGACGGTCAGATAGAAGAACTCATCTCATTGTGATCCATCAATACGTCGAGACGCATCAAAGATAGACAAGCAACCAAGTCAATTCACTTCTTATCTATACCGCATGACTATACCGACAACTCGTCCTCAAGTTATCTCAGCTGTGATCCTTTTATATCTCATTAAATTTGACCAATCATACAGACTTTTGTGATCTACAACACACTGTATGATCTAACTTATATGAGATAAAGGGACATACATATGCAATCAAGTAAACAATTCAGATAGAAGATTGTAATAGTGGTAACAGGAAACATTGTATACAAGCTCAACCAAAGCGCTTTCAAGATATACAAACCAACAAACGACCTTGTCGAAGTCAGGCATCTCGGCCGCCAACTTCTCCAGGTGGTCGGACACCACCTGCGTCCTGAGTACGGCGGCCAGGTCGGAAAGGAAGGCGGAGAAGGTCTCTGATTCGATGAGCTTGCTGGCGAAGGCCCTCAGCATCGGCCCTTGCTCCGCCAGCAGGGCACTCTTCTCTTCGGCGAGCTTCTTCTCCGCCTCAGCCGTCTCCTCTCGCGCACCCTCCACCTCGGCCCGGGCCACCTCCAAGGCCCGAGTCTTCTTCTTCGTAGGCGGCCTCAAGCGCTGCCCTGCGGCCTCGGCATCCGCCTCACGACCTCCGCGGCTGGGCGGCGCCTCGGCCGCGACCCCGCATTCTCGGCGGCCCGCCCTCTTCACCGCCTCATACCGAGAGACGCCCTCGACGATGTACCCGCTATCCGGTGTAGATCCCCCGCTACCGACGTCACATCCTGAAATTCAAACCATTAGAAACGCATCGTAGAAGGAAATAAAAGCGAATACGGAATAGAACTATACCTGAGGGAAGGATATAGGGGAGCTTGGAATTGGCACCTCGTACGTAATCCGAGTGTCCCTCGCCGAGGTCGGATCTGACCTCGGCTGAGGTTCCGTCATCAACAGGCTGAGGTCGGCCACCACCTCGGGCGCCTTGCTCGGATCGTTTAGCCTTGCCTTCTTTTTTGGCCTCGGGCTCGGCGACCGTGCTGGGGCCGACGAAGCCGCCGCCTTTGCCTTCTTGCGTGGATCGAGCTTCACTGCACAATAAGAAGAGAAGTCCATTAACATAATGACATCAGACATTTGAGAAATAAGGAAAAAGGGGGGTGCCCTCACCCCGATCCGACCCCGATCCTGAAGCCTCCGACCTATATATGCTCAGCTCGGCATCATTCAGGTCATCCTCGGTGAAATCACAAGATATTTCATCGAATGTGTTGAGCTCGTCCTCTATGGCACCCAAGGGCTTGACCTTCACATCCCTCATCTTGCCCATTCCCCACTTATAACTCGGGTGCCCATCAACCCGCAAAAAGAAAAACTTTCTTTGCCACTGGGGCAACTTCGAGGGGGCAGTTACCCTGAACGACTGCCGAGGTGACAAGTAGTATACACCTCATTGTACTCTTGACGCTAAAAAAACGCATCAAGACTTCAAAAGAGTGTTTCTCACTAAGGCCGTAACAGGCAAAACTTAGCCCAACCACCGACCTAATGGAGTTCGGGGTTAATTGACATATCGGAACTTGAAAATATTCCTGAATGCTCAAAAAGATGGGGGCCAAGGGGAACCTAAGACCGGCCTTCAAGGAGTCTACATATACGGTAATAAACCCCTCAGGGGGGGCCATAGCTCTATCCCCGGATTGCGGCAGGCACCACCATGCCTCCGTCGGAATGTGGAATTCCTTCACTATTCTACACAAATCAGCGACGGTCAGAGACGAACTAGCATCCCTGACCTTGTACTCATCCCAGACGGAAGATATCGCCGGAACCCTAGCGCTAATACCCCTAGACTTACCCATCAAGGTAAGGCACATATAATCTCTAATCTCGACCTCGCTATCAGGGGAGGAAGATGATCGGGCAGATCCCGACAAAGAAGAGGATGAGGAAGACATACTTACTTTTTCAATGAGAGATTTTGCTTCTTTGACGAAGTTCTGGAATAAGTTCTGAAAATTTCTCTCTAGAGCAAATGGATGAAGAAGGAAATGAACATTTTCTTTATCTCTAGCCTATTTAAAGTACAAATAGGCGCCCAAAACTGCCTCTTCAACTTCCCACGTGGCTAACCGTGACTTGACGTGAAGTAGATGCGTGCGCGTGTTTCGAGCATCCACCAACCGCCTGGCACATATGACGTATTCTAGGACGAGCGGACATGCCAATCTAATCATGCAATCATCACTCTGACTCCAGCCCGGTTAGCTTAGTCCGGACCTCGGCATCCTCCTCAATGAAAACATCCAACTTCGATCGGACAACCACCTCGGCATCCTCTTAATCAATGAGGACTTTCCACTTCCAGGTCGGTCAACCACCTCGGCATCCTCTCTCATTCAATGAAGACGTTCCGCTTCCAGGTCGGTCAACCACCTCGGCATCATCTCTTATTCCATGAAGACGCACTTCCAGGTCGGTCAACCACCTCGGTATCCTCTTACTCAATGAGGACGTCTCCATCCAACTTCAGCCCGGCTACCCACCTCGGCACGTCATCAATGTCAATCCGGACTTCGACAAATCACCCAAGTCAGTTCGGACCTCGACATTCTCCTGACGAAAGGATATCGTCATCCACTTCGGACAGCTCAGTTCGGACCTCAGCAAATGTCCAACGCAGTATGCAACGGCAAAACATCCAACTCAGTTCGGACCTCGGCCAATCATCAGATTCCAATCCCGACATCAAAAAGGGAGGAGAATCTTCGACAATAACTTCATCAACAACAACCAGCCTCGGCAAAATACGCCTTCACCCCACCTCGGCATAGTTGTTACTCGACTAACGTGAGGCTATGATGGGATATGGCCTAACCGCTCAAGCCCAATAGCGAGCCCAGTTAATTGGGCCCGACCTATGACGACGGCCCACGGTTATGCCCAAAGCCCAACATCTAAACTCTATTCAAGATCAAATCCAAGAAGAGATATTAAATGAGATATTCAAGGATCAAGATTATCTTCAGAGATCGGATCCCACAAGGCAAGGGATCCACAACAATCTATAATGATCCACAACGTGTATAAATAGAGGTTAGATTGAAGGTAGAAGGGTTAGCAACTATTTGAATACTCAAGCTTTTAGATACACTCATTGTAATCGCTTATAGTGAAAGTATTGAGGAATCACTCCTCCGTGGACGTAGATCTTTCTTTTGATCGAACCACGTAAAAGCCTCTCGTGTTCTTTACTGTTTTCATAAATCTTGCATACACTAGATTTATCAAACATCATTATTATATGCTCTATTCGTAATTTTGTAAGTGTCCCATTTTGATTGTTCTTTTCTTCTTCTCCAATTAGTATCTTATTTTAAAATTTGAAAATAAATTATGACATTCTTTTATCTATTTATAATACTTTTTATAATTTAATAATTAGTTATATATATTCATTTATCATGATTATTGATAAAATTAAAAAGAAAATTCTCTTTTTCCTAAATATGTAATTTAACGATAAAAAACATTTAAAGAAAAAAGTATAAATCATGCGCCATAATAATTACACAAAGTATGCTAAAATCGAGGTGACATCCCTGATACATTTTATGTATCCGACATCTTTTTTTCCTTTCGAACAATATTCCTTTTATAAGTGTTTTTGATCATCAAATTATGCATATTAAAAAAGTAAAAAAATTATTTTTATAACTTTATTAATTATTATAATAAATATATATTACACAACTAATTATTAAATTTTAATAGTATTAATTAAAAATAAAATAAGAATTTATTATAATTTTACTCTCAAATTACGAATTAAAGTACTTATTAAAAATAAGAAAAAAGTGTCACTCGAACGCTTATAAAAAACAAGAGATTATATGTTACTAGGGGTGGATCGGTACGGTATATAGAAAATTTTTCGTCGTATCATATACCATATCGAAAATTACAGTATGTAAAAATTCATACCGATACCGTACCGAACAGTTCGGCATACCGAAAGTCGGTATACCGAAAATTACGGTATGATAAAATTTTATACTGTTACCATATCGATTTTTACGATATACCGAAATTACCGACTTCATACCGAAAATACCGAATTCATACCGTACCGGACATCGATATACCAAATTCATACCGAAAATATCGAATTCATACTGAATTTTTCGGTATGTACCGCGGTACCGGTATATACCGATATATACCGATAAACAGTATATATCGAAATTTTCAGTATACACTACGGTACGGTATATATCGGTATACCGTGGTATCCAAAAAATTGATACTGTTACCGTACCGAAAATTAACGCTACGGTGTCATAGCGTACCGAAAATTACAGTATACAGAAAATTCGATATTGTTTCGGCACAGTAAGCTCGGTATACCAATTTTTCGATATTTTTTTCACCCATATATGTTACAAAGAAAATTAACTACAACATAAATGATCCTAACATCTATCAACGAAAAGTTTGAATGGGAAAAATTATGAATCCTAATATGTAGAGTTAGGTTCAAATGAGAATCATTTTTATCATAAAAACTAAGAACCAAATGAATTTGCAATGAAAGTTGATGAATTCGTTTAGAAAGTTACCGAATTAAAAAATTCAAAAATTTTCACTTCGGTTCGAATCTCATGAGGGGCGAAAATTCTAATTTTTTTGGATTCAGTAAATTTCTCAACGGATTCATGAATTTTTATAATAAATTCATCATTTTTGTATTCTCACATTCTCATGATAAAAATGGTTCTTACGTTAACTCTCTCACTAATATGTATGTTGAAAGAATGTTAAATAAGATAGCTGAACAGTAATAATATCTCTAATCAATAAACCGTGAAAAAGCTAAGCTGAATATGAAAAATTCTCCAATATTTTGTAGGGAAAACTGATTTTAACCGTCTCTTGATGATATATCTTGGATGTTTAATTCACCATACATTGATTATTTACCTAACATACACCTATAGAATTAATTGCAACATATAGGTGTTTTCACGTGTTCACTGCGATTTGGATCAAGACTCGTGCTTTGATCTTCTGGATTGTATCTCGTTTGTCAAAACTTCAATGCCTAGTGAGAGCAATCTATGGAGAGTACTGCAAAAATTCGTCTTCTTCCTCACACTTAGGATATTCGAAAATCACAATAGCATTATGATTACTCTGATTTTCTCTCACCTTATATTTATAATGCAACCCTAGAATCCTATTCGGATAGGATCTCTGCATAACTAACAAATATAATAATATCTTTTCAGATAGAGATGATCAGAACAGAATCTCAGTGGGATTCACTATGAGGTGGACGAATTTTATGCAACTCCAGGCCTTGATGGGTCAGCCCAGTGATCAAATGTAAGGAATAAAGATGGGCCTCAAATAAATTAATTATCTTATGTTCAGCCTAGAACATAAATTAATTCATAAACATTTATTGATGTCACTAGAGAATAAATGCTGACCTATTCCTTTATTTTCAAAGTTGAGTCGGGCTTGCACTTAGACTTCACGAATCCCTGTATTTAAGATATCGTACGTCCATTAATTATTTATAGTGTTCTGACTGCTTAAAATAATTAATCTCTTTAATTCTTTAAGTAGTACCACTCAACCTTATTATTGTACTTGAGATAACTCAACCTGTAGAGTTTAGTACAATAAATATTTTGAGTTTCTTAAGGGGACGTCATCATCCTAAACGGATACGGTGACTCGATACAGGCAACTAGCATGACATACAAGCACTGTCACCACCCAAGATGCGGAGAATATTGGGTTATCTCATGTAACCCTCACCCATGACAAGTCAAAGTGATGGTCAGCAACTCATACTCACCTAATACCTTATCGAAGTTTAGATCAACGTAAAATCATCGAGATCTAGGTTTTTCACGACGGTCAAATAGAAGAACTCATCTCACTGTGATCCATCAATACGTCAGAGACGTACCAGTATAGACAAGCAACCAAGTCAATTCACTTCTTATCTATACCGCAGCCTATACCGACAACTCGTCCTAAAGTTGTCTCGGCTGTGATCCTTTTATATCTCATTAAATTTGACCAATCATACAGAGTTCTGTGATCTTCTACACACTGTATGATCTAACTTATATATGAGATAGACATACATATTCAATCAAATAAATAATTCATATAGGAGATTGTAATAGTGGTAACAAGAATCATTGTATACAAGCTCAACCAAAATTGCTTCCAATATACAAATCCAACATTTTTCGCATCAATTTTTTTCATTAAAATAAACCCTGAATATCTCTAGTTTTTTTTTAATTATGTACAAATAAAGCACTTTTATATTTTTTATAGAAAATTCTAAAACACATATACTCCTGACGTTTTCTATTTTGGCTTTCCTTATCTCAGCTCTCTCTCTCTCGGACGGTGCCGACTTTTTGTGTCCCTCTTCAATTTGATTTTTCTATCTAATTGGTCGATCTTTGAAAATATTTCGTGTTAATTTCTGTTTTCCCAAACCGAAGTTGAAATGTGGTCACCAAAATAACTAAAAAGAGACTCATACAGCATGTGGTAATCGAACCCAACTCACAAAAACATATATATGATTGATAAATCAATACTTGTCACATAATATTATAAACAATTAAAGAAAAAAAAGAGAAAAATAATGAACAATACTCATCACTAGAAAAATATTTCTCCAAAATCAAACATCTGAAAACATAAGATGCGTACAAAAATTGTCATCTTTCTGTATGCTAAACTAGTTCTAACAATGATAAGCAGACAATCAACGTGAGAATTGGACATTACACTTCCCTAGCAACAGTTCAAGGCTGTCACCTTTTCAAAATGCATTGTCCCAAAAAATACAAATGAAATGCTAGGTTTAACGAGGACTGAAATCTGATTAATTCAGCATTTCTTCTTATAGAGCTAAGGCTGCTTTTGGTTACCTTGATCCGACCGGGATCATTTTTATGGCAGCAGCAATCGGCATACCCAGAAGCCCGATCAAAATGCTCGCTAGCCACTGCTGCCATGTGAGAGGGTGCGTGTTTGCAAACGTGCCCAAAAACTCGACAATAATGGCTTGGAAGACGACTGTGCAGCTCAGTACTCCGACAAAGACATAGTTGTCGAGTATGCCTTTGAAGACGTTTATCTTCTCCATGTCTCTGGAGTTTATCTCGTTGAAAGCCTGCATCACGCTCAACTCTGAGATAATGTGACCCGAGATATGTTGTCAGTGCAGACAAGTTAAACAAAGATTACCTGACAGAAGACAAATGAGTTGAATATGATTGTGTTGAGAATCAGATCTGAATCGTCTCCATGGAGATGGAACACTGCCTTCCCAGCTGTCTGAAGGTACCAAATGACGACAAACTGGTAAATAGACTGCCCAAAGATGTTCCTCCACATGACGTTGCTGATGAAATTCCCTTTCCTTCCGACTGGGGTTCTCTTCATCAAGTCGTTGGTGGGAGGTTCAGTGGCTAGTGCAAGTGCTCCGAGTGTATCCATGATCATATTCACCCACAAAAGCTGGACAGCAGTGAGAGGCGTTTGGCCTGAAAGCACAAGACAGCAGCAGAAAGTAGTTGTCAACCTAAACTGTGGTGGGACTACTATAAATTGATTATCTACATACCATCCCAACTTGGGCAAAAATGTTAATTATAACTCCCATCACACTAATCATTACTTAGATCAACTTTTTTTATCATGTGATAGTAAAAAATCTCTAAATTATACATCATTCCATATGAAAGACAAAGCTGATGAAGTGATTGCTATTGTGTTCACCTGTCAAGCAAGCTGAAGAAAAGTTGACGATCAGTGCTACCACATTAACCGTGAGCTGAAACTGGACGAACTTCTGAATGTTCACGTAAACAGAGCGGCCCCATTTGGCAACAGTAACAATGGTAGAGAAGTTGTCATCCAAAATTATAACGTCAGCACTCTCCTTGGCCACCTGGCGAAATAAACCGAGCAGTGAGTATATCACAGTTGAAGATGAAAATCAGAGAATAAAAGTCAGCCACCAAAAGAAGGATTAATCAAGACGAGCCAGACTGTACAATGAGCAAGGCACTGCCATTATTCGCAGAGTAGTCATACACAAGCAAAAAACCTTTGTATTCTGTTAAATTATATATAGAAGCATGATGGTGGGGGAAAATTACTCTTATTCATAAACTGATCAAAGCACTTATTTATACAAAAGAGTCCTAAGTTGATAGACCTGCGCCTCCACCGCTGCAAGTTTACCAGCGCCGCAAGAAGGCTGGACAGCAGTGATGCAATCGTTATTTTTATTTCCTTAATTATTCTGTTATTTATTTCAATCTTTTATTGATTAGGTTATTTAATTGGTTTACTATTGGGTTTAGGTTTGGGTTTGACTTGGATTATGGGCCTAGTTATTTAGTATATAAACACTGTTTTCCTCTGAGAGGAGGGGGGATTATTATTGGAATCTGCGTGATTGTGTTTGCAAGAGCCGCTGCTCTTTGTGGTCCTCTTCGGAGGAATTGTGATTTCTTGTTATTCCAGGGTTTGATCTATCAATTGGTCCGACCTGCCATCTTTCTCCATGACGAACACTCGATCGACATCCGAGAAAGAACGCTCGAATCAGTGGAGAAATCCTGGACGAAATTCAGGCGCCATGACTGCCGCCAACAAGAACATAGAAAAAATCGACACCCTTGAATCCATGATGAAGCAACTTCTGTCCAGGTTTGAAGCGCTGCATCCCACACCAAAGGAATCTGATCCCGTTGATCCTCCGCCACCGCCACACCAACCGCCCAAATTGGACATGATTTCTTTTGATGGAACCGATCCCATGGCCTGGCTCGGTCACACTGAGCAGTATTTCTTGGTTCATCGTACACCGCCCGACGACCGCCTTCAAATCGCCCTCGCCGCTATGGCAGGGCGCCATGTTCTGGGCGCAGGGCGTCTGTCGCCGATCTCCGAACATCTCCTGGGAGTCGTTTTCCTGCGAGTTGGTGGAACGTTTTGGGGATACCCTGGCACGTAACGTGTTCGAGTCCATGCATGCAACACGACAAACGGGTTCCTTCGAAGACTACTTGGCTCAGTTTGAGGAACGCCTAACCCTTTTGCCCTCCTTATCTCCGGATCATATCTTGGGCATGTTTCTGGGGGGACTAAAGGCATCGATTCGGGACAGGATAACGGAACCAGAGTCAGTCGACTTGCATTCCGCCATACGTGCCGCCCGGCGCATCAGCAGGTCATTCGCGCCCGCCTACACTTCAGCGCGGTCCGGCCCTCCATCTGGGGGAACAGGACGGGTATTCCAGCCGCCACGGACCCCTCCGGCTTCCGGGGCTCCACCTGTGCGTACTGCACAGCCACCACCAGTAACCTCACTGCCCGGCGACTCGTCCGGGACTCGCCAGAACCGCAATACCCGACATCTTACAGCTGCAGAGGAAAAGGATTATCGGGCCCAGGGGAAGTGTTTCCGTTGCGGGCTGAGATTCAGCCCGGGTCACCGCTCCGTTTGTACAGCACGATCTCTTCGTGTGTTGGTGGAAATTAGCGACGACGATGAGGAGGATTCGCTGGATACCTCAGAGGTGGCTATACTGGAGGCCGCCGATTCCGACCATCCCTCGAAGGAAAATCAATTAGAGTTATCCCAACTCTCTTCCAAGGGTTTTGACGGGCCGAATACTATGAAGATGTTTGGGACCATCCGAGATAGCCAACTGTTGGTAATGATAGACAGTGGAGCGAGCCATTGCTTCCTGGCAGAGGATGTGGCGGTATCATTAGGGCTTTCGGTGGAGTCCGATGTCTCTTTTCGGGTCGTATTAGGCGACGGGTCCAAGGTTTCAATGCGCGGGTTTTGCAAGGCGGTACCCCTTTCCCTCGGCTCTACCTTATTTCTTATCGATTGCTACGTCTTTCCTCTTTCAGGTGTAGATATGATTCTAGGAGTGTCCTGGCTGTCCACATTGGGCGACGTTAAAGCAAACTGGTCCTCCTTGTCCATGGAATTTTTCTGGGATTCTGCTGTTGTTCGTTTACAGGGGGACCCCTCCCTCTCTCGTCGAATGTGTTCTAGGGGGGACCTCTCGACTATTCTTCCAGAGGAGGCTGCCTTTGTACTTTGGGCCATGCCCGGGGCCGCTCAGCATAGTTCGGTCGCCATTCCATCTGATCAGAAGGCCGCCATTGGCAGGCTACTCTCGGATTTTCCGTCGATAACCCAGCCGCTGCCAGGCCTCCCTCCTGCCCGACCCTCGGATCATAAGATCCCACTACTCCCTGGTTCGGGAGCTGTTTCGGTGCGCCCGTATAGATATAACCACTCCCAGAAAGATGAGATGGAAAAGCTCGTGGATGAGATGTTGCAGGCAGGTATCATACGGCCGAGTTCTAGCCCCTTCTCGAGTCCAGTACTCTTGGTACGGAAAAAGGATGGGTCCTGGAGGTTTTATGTGGATTATCGCGCCTTGAATAAGGCCACTATTCCGGATAAGTTTCCCATTCCGGTGATACAGGAGCTTCTCGACGAGTTGCATGGCGCGCGTTATTTCAGCAAATTGGATCTAAAAGCCGGGTATCACCAGATACGAGTCTCCTCCGAGGACATCCATAAGACGGCTTTTCGCACGCATTCAGGTCACTACGAGTTTCTTGTGATGCCGTTTGGCCTGACTAATGCACCTGCGACTTTTCAAAGTCTGATGAACGATATCTTTCGGCCGTGGCTTAGGAAGTTTGTGCTGGTTTTCTTCAACGACATCTTAATTTACAGCCCGTCCTGGAAGGCTCACCTTGATCACCTGCGCCATGTTTTTCAGGTCCTTCAGCGGCATTCACTTGTTATTAACCGAAGAAGTGCACCACAGGAAGTCAGAGTGTGGAGTACTTGGGACACATTGTATCATTCGGGAGTACAAATGGACCCGCCAAGATTACGGCGAGAGTGCAATGGCCGACTCCGCCTCTCCGAAGGCCGCCGGGGTTCACAGGGCTTACAGGCTACTACCGCGGTTTATTCGTGACTATGGTAAGATTGTGCATCGTGACCAATTTGCTTAAAAGGAAAAGTTGCAGGTTTGGCGGTGGACCAACGAGGCGGATCAGGCATTCCAAGCCTCGGCGGGCTCTACATCGCCTCCGTACTCGCATGCGGACTTTACCCGGACATTTGTCATAGAGTGCGATGCATCTGGTCGGGTGCTGGGGCGTTCTTATGCAAAATAAACAGCCAATCGCCTATTTTAGCAAACACCTCACGGGTAGATCGTTATCGCATTCGGCATATGAACGCGAGCTTATGGCCTTGGTCCTCGCGGTTCAAAGACCGGAGGCCGTATCTATTAGCCGTCGTTTTGTGGTTCGTCTTGATCGCGTAGCCTTAAGCACCTCTTGTCTCACCACGACCACCCCGCGCAAATGTAATTGGGCGGCTAAATTATCGGGTTCGATTTGAGATTATTTATAAAGAAGGGGTTACTAATAAAGCGGCAGATGCTTTGTCTCGCCGGTATGAGGGGATCGAGCTAGCTGCGGTTTCGATTCCACGTTGGGTGGACTGGTCTAATCTCCAAGCGGCTGTACGCGCTGACCCAGAGCTAGGTCGCATCATAGATTCTATCGTGGCGGGTCGTCCGGGCCCCAAACATTATTCTTGGGCTCACGGTTCCTCTTCTACAAAGACCGGTTGGTTCTTCCTCGATCTTCTCGATGGGTGCAGCGGTTTCTTGAGAATTCCATTCCACACGGTGGGGGTCACTCAGGGCTTTCAAGACATATCGCGCGGCGGCTGTGGTTTATTGGGCGGGATGATGCGACAGTTATTCGGTTTGTGGTGAGTGTGATATTTGTCGTCGTCATAAGTATGAGACTAAGAGTCCGTGGGCTTGCTTAATCCTTTGCCCGTTCCTTGGCGATCCGGGAGGACATTAGCATGGATTTCATTACGGGTTTGCCTCGCTCGGGAGGCTTGATTGCATCCTCGTGGTGATTGATCGTTATTCAAGTATGGTCACTTCATTGGGCTCAAACGCCTTTATCGCTCGTATGGTGGCGAGGCCTTTGTGCAAGAGATTGTGCGTCACACGGGACTCGACTTCCATTGTCTCGATCGGGACCCTATCTTTCTTAGTTCCTTCGGAATGAGCTTTTTCGTTCCATGGGTACTCTCGAAGATGAGTTCCGCTTATCATCCGGAGACGGATGGTCGGACAGTTCTTAACCGATGCGTCGAAACATATCTACGTTGTTTTGCTTACGAGCCACCACGTCGATGGGGAAGTGGCTTGCATGGGCTGAATTTTGCTACAACACGGGGTTTCATTCTGCTGCGGGTACTACGCCTTTCGAGGCGGTTTATGGGAGACCCCCTCCGACTTTGGCTCCGTTTTTACCGGGCGAGATTCGCGTACAAGTCCTGGCTGCGGATCTTCGCGATAGGGATACTATCTTTGGGGCTCTTGATCGCATTACAGCGTGCACAAGAGAGGATGGTGCTTGAGGCTAATAAGCATCGTCGCCCCGGAGTTTGTTCGGGTGACTTGGTGTACTTGAAATTTCGCCCTTATCGACAGAGGACACTTTTCTCCGCTTCTACGGTGAAGTGGCTCCTCGGTTTTGGCCCTTTCCGGTGGTTGGCGTATCGGGCGGCGTATCGCTTGCAGCTTCCGCGGACTCTCGAATCCATCCAGTTTTCCACGTTTCCTTGCTTAAAAGGCTGTTGGCAATGCGCGGTGTCCCTTCTCTTCCGGCTTCTCTGGAACCGACTGATCCTCCAATTTTTCCGGGCGGTTTTGGACCGTCGGTCTGTGCAGCAGGACGGTAGCTCGGTTGATCAGGTGCTGATTAAATGGCATGGCTTGGGTGCGGATGAGACAGTGTGGATTGATGTGGTGGATATGAAGGGCCAGTATCCGGAGTTCAGCCTTGAGGCAAGGCTGCTTCGACGGAGGGGCAATTGATAGACCTGCGCCTCCACCGCTGCAAGTTTACCAGCCGCAAGAAGGCTGGACAGCAGTGATGCAATCGTTATTTTTATTTCCTTAATTATTCTGTTATTTATTTCAATCTTTTATTGATTAGGTTATTTAATTGGTTTACTATTGGGTTTAGGTTTGGGTTTGACTTGGATTATGGGCCTAGTTATTTAGTATATAAACACTGTTTTCCTCTGAGAGGAGGGGGGATTATTATTGGAATCTGCGTGATTGTGTTTGCAAGAGCCGCTGCTCTTTGTGGTCCTCTTCGGAGGAATTGTGATTTCTTGTTATTCCAGGGTTTGATCTATCATAAGTAAACTAGGAAACTACTAACTTGCGCAACAAGTCATACCATAAAACAAATCTATTTCTAACATATACATATTAATTTTTATATAAACATTATTAAATCGAGTTGGAAAGAAAGAAACATGTGTTTTAACTCAGGATTTTAGAAGTATGCTGAATCACAATTGAAGAGATTGCAATAACCTACTAAGTCTTACTGGGAATTTGATGCATCTAAGTTCCTATTTAACATTATATTAAAGAATTTAGAGAATGTCGAATTGATCAGAAGCTGTGGTTTGTATAAAATGCACATATGCTGACTTCTGAACACGCTAACTCTGAAACAGGTACTACTGCATATTTTGTATTCATGTTTGTCTATACACCCACAATGCTAGAAGCAGTAAAAAACTAGAATTTCAATTGGACTACTTCGTAGCAAACCAACTTCATAAAGTAGTCAAAAATAGTATAAATTCATAAAGATCTCATGACCTCTAGCACCTAGGACACAACCCAACTTGTGGACAAAATAATTACCTCAGTTCCAGCAATTCCCATTGCAAGACCAATATCTGCTTCGTGAAGTGCCGGAGCATCATTTGTCCCATCTCCAGTCACTGCAACAACCTCCTGAAATGTGGACCGAAGATGCCTGACAAGGGTATGCTTATCCATTGGTGAAGAACGAGCCATTACCTTCGGAAGAAAAGCACACAATAAGTATCACTAATAGAGCCTATATCAACAAACATCAATAAGTGTATCTATGATAAACATGTACTTAATCAGTAATTCAGTATAGTTATCATGCTTAACAACATGACCGTCTAGCCAGCTTGAGGGTTATATTGTCATGACTAATAAGAAACAAATGCTGCAAATCTTTGCTAAAGCTTAAAGTAGCTAAAACTCAAAGTCCTGCTTAAGTATCAGCCACTTTAGAAAATGATGGCCTTCCGTCAATGCTTTAAAGTCACTACATTATGCATAAATCTTGAGAATTAAAGAACAAGCAAAGTAGAAATGCTTCTTGGTACAGGAGTACCTGTAGTTTAGGGATGATCTCCTGCAACTCCTTGTCGGTCTTCATTCGGAATTCTGGGCCTTCAATTGCTAGGCCATCATCAGTCAAAATTCCACATTCTCTAGCTATTGCCTTAGCTGTGTTAATGTTGTCTCCCGTGACCATTCGCACCATAATTCCAGCTGACCTACAGATTGCAACAGACTCCTTGACTCCAGGACGAACTGGATCTTTGATGCCTACAATTCCAATCAAAGTGTAACCCTCAAAGGAAACGGGATTTTCAGCCTTGTAGTCACCTTCAATATCCTTATACGCGAGGCACAGAGTTCGTAGAGCCTCATTAGCAAATTGTTCGATTGTGTCATTCAGATAATTATATGTTTTTCCATCTAGAGGAACAACCTCACCAGCTGAATTCAGGGTCTTGTCACAGGCAGACAAAATAATCTCAGACGCACCCTTGCAATGTGCCTGAAAATAATTTCCAGGTAATTCGAGAACTATACCCATGCGCTTCTTTTCAGAATTAAATGGCTCGACCTTGACAAGCTTCGATGCCTGTCTCTCTGCTTTGTAATCTCCTCCAAGGAAGAGGCCAAATTCAAGAAGTGCAGCCTCAGTGGGTGTCCCAAGGACTTCGCTTTTCCCATTTTCGGTTAGAACAATATCTCCTCCAGTGTTGTTGAATATCGACTTCTGAATCATTGTAACAACAGAATCTGGAATGTCTGAGCAGAAAGTAGATTTCTTCATAGAGCTACTAATTTCTTTTATTTTCCCACAAAAGCACGCTTTCACAACTGTCATGTGATTAGTAGTTAGAGTCCCTGTCTTGTCACTACATATAGTTGTGGCGGATCCCATAGTTTCACAAGCTGCTAAATGACGGACAAGTGCCTTATCGTTCATCATCTTCTTCATGGCAAACGCAAGGCTCAAGGTAACGGCTAGAGGCAACCCCTCAGGGACGGCAACGACAACAATAGTGACTGCAATAGCAAAGTATTCTAGCATTTCCAGTGCCTCGTCCACCGACCAGCTCCAGAGGGTACCTTGAATCATCTTCTTGCTAAATAGCCCTTGCACAAGAACAGCAAAGGTGATAACAGCAAAAAAGAGACCTATTTTTCCAATTATGGTTGCCACTCCATTCAGTTTAACTTGCAACGGGGTTTCATCATCACCACCTTCAGAAAGAGTAGCCATCAACTTGCCCCATTGAGTTCTCATCCCGACAGTAGTAATAAGCATTTTGCAGGACCCATCCTGCACTTTAGTCCCAGACAGAAGAAAGGGGTTCTCAGCTGATACATTTACTGGTTCACTCTCTCCAGTTAAACTAGACTCGTTGATTAACAACGAATAACCTGAAACAAAGAGTCCATCAGCCGGGACCTGATCCCCGATAGCAAGATGAACTATGTCACCTGCGAGTAAATCAAATATTGAAATCTTTTGTCTGTATCCATTTCTAGTGACCTGAACCTTGATCTTTTTCTTTTCCTTATCCAAATCTTTGAACTGTAACGATTGCTTATAGTCACTCGTAGCAGTGACGAATACAACAAGAAGTATACTGGCTACGATGCCAAGTCCATCATGAGCACCCTTTGGCCATCCCTCAGTTGCAATGCCGACAATCAGAGAGACCACAGCACAAACAGCAAGAATCATGAGGGTTGTGTCTTGCAGGGCTTCCCACACAAAAAGCCAAAAGCCCTTGGACGGGCTCTCCACAAACTTATTAATTCCATAAACTTCTCTTCTACGATTAAGCGCCTCTTCAGAATTATTAATCCCATTAGTTACTGAAGTTGATAG
Organism: Salvia rosmarinus; assembly: GCA_036937905.1. Classification (NCBI taxonomy): domain Eukaryota; kingdom Viridiplantae; phylum Streptophyta; class Magnoliopsida; order Lamiales; family Lamiaceae; genus Salvia; species Salvia rosmarinus. The sequence continues at coordinate 64,585,390 of CM072815.1, read as the reverse complement.
CTTTCCTACTAAACCCTCAACACCACCATGAACTTTCAACTTCCTTACGTTGTGACCTTCAACAATTGACCCTAATTCATCTGCATCTATTTGGAAACCTGCTCCCTTCACATCCTCAGGCACACTGTAACTTATACCTGGGGGATATTTGGGACAACAAAATCAACACACACTTTAGAGAAACTAGATGAAATCATGGCGTATAATGTTTAAAATCTTACCCTGAATAAAACTAAGAGCAGCTTGGGAAACTAATACTGCAACTCTAAGCTTCTCCTGCAATACATCAACGGCAAACACTAATACACTTTACTAAACTGATCACAAAGATCAAAGAAGTCTCAAAATCTCAAACGAAACATATTTAGTCTCAGATGTCATATTCCAGATTATAACATGTTTAGTAGGAATTAGCTTCAGAACGACGACCAAGTATGCATGTTTTACTTGATGAAACACAATCACCGGGCGACCTAATCCCCTAAAGCTCTCTAAACAATTTACAGCAAATCTATATTCCAAATCTATATAACAGCTTCTCCTATAAAAGAATCTACATCAGAAATTCAGTTTCATCAAACATTTTTGAGTTTTTTTAGTTTTAACTATCAAACGCCAAGTCATTGTCCAGATCAAACACTATATGTTAGGAAATTAATATTTTCTCATTGAAACTTCAGCATAGCTTCACTTCAAATATAATAACACCGTTTCATTTTATCACTTTAAATCACAGGCAATAGTTCAGTAAGCACAATTACGCTGCATCAATCAAAACAAAACAAAAAAACGTCATAGTCCAACTTAAAGCAGAGAGAGAGAAGTCAACAAGGAGAAGAAGCTAATTAAGAATTTTGAAAAAAAATTAATTAATTAAAATAGTCAAACCTGATTGGACTTCTGGATCTCGCGAACTTCGAAACGCTTGGACAGATTAGCAGTGAACCGAAACCTCCTCTTCCGATTCTTCACCAGCCAGCACGCTTTCCGCCACCGCTGCAGCGCCTCCTCGGATGAGTTCTTCGCCTTCACATCCGAGAAATCCTTCAAATAGCTCCTCATCACAGCCGATCGACAACCTCAGCTGCAGATCATGAAATAGAGAGAGCAACACAGATGATTTACAACAGTTTGCTGCCTTATTTGAAGATTTTGTGGAATCGGCAAAAGGAGTAGGTTGAAAAGTATAGAAATTGCTAATATTCGCTCTTCCTCCTTCAATGGAGTCGTTGTATATAATAGTAGGAAGGAAAATGGTTAGATTATTTAGGGAAATGGAGACCGCAGTCAGTCAGAGCAGGGGAAGGCAATGGGAAGAACGTGCGAATATGTTTCTCTTACAAAAGGCAGGATCAATATTTTGAACTGGTCCACCATTCGAAGCTCGAGTCAACTCCGGACAAAGAGATTCAAAGTTTCGGACACGTATTCTTTTCGAAATGTTTCTCACAAAATTTCAACAATGAAAAGATGGAACTCTTTGGCGTTTGATATATATATATATATATATATATATATATATATATATATATAGGGGTTGGTTATGGTGAAAAGTTTCCTTAATGTCGAAAATATGAATAATAAGAAGACATCTTTCATATTTTGAAGACAATCGTAATTACTTATATTCGCATATTAGTTTAAGACATATTTCATCAATTCAGAAGACATACGCTAAATATATTAGTTTAGACATCTTTCATTCAACAGAAGACAAGAAGAGTTATAGTGTTGCACAATAATCCAGTATAGCACACAAAACACAAAAACCAGAAGACAGAAAATTAAATCTCAATCATTGATATAGCAAATCAGTAGGATTCATTCCTATTTCCTACCAAATTATCCATTCCTACCGATCCATCTCCTATATATATATATATATATATATATATATATATATATATATATAGAGTTTGGTTCAAATAAGAACCAATTTTAACGTGAGAACCAAGAACTACGAAAAAAAATGAATATCTTATGAAAGTTAATGAATCTGCGAAAGTTAATGAATCCAAAATTGTAATTTTCACCGGGTTCGAATCCCATGAGGCGAAAATTCTATTTTTTTTATTCATTAACTTCAGCGATTCATTTACTTTCATAGCATATTCGGTCTCACGCTCGCACAATAAAATGGTTTTCGTTAACCTCCCTATATAGAGTTTTATATATGTGGAGGGGTTATGGTGAGAATAGATATATGTATAAGAAATAAGAAATAATCTCAATCCTTGATTTAAAATAATGGACGTTCCAGATTTAGCATTAAAAATCATACAATTTTGGTGACCAAAACGTGTAAGGGGTAATCTAGGAAAAGGGAAAAAAAAAATTATTGCCCATTATTGCACGTCCGAATTTGAGGGGCTGTGCAAATCTCTACCAGGATTCTCGTGCACGTAAATCATCCTAATTATGTTTTTCAGCAACCAAATCTGAAACAAAAAATGATGATTAAAAAGCATAAATATGTCAGAATCTTTAATATAATATATAAACAGCAATAAAAATATCCATCTTTGTGCTATGTATGTCAAATAATGTGCTATACAATATATTAATAATGCAACGTTATATACTGACCATTATATATTTGTTTCATTGGATATCGTAACTATTGACATAATATTTATAGATATAATGTGCTATATATAATACAATATGTGCTATAATATATATAATTAGTGCAACAATATATACTTATAAGTATATCTTTTGTTTTATATTGTGTCGAGAATAGGTACTCAACATTACATATATATATCATGTGCTACATATGTCAAACAATATGCTATACAATATATGACATAATGCAACGTTATATACTGACCATTATATCTTTGTTTCATTAGATATCGTAAATATTGACACATTATTTTATAGTTATAATGTGCTATATATAATACATATTGTGTTGTATAATATAGTAATTAGTGCAACAATAAATAATGATAAGTATATCTATTGCATTTTATTATATCGCAAATAAGTACTTAACATTATATAACATATTATGCTATAGGGGTTGGTTATGGTGAGAAAGCTCCGTAATGTACGAAAATAAGAATAGTAGCACATCTTTCATATTTTGTAGCACAATCAGAATTACTATATTGCACATGATAGTTTAGCACATATTACATCCATTCGTAGCACATATGCTAAATATATTAGTTTAGCACATCTTTCATTCAGAAGACAAGAAGAGTTATAGTGTTGCACAATAATCCGTGTAGCACACAAAACACAAAACCAGTAGCCTTTGCAGAAAATTAAATCTCAACCATTGATATAGCAAATCAAAGGCACAGATTCATTCCTATTTCCTACCAAATTATCCATTCCTACCTGATCCATCTCCTTATGCTATATAATACATAAATTAATGCAGCATTAAAAACTGATAAGTAAACCTTCGTTTATGTGTTGTGTGCTATGTATATAACTTATTGTGCAATACATTGTACAAATTAATGCAATATTATATTATATCATTTAATGTATATAAGATATAAACACAATAACTCATACTACATTCTTTATAACTTCTAAATTTAATTTTTGAACTGTAAATCAGATTTGATTTAATGTGCAATAACAAATAAAACAGATATGTAATATTATACCTAAATATGCAATAAATGAAAACGAAAAGAGATTCAAGATCCATTATTAAAGTGAACTAATTCAATTTAAATTAAACTCAAAAGTGTAATGAATTTCGAATAAAACAAAATCTCTTCAAAACAATATTAAAAACAGAACCATACCATTAGAATCATTTGGCTGATGAACTAGATCCACATTCCGTTCAGTATATGTTGCATCTGATAAAAAAAACATTAAATAAATTATACTGTTGTTTAATACAAAAAAAGGCGTATTTCATCTTAAAATTTTCTTTTATGTTCATTATTCAACCATCATAAATTAATTCTGTTACAAACCATCTGAAGAATGAAAAAAACGTTTTATACCGATTACTCTATACAAAAAACAGTAAACAAGAATAAAATCGAATGAAGATGTAAAAAAACAAAATAAATCTCAAATGCATCATTACATAAACGAAAAGCAATAAACATCAGTAACAGATGCGTCATAAAAAACGCTGTAATTACATAAAAAATGTAACAGAAATTAAAAAAAGATTCATATTCAAACATCTATTCTCCATTGACGCAATAATTATGTTCTGTAATGTTTTATATATTTTGTATATATCTATTTCCATTACTCACACGTGTATAGATAAGGAATCATAACCTCCTTTTAATTATGTAAACCCACTTTTTTAGGAAACTACCATATCTTATCTATTGTAGAAATACTATAATACCCTTTTTAAATTAAAATCTGATGAATTGTAGCACACTTAAGAAATAATCATAGCATTTGAAGAAATAAATCTAAGCCATAGATCTATCATATTTAATGGTTGTAATCTATTCTCATTTCTCACACTTATATCTATTCTCATATGATCTCTCTCTATATATATATATATATATATATATATATATATATATATATATATATATATATATATATATTGGTTCAAATAAGAACCATTCTTATCCTAAAATTAAGAACCAAATGAATTAGTTATGAAAGTTGATGAATCCGTTGAGAAAGTTAATGAATTCAAAATTGATTTTTCACCGGGTTCGAATCCCATGAGAGGCTAAAATTCTATTTTTGGATTCGATAATTTCCCAGTGATTCATCAACTTTCACCGTGAATTCATCAATTTTGGTTCTCACGTTCTCATGATAAAAATGGTTCTCACGTTAACCCTCCCTATATATATATATATATATATATATATATATGGGTGGTTATGGTGAGAAATGTATTAAGTGTAGGAAATAGGAATACATCTCATCCATTGATTCCATACAAATTAACAGATGATTTATTCTTAAATCATTAATTACAAAACATAGTTTAATTACTGTAAAAAAACTGAAATCCTTGTTTAAATCGAGAAGGGGTAAAAACGTGAGATTCATTAAAAATATGTCATCCAATCCATGGCAAAGATTTGCCCAAATCTCTTTCCATGAAAACAGTTGTTTGAAGAACCAGATAATAACTACACAATTAATTAAAAACCTTTCGTTAACCGTGCAACACATCTCGTGAATACCGAAAACGGCTGCCATTGAAATTCGATTCTTCAGTTTCTTGAGCACTATATTCATTATAATTGTTTTGATTCACAGAATATTTTCGCGTCTTCCCCTCATCATTTTTCAACCAACGCACGATTCACACACACCATTAAACCCGATAACTGTACTGCAGTACTGAAAAATGGTGAACAAAGAACAAAGGAAGCGTAAGGGTAAAGCTGTTCAACAGGACAATGGTGAGTTTGAAATGGTTTAATCGTTTTACTTTGCAAAGATATCTCATTTTGATTCTCTGGTTTCGTTTTCCATGTGTTCGAATCTAGGGGTTTTTTTTTAATTTTTTTTTTTTTTTTGATTACGCATTAGGTTCCATTTTTGCAGTAGTTTTTGTTTCCCGTTTTAGTTAAAAATATGTTGTCCAAAAGTAGAACATTAAATCATTTGTCTTTATACATGAATTAAGAATTATGTTAATGTTCTAGGTGGTCCCAACAATGTTTATTGTATTAGTGGTTGAAGACGTGGTCACTGGTTTGTTGTTCTTTTGTATCCTCCTTTTTGGTATGCCGTGTACGTGTTGCTGTTCTTAAATTAGCTTTGTCAAAACTGATTTGCTGCTATTGATTCACTATTGCCGTTTTGTTTATTGTATTAATATGATGTAAAAATTGAATCATTACAACCATAATATTTGTATTTATTGCACAGTACATCATTTGTATTGCATATAATGTTAATTTTGTTGCATTTGTAGTATATTAGAAATAATATGTACAAATCTGTAATTGTATGCGTTGGTACTAAATATATTATTGCATATGGACGGCAGGAATATAGCATATTATATATATATATATATATATATATATATATGTTGCACACAAATTTGACTCTATATATTTTTATCAGTTTATACATAATACGCTGTCAAAACTTTACATAGTTTGTTTCTTGGCACATTGCATTAATAGTATTGCACAAATTTATGACTTCGTAGCATTTATGATTTCGTAGCACATATCTTGGCACAATCTATACCATTGCATATTGAAGGTATGAATACAGCACGTTATATATTTATTTGGCTTACTAATGTGACTCTGTATATTGTTTAACTGTTTCTTCATAATATGTTGTCAAAACTCTATGTGTTTTTGTTTCTGTTTTATTTGCATACATATTTTGCAATCTGATTCTTTAAATCTTGGCACATTAATATAATAAAGGTACTTAATGCACATTGTATCATTTGTGTTGCATATAATGTTGATTGTTTAGTATTTGTATTTTAAAAACAGATGCTGATAATGATTTCATGGGGGTGAACGAAGAACAAAGGAAACAGAAGGGTAAAGCTGTTCAACAGGACGATGGTGAGTTTGGCAGGGTTTAATCGTTTTGTTTTGCAAAGATACAACAATTTGATTCTCTGCTTTCGTTTTCCATGTGTTCGCATCTAGTATTTTTTTAAAAAATTTGTTGATTACGCATTAGGTTTCATTTTATGCATTAGTTTTTGGTTTAAGCGTCATTTTATGATTGCGGTACAGTCCTCGTTCATGGAGAGCACTGGCAATGGGTATATTATACCATATATACTCAATTGTTTAGAAAATGTTGGCCAAGTTAAAAATTGGAACTGGGGAGAGTATGTTATGAGGAGTTTGATTGAGCACAAGACATACTGGGAGGAAAAGAATTCTTCAGTTTTTGTTGGACCATTGTTATTCTTGATGGTAATAGCTTCTTTTATTTAATGATTGTTTATTCTTTTATTATTACTTTTTTGTTTTAACTGATATATAAATTTATTTTCGCGGGTTTTTATGTTGTGAGGTTGTTTATAAATTGCAATACGTGCTCAGGCATTATCCGATAATCGGTAATTGGAGTACCAATTCTTTGAGAAAACGACAAGCTGCAGAAATCAAAGGGGGGGGTTTGGTGACGGATATCCAAATCCACCGATTGAGGTCAACGGTGATGACGGAAATGATGTTTTAGATTTAGGTAACGCCGGTGGAAGTGTTGTGTGTCCAAATATTGAGGTTTTAACCATTGCCAAAAAGATTGTAACACTTACTGTGGAAATGATGAAGATAATAGAGATGGCACCAAGAGAAGTGGCTGTTTCTCGTTCCTTCCAGCGGACAGTAGAAACAGCTTTCAAGTCGATATCATGTTCGACTCTGTCTGTTTCTCAGCAAAGGGCTACTCAAACACAAGAAACGACAGAAGATGAAGATTGTTTTTAGAACAACAAAGACGTTCATAAACTATGGGATGAGGTAGATGCTGTTGTTGCACAGAGGGATGCATACATGAGCAAACTTGAAGATACGTCATCCTTTAGTTTTGGACTTACTCAATTATGGAGCACACAACATACTGTTGAAAAAAATGTTGGTGTTTCGGTCAATGATGCAGTGGAGGTAATGTATTAATTTCTATAAAATGAATTTCAATTTATAACATTTATTGTATATTTATTTGAGTAAATTGTTTAAAATAAATTTTCAGCGTATGGGGATTGATGTGGAACATCGTGGCGAAGGTGTTGTGAACAAGGCTACACGTATTGTTGATACTGTAGTTGCAAGTCTACAAACAGAGGTAAGTATTGTGGCTGCAATATGTTCTTAAAAATTCTGTTCTTATTTTTCAATTAGCACAGATTGGGTTAATACATTGAGTGACTATATAGCACATTAAATTTCTGTTCTTAATTTTCAATTTTTGTTGTAAACTCATCCTCCATTGTGCTAAATACGTATTGAATTGCTTTGTTGTGCAACATATTTTCTAAATTTGTGCAAAGAATTTGCAATATTATGCTATCTTTTTGGATGTCAATATCAAACGTTGTTAGTTATACTCTTTTTGTTTTTTTTTGCAATTTGATTATGAACCAATACGTGTTTTTTATTCGGCTATACTTTTTAAAAATATGTGTCTGTCACGACCCCAACCCTAAAACGGACTGGAGGGGAACAATTGAAGGAATAGTACATAGGGTTCATGAAAGACTAATACGAGGATGTATACTACATGCAAAATAACATAGTATACCAGGTAAGCTGGACCAACAGAACTAAAGGAAATATAATGACCTGAAGGACTTTAACAGTTAATATCATCTGTTCGTAGAAACATTGTTCAAACTGCAGCGGAAGTCATGTGAATACACGTATGACGACGTGTACCCAAGGTTTCTAACTTAACATACATAAACTTATCAAAAAGTAGTCCTGACTTCTCAACACCCTCCATCAGCATTTTCAACAGCTCAACCTGCACATTTAAAAACAAACATGCAGGGCTGAGTACAAGAATGTACTCAATGGACTTATGCCAAAACATTTTATAGTATTTAAATTACTCTGCCACATCATAGTAAGACATAAGGGTTTTATTTGAAATACCTTATGCTTACCAAAAATATTTCATCAGTTCTTAAACATTTGCTTGGACAAGCATTTTACTTACATGTATGATCCATATCCTTATCCTTTCTTCATATCATTATCATTAACGCCGTAGAAGGAGGCCTCCCCCTACGTCGCCGTGACCGATCGTGAATTGTCCTTACAGCTCACAGTCACCATTAGGTGTACACGTTAATCTTAGCCAGGTATAAGACTTCCGGCATAAGATCCGATATCGATTTCATTCATAAGTTGGGAGCTACCCAACACATTCACATTATTGCAATCAGGATAGGATACATACATAAAACGTAAACATTTTGGCGGTAATTGCTAAACATTTTAACATCATTTCTTGATATCGATAACACAAAATTATTCACTCAAGATTTTATCACTTAAAAGTATAGTAAAGCCCACGGACTATTCGATCGCCTTTATCTTGATTATTCTTTAACGTCCGGCCGTTGCGTCAGCGTCCACACCTTTACGCAAAAACGATGTTTAGTACGCCGTTCACGTTTTTCGAGACTTTTAAAGTCTAGCATAAACTTCGATATTCTATATCGATCTAAATTGAATTCTTTAACGAATTCAATACGCCGTTCAATCGCGTAATTAACATTTCTCGTATTTCGACAGAAACGAGATATGTTCGACAATTACCATTTTAACCTTTTTGGTAAAGGTTCAACGTATTTCTACGTTTTTCGATTTAACGATTTCAGTTACGAAATCTTTTCTTACCAACGAGACTTCATTACTCAATTAATACGTTTTACGCGTATTAGCGTATTTATCGAACGTATCTCATACGTTGATTTCAAAAGTCAATAATTTTGACTTTTATTAGTAAATTCTTTACTAATTTATATTTTAATCTATAATTTCATATAAATCAATTTCTAATTGATTTATTTTGCTAAATTCTTATTATTATTATATTTTATTATTATTTTTTTAATATGTTTTGAAGATAACTTCTAAACATATAATCCATCATTATTTTTAACATTTAAGGATTTAAAAATCCTTAATACCTTTAATATAGCTCTCGGCTATTTAATATAATGATATTCAATTATCTTTCAAATTTTCTTCTAATTTTACATAGTGTACTATATTATCATAGTATCACTAATATGTATTAATTATTAACTATAGAAATTTTTTGTATATTACCTAATTAATTTCAAATTCACGGTTTCTTCAAACTTGTCCAAATAATTCTTGAAAAATCTAATTATTTAGTATATAGTCTCAACATTAATCCATAGCATATCATAACATATAGTCCATTATACTTAAATTCTACATTAACAAATCAAGGTTCATGGTTTCGATTCTTAACACACATGCACCAAACATTTTCATAAAATTCTAACAAAATTAAACCATGCTTATACATTATAGTATAACAATATTACATCATAGTTTTCATTAAAAACAAATTAATCATCATCAAATTGAGCCTTGAAGCTCTCGGCCTTTTTGAAGAATTTGAACAATTAATTCCCAAAAATTCTAGTAAAATCATAGAGTACATAGTTTAGGTCCTAGATCAACTATATGTCATTGCATGCCTTGAATAAAAATTACACATCAACATAGAAATTTTTACAATTTTCAGTAATTTTCCAAAATATAGCATAAGATTTTTTTTAAAATTCCTAATAAATTGCTATGAACTCTTATAACACCATACATCAATAATTCATGCTCAAATAAATCCTATGAATTTTCGATCATCATATAAATTTCAAAACAACTTATTATGAACTCCTACAAGATTATAGATCATGAATCCATCTTTAAATAATTTTTAGAAAACTTTCGAGCATCTCAAGAATTCATAATATGTTCAAAATAAAATTTTAACATGATTTAGGCTTGTATTCCTCATGCTACACCTTCTTGATGCATAACTTACCATAAGTTAGCAAATTTTTGAAATTAAACACACATGCATAACATTTTGAAATTAAGAACACTTACCTATTCATAAGTCAAACTTAACATGCATTAACTAAATATTACTATCAATAATCACTAAGAACATAAGCATTAGAAATTTTTCACAACCAAGAACACTAAGAACACTTGTATTTTCCTTAGCTTAGCTTTCGAATTTTTCATAGCAAACTCATGTAAAATTGAAACCTTGCCCAATTCCTCACCTTTCTATGGTATGAATATATGGTAGAAGGCTTATAGGCTAGACTTTAGTGAAGATAGAAGAGAAGAACACTCTATTTTTTTCTAAGAAGCTCTCGGCCTTCTAGCTTTTGGAGAGGAATTGTAGTGATGTATTGTTCTCAAGACTTGTGTAAGTGTGTTTGTGTGAGAAAATGAAATCTGAATTTCACTTATACTCCTCCACCTATCGGTTCTCACATGCAAATAGAAGAGAAATGGAAGACTTTGTGTAATTCATGGTCTATGACTCACCTAATGAGTCATGAGATGGATTTAATACTTCTTACACTTTGTTGGCCATTAACCACTTCAAGCCATGCATTTTTGGAGCAAGAGCCGGCGGCTCTTTGATGTACAAATGAATAAATTTTATTTTTGTATTTAAATGTTGTTATACTAGATACTATATATGAGTTAAGATACATTCTTCCATGTATATTATACCTCCCTTGATTATACTATGTTAATATATATCATAGATACAATTTGTATAATTAAGATGTAACTTAACAAAGTGTATACCAAAATGATGTGCAATATGTTATTTATAACATAAGGTTTCGACTTTTATTAGTCTCAATTGATACATATTTATTTCCATGTTATTTATAGGTATATATATCATAACATATGGTTTAGATAATAAATTATATCATAGGAAAATTTATTGGTATCATTTTGTATAAGAAAACCCTAATTTTCGAATTAGGGTTTTCGAAAATTAGCATTTTAATCACTATCGAATCCTTAATGCTTTAGCATTATTTTAATGTTAAAAATACTTTAATTACATATAATAATCATAGGAATTCAAATACTATAATTCCTTGATCATTAATATCATTTTTATTCATCTCTAAACGTTAACGTTTGAAACGTCTCAAAACGTTAACTATCGAATCATCTCAAAATGATCGTAGTAATATCGTAATTACCTCGTTAAATTATTCCATTAATAATGAAATTTTATCCTAAGCTCCGTTGCTTAGAGAATTTTACGAATTAAACTTATCGTAAGTAGGCATTAATTTCTTCAGGATATTACAGTGTCGTAACAGTTAAATAGAATATAGTCTCTACGGTTTTCGCATATTTTACGAATGATAGCAATATCATGTTGTTTCTTGGTTAACATATAATTACATATGGTTATGTATTGTGGCACACTAAGTTACTATATATAGCACATAAAGTCCCTTTTTTTGCACACCAACTATGTATGTTCTTCATTTTTTACTGTTTGTTGCCATGTTATTATTTCATGTAATATGCTATTTAATGCATTGATTATTACGTATTAGCAGTTTCCAGATAACCCAGAAGGGGTTGATATATCTACTTCTCGGGAGAATATCACAACAACAGTTGAACCACAGGTTGATATTTTCAATATTATGGTTTCATATAGAATACCATGCTGTCAAATATTTAAAAACGATTTGATTGTTTTTTGTAATCTTACACTTGGCAGTAACTATGTATAGCATATTAACTTAATTGCGGTTGCCAAATAACTATGTATGATGATATTGAAAACATTTATTATTCCATATTAACAGCTTTCTTGAGAACACAGAAAGGGTTGAAACACCAAACCCTCCGGACAATATCACTACATTGTTTAAACCACAGGTTATTATTTCCAAGTTGGTTGATTTACATACAATTTTATGCTGTTAATTATTTATTTTTCAGCATATATAATTCGAAATGAGTATTTTCGTGGCATTTGTGTTATATTTGCAAACATATTTTCAATTCAGATTCTATAAATCTTGGCACAGTAATAGAATAAAGGTACTCAATGCACATTGTATTATTTATGTTGCATATAATGTTGATTGTTTGGCATCTGTATTTTAATTGCATAACATCATTGATAAATCTGTTATTGAGTATCTGGGCATTTACTATACTGTTGCATATGGAATGCATGTATACAACAAATTTTATGTGGATGCAATCTGTTCTTAAAAATCTGTTCACTGTTGACCTAATTATTTGTTGTTTGTTATATATATTACTTCACACTATTGTTAACATAAAACATTTCCACAATAATTTATTACAGACAGGAAATATTACTCAAGTACATGGAGCTGGAGCAGATTCTACAGTTGAACCAACTTTGAGAGAACAGACGGGACCAACCCTTGTTGAAAAAAAGAAGTTGTTGTTGGGTACAAAAGGAAAAGGAAAAACTAGTTTCGATTGGGTTGTATTAATATCAAACAAGATGTCTAGGAATGATACTTGGAATTAATATTACAGACTGTAATTTAATCTGGATGCATTGTTGTGTTGCTGTATGTAATAACATTATGTTGCAATGACGTGGTACGGTCTAAAATCATATTATGTTGCAATGATGTTGCTTGGTCTCTCAATATACAGTTATATTTGGAAGTAAAATTGCAATTATGTGGTATAATTTGTAATTATATTATGTTGCAATTTTATTATATGTTTTGATGTAAAATTTGTATTTTTTTTTTTTTTACTATTGTCTTAATGGATATAAATATGCCTGTAGATTTCACATACAGTGACGGTTGCAGCAAACAAAAAGCAGAGAAGTAAGAGTGTTTCGATTAAGCCTACTGCTTTAAAATCTCCATTTTTGGTAAGAAATATCAGCGTATGCAAGAGTCTCACGAAAAAGGAATTAAAGTGTGGGATTTATGCGCTCTACAACTCTACACCTAATGAGTATGATTAATTCATCATTTTTTCATTTTTATTATTGTTTAATTATAAAATGATTATAATTATTTGTTACCATTAGGGAATAAACTTTGTTTGCGCATGGAGACATCGAACTAACAAGAAAGCATATGGCTACGTTGTCCAAGGATAGCATTATAGGAGTTGGTGTAGTGGACGCATGGTGTGTAATGCTTAACAATATGGAAAAGTTCCGTAGTGATGGCTCTCCAAGAAGATTTTTTGCAAGTACTTTTATTGGTGTAAATTTTCTTTAAAGTATTTTATATTCAAATGATTTTATTGCATACATCTATCAATATGCATCATCTGTTAGTAATATAATAATTTCATAAAATAGTGATTTCGAATTGTTTGTAGCATATACAACATTATGTGTAGCGTATATTTGTAACATTATATGTAATTTCGAATTGTTTGTGTGCTTTATTTGTAGCATATACAATATTATATGTATCATATATTGGAAAATATATAGAACATGTGCATATAAAATTATATTTATTTTATTTAAAAGACTGACATATACTGATTACATAAACTACTCATTTCGAATTGTATATGCTAAAAAATAATGTGTGCATTATTTGTAGCATATACAACATTATATGTATCATATGTTGGAAAATATATAGCACATATGACAGTACTATATTTGTTCTGGAAAAAATTATACAAAGTTAACTGTAAACATAACATATAGCCATATGTGTGTATTGATCTACTAATATTACTTTTATTACCAAATATATGTGGTATTTTTGTTTGATACATAGACGGACTCACTGGTGGCAAGAGACATTTCTCATGAAGTTAGAAGGGATTCATTTTTTGAGAATATTACAGCCGAGCTGGAGAGCAACCAACACATCACATTAAAGGATATTGACATCGTAAGTTATATTTATTATGTATTTATTTATGTTTCTATTTAAATAATAGGAATATAATGCTTTATTTTTCTATTTGTAGTTTTTCTTTCCTATATACAGAAGCAAGAAATACTTTGCACTATGCATTGATGTGAAGAGTGGGGGAAAATTTGTCATTGATAGTATGAATGATGCTGCAAGTGAATGTCAGACTGAAAAATATGACGATTTACTTACTAATTTGGTATGATGTATATAATATTATATATTATTTATTAAACATAATTAATTAAATTGATATTTTTCATACTTATTAATATTAAACTTTGTTTTAATTTTTTTAGCGTGATATACTATCTGAATACCTGAGTTTCAGAGAACAGCGATCAAAAGCAAAGATTGTTGAAAGAGGTAACTTTGAAATTCCAACAATAAGATGGGGAGACAAGAGAAATTCAGTGGATAGTGGAATATATTTGATGCGACATCTTGAGACATTCATGGGCTACGTTTCTAGAAAATGGCTGACTGGAATCACGACGAATCCTTACAAACAACTGCTAACAATGCGTGTTCGATACTGTGCAGAAATGCTTTGTTGGGAGCAAAATATAGTGAAGGATACAATAATGGCAAGTGCGGAAATATTTTACCGGATGTGACTTCTGGCACGGATATGAAAGTAGAAACAATGTTATTTGGTTAATTGGTTATTTATATTGACATTTAAAACAGTGTATGAGACTTAGTTGTTTGGATGATTTGTGGTTTTTTTTATGTATTGACATTGAACGGCATGATATCAGAGTTGATTTTATGTTGAAAGTTTTTTATGAAATATCCTATGGTTCTTAGATTTATATTTTTTGTAGTAAACTGTTCATTAAATGTTGAGACCAATAAGTCATTGATTTTGTTATTATGTAATAACATGCTGAGTGCGTTGTGAATTAAACGTTCAGGAGTATACAACATTATTATATGAATTGTTAAATAATACAGTATATGATACATAAACTTCAAATTTTGTGTTGTAGTATTTTGTTAATATAATATAACCCGTGTCCCAAACAAATGCACACATGTTAATAACATATTGAACATCAATAATATTACTGTTGATAAACATGACCTAATATATCAGTTGTGTTTTACGTCAATTAATAAACAATACACTGTTGTTGCATATATCTTCCGATCTATAGCATATGTTTAATATAATTATAGCACTTTATAATATTACGTTTAACACATTGTAATTGAGATGATATATTTGTCATAAGTAATATGCTCGTGTTTATATCTAATGATTGAAATGTATAGCATATGTTATTCTGAAATATTGCATATGATATAAATACATATAGCACATAAAATATATTTATCATCTTGTTTGTATTTGTTCAGTCATTTAATAATATCGTACTACATATCTGCAATTATATATAGCATGTGATTAATATATTTGTATCACACAACAGCTTTCTAAAAAAAATTATATTATATATCTTTTTGAAAAGCGTATATGTAGCACATACTTATATATATGCGTAATTTATATATGTTTAAAACTTATAAAAATTAAATATACCACATCTTTTTATAATTGTATCATATGGTTTCTCAGAACAATGAACACATTGTACATATGAATTGAAAATTAATAACGGAAGTAATGAAGTGTATCATAAAATGTATAAGTTAAACAACCTACATAAAAACAAAACAAACCTAAACCTTGTTGTTCTCAGGACAATTCCTGGAATCATGATTCGTTAAAGTATTACATTTCCGACAATTCCTCTTAGGCTTGCTTGCAGCTTCTATAGCCTTCTCCCTGTTAGATTTTTTCCTGTTGGCACTACCTTTAGTACTAACTATCGCAGGCGGAAGTAATCTAACCGTTGTTGGTTTAGCTGAACCATAATACTACTCAAACATAGCATCTTTATCTTTATCAGTAACATCATGATGCACACCATCTGAAAACTTCGCGGAAGCTTCTTTAAATATATCCAAAAGCTCCGCTGCGGACGGATCCCCTCAACCAATCCGATGCATTTACAAGCCTCAAAGAACAACTCGTTATTCCCACTACCATCTGAATAACGACTGTTGTTACGTTCCCTAACAACATCAGAGCATGCATACTTTGTCCACCTATTGCAAATATATTTAACTGGTATTTCTTTCATATTCATGTTCAACATCATCAAATAAATATGACTGCACAACAAGCCATTGCGTGTGTAATACTGTAATATCCCGCAGTTTTAAAGCTAATTTGCGATGATAAAAATCGCTAATTAGGGTTTTGTTTCGATAATCGAAACAATAAGTTATCAAAACTCGATTTAGACTTTCCAAGATACGAGGATTTTAAGATCATATTCACTAATGGTTAGTGAATTAAGGAATATAGTTAATATTATTCTTTTGAAAGTATTATTCTAACGTCGATTAAATTTCGATAGTTAGTCTTATGATTTTTCTAAGCAATGAAGCTTAGATTTTAAATTTCCTTATTTTCAAAGGAATGAAGAGAAGTCACTACAATGTTCTTATGAACATTTAGAGACTATTCGATTATTAAACGAATTGGAACAATTAGAACGTCGGCATTTGGAGATAAAGTAAGAACTTAGTCTAACGATCATGGAATTATGATATTCAAATTCCTATGATTATTTTATGAGATAAGCGCATTGTTTTTATATATTGTAGCATTAAAATAATGCTAGAGGAATTAAGAAATAAAGCTTGAATAAATAGTACCTATTTTCGAATTTAAGCCCGAAAATTAGGATTTGAGACATGGGATGATTTTAATAATTTTTCCTATAATTTAATTTATTATCTAGGATATTTATATTGTCACATAACTATTAATTGCAAGAAAATAAAAAGTGTAGCAATTACTACCTATAAGTATCGAAAATTTACTCTATTAAATAAGAAATGAATTAAATTCTTATCTTTTGATAATGCTATGAATTAATTATGATAGTAGAATATTATTAATATATAAGATATGGTATAATCATCAAAATAGACAAGTGGGTAGTTTGGTGCTTGAAGGGGCCGAAAATCATGACCAAATGAAGGAATATCATGTTCCAACTAATGATTTGATATAATAAGGATAATAAGATATTAATAGAGGATAATATAGAGTAAGAAATCAAGTTGATCAAGTAATTGTTGGTTTTGGCATGTAGTAGCCGAAAACATAGAAAAATTGGTGTGAAATGAAGAAATATAATTCTTTTAGTTAGGATATGTTATTATTATGTTGGGGAGATATTTTATAAGATAAGGTGGAGTATGTATCAAAGTTGAACAAGTAACTATAGCTTAATTAATGAGATAGCCGAAAATTTAAAAAATAAAGTGTGAACAAATGTGAAATCGAAATAAAGATCTTAGTGTAAATATTTGACTTTTCAAAATATGATATTATCCTAAGGTATTATTAAAGTATATGATAGTATAAATAAATAAAATTCACCCCTATAATTTGAGAGTGGCCGAGACATATAAATATATGTGTTAAAGTGTAGAATTTTCTCTATTTTGTGGTAATTAGGATAAAGCTATATATTTAATTCCTACAACATATGATATGATCCTAAATGAAGTAAATTATGAAATAAACAAGTGGATGTACATTAATGTTGTAGTTGTCGTGTATTTCAAACAAATGAATTTAGGAAAAGATTTGTGCATTAATAATTATGATAATGAGTATTATTATCAAAATAAAATAAGAATCACCCCAACCCACTTGAAGTTGGCGTGAGTTATGTGGAATAAGTAGGATATATATATTTTCAATTTATGTGTACCATAATTAAGACAATTTAAGAATATTCTCCATACATTTGAGATTGCCGTGAGCAATTAGGAAAAGGAAGGAGATATTTTGGATTTGATAAGGATTAGTATGATAAGATAAGAAAATTTAAAACCTTGTCCTATACTAAGCAAGTGGACGAAAATTGTGCAAAAAAGTGTGCAAGTGTATTAGTTATGATTTTATGTAATAATTGTACACAAGTGGACATGCTTATAAATATAAGGTATGATCAACAATTCTCCCATTTTGTTCACCTTAATTTCGAAAATAAGGGAGAGAGGTTTTGAGAGAGTTCATCCAATTTCTTTTCCAAATTTTAGATGGAAAAACGTTGCCGCCGATAATCGACTCCGATTAAAAGGTTAGATTTCTTCCGAGCTTCGTATACATGCTAGAAATTTCGAATTTCGACCGTTAGATTTCATGTTATAAGCTTAGTTTGTTGGTGACATTTTCGAAAATTATAGGAAATGTGCTTAAGATGTTTAGATATTGTGTTTATATGATGTTATTAAGCATGTATTATGATTATATCACAAAATTAAGCATGTTATTAAAAGTTACATATGGACCGAAAATGTGTGAGCACAATATGTTGATGATTATGATTTTTAATTGTTGATTTGAGCATGAAATAATGATCTAGGGTATTAAATATGCTTGTATGATTTTATGTAAAAATTTTGGAAAACTATAGTATATATATTTATGATTTTCGAAAATTTACGGCATGATAATATATGGAGATATAATTCATGTTTAAGTGTTATTATAGCATATTGATGGTGTAGATTCATAATATAGTGTTGTATGAATTTATTGGAATTGTTAAAAATTAATTTGACCTAAGTCACTTTTTCGAAAATATGACCTTAGGTAATTTTAATGAACAAGTCATAATTGATAAAAATTATGTTGTAATTAGGGTACTTGATGATGATTATGTGTTATATGAATTAATTGGAATTTTTGAAAAATGTTTACTTGCTTAATTTGAAATTTTCGAAAACTATATAGTATAATACTAAAGTGTATAATTTTTCTTTGACCAAAGTAATTACATATTATTAATCCCCTAATAAAATAGTGTGATATGTGAATTTATGAGAATATTTAGAACAAGAATACTACATAAAATTCGAAATATATATATATAGAATTAAAAGTCAAAATGTTGACTAAAATTGTTGACCAAGGTCAAAACGTACGAAATACGATAATACATGATCAATGTGACGTAGTACGTTTAGTAACAATGTGACTTACATAAAGTAAGTACATTAAAACGTACATTATGTGCTAAAAAGATAGAATATCCCTTATATGATGAGTGATTGCATAATCGACATCATTTTAATTAGGAAACGTCAAAGTAAGTTCGACGTTAGGCTTATTTGATTCATAGGACGTTATAGGCGATGTTCGTCTCTATCGAAACGTGACCAGTGTATTAAAATAGTTCTTATGTTAAGGTGGGACGTGTTTTTGAGCGGAGACATAGAAAGGGACTATAGAAAGACCTGCATATACCAGGTGGGCTTTATTCGAAAACCCTTTTATTTACTTGCTTTCTGCAAATGAAAAGTATTTATTTACAGTACTTCTGTTGAGAAATGTTTTGTGTATGAATCCTATCATGTTGTTGGGCAAGCCAACTATGAAAGTGAATCAGTTGTTGGGCAAGCCAACTATGAAAGTAAATCAGTTGTTGGGTCGCTCCCAACTGGGTCGCTCCCAATTTTATAGAATGAATTCGGATCCTGTGCTAGAGGGATGAATTCCTGGTCTATTCCTAGCCTGGACTGATGTGCACTAAGGTGGACTGTGTGCCGAAAGGACAATTCTCGGCCGGTCCCAGCGACGTAGAGGGAGGCCTCCTTCTACGGCGTTTAAAGAGAATGTTATATGAGATAAGTTTATGAGAAATGATATGGATCATACACACAAAGAGAAAATGCTTGACCAAGCGATGTTTTGAGAAACGAAAAAATGTTTTAGTAATCGCAAGGCCTTTTCAATAAAACCCTTGTGTCTTACTCAGAATGGGCAGTGTAATTTAAAGTTGATAAAATGTTTTTGGCAATGAGCCCACTGAGTGCATCATTTGTACTCAGCCCTGCATGTTTGTTTTTAAATGTGCAGGTTGAGCTGAAGATGGGATGGAGCAGTGTTGAGCAGTCAGGTCATTTGTTGCTAATAATAGAACCTTGAATACACATCATCACATGTGTACTTCACATGTTTCCCGCTGCTAGATTATGAAGTCATATGTATGTCATGTTTTTGTTAAACCCTAAACTCATGAAGTTCTAGAAATATTCCCTATATATATATATGTCACACCATTCAGTGTTTCATGTCATTATTCGTTACTTAATCCCGTTTCAATTAACAGTCCCTGCTAATCCGTACTTTGGGTTGGCGGGCTGTTACAAATACTGCATGAACATGATATCGAGTCCTCAGAAAAATACGAACAACTTCAAATCAATCCACCATTATCAACTACGTAATAACTTGTCGATCGATTGATTATTCATAGACAATATACGACACTCATGAATAGTCGCTTCAATCTCGGATCGAACCTTCAAGAATATATTATGACGATATATAGAGGTCGCATGACGCTTTATAGGAAAATGCATCTTCAGATCAGGTATACTTGTTTCATCTTTATAGTCGAGGCGATCATGAGTATTGCGTTGGGCATCTAGAGCACTTCCAAATGAATATAGAATTCACCAAGTCCGAGTTCGCATTGAGATCTCGCTCAAGAAACTGCCGCCTCGACATAGATGTAGTCTTAAATAATCCACTCATTTCACAATCTCGAAAATATCTTGGAATCCAAAAGAACGCAAAGAAAACATCTTACCAAACCACTTATGAGTGGACAATCCATAATCATTGATAAATTCATTCCATAATTGGTCAAATGCATCCGATTCATTTATCTCTGACCAAACAATGTTGTTAAATCTTTGTTTAAAGTCGGGATCATCATTCAATGATTTGGAACTTTTCGCAACTTTAGCATAATATGCCACATACGTAATCTATGTCTTGTGTTCGAAAAACTACCGCAATGCCTTCTTCAATGCGGGGTCCTCATCCGTTATCAACATTTTCGGAGGAAAATTCATACAATCCAAAAATTTAGAAAGCAACCATGAATATGATTCAAAGTCTTCCCTAGTTAATAAGCCAATTCCAAAAGTCACACACTTATCGTGATTATCTTTACCTGTGAACGGTGCAAAAATCATTTTATACCTGTTATGTGAAAAAATGATGTAATTAATTAATTTGAACAGATTTATTGCAAATATTGCTAACTTCGTATAACACTATTTAAATAAATGTTGAACGGCGCAAGTTTGAAAATATAACATTTTACGCGAATTATTGCATATATTGCTAAATTCGCAGAACACTATTTAAATAATGTTGAACAGAATTAGTTTGAAAATATATCTACACAACACTCATTCGCATATAACACTGTTATGAAAAACATTATTAATGGTGATCAAAACACTAATTAATAATTGTAATTAAAAATAAGATATCATGGTGTTTCAAAATCTTAGCGAAACGTTATTCTATATGTTTCTCAAACATACTTATCACTCAAAAAATAAATGATCCTTCTAACAAACGATTATCCATTTAATGTTGGAATTGAAAACGTTATTAAAAGGAACTTACCTGTTAGTCGAATAAGTGGCATCAAATGACACAGCTTCACCAAATATATGGTAATTTGCAATAGAAAGAGAATCATCCAAAAATGCTCTTCACTGATTCCATTCATCCTGCTGATACTCAAACTTAAATCCACTACAAAACTCACGTTATGCTCCAACTTCGTAGCAAAATCTCCGCATCAACACCATTAGAGAATGCCCTCATATCACGCGCATAATTTTTGAATTCAACGGCAAGACAACCAACATCCTCAAAAGTTCCAACTAGCTCCTTAAAAGTCTAAATGAACGATAGGTCCTATATTCGCCCCTACGGCATTTAGCAATCATCATCTCATGTGCGTAACTAATCTTTCTATTACACTTCATGAGATGTTTGTAACCATCGACACCATTGGACCGTGTGCCTCCACAAACATTGATACAACATAACCTACACCAAGATCTCAGACGGAATGCAACACGCGCCGCATCCTGACCTTGTCGACATCCTCTTGCGTTTTGTAATAGAAGATTAAGTTTTACTTGGAGAATTTGAGACTATTTTTTTAACACCCTCTTTATTACAAACTATATAACGCCAAACTACATTATCATCATCGTACTTGACTAAAGTTGCCATACGCGTTCCAAAACTGCACAACACACCATACTCTCGATAAAACTTTTCAGCCTCATTTAAGTTATTAAAAACCTTTCCAACAAACGGTTTCAACTCATCAGGACAATTCGGGTAGATAAGGTCATTGGAATTTTTTTGCTTACCTCCCACATCATCTGCAAAATAGAAATAAATAATTTTAAAGCAAATGTACTATGTTGTGAATGCAACATATATACATTAAAGTGCAATAAAAATAAAGTGAAACAAATATAAATTTAAAAGATATAAAAAAATTAAAGTATTGTTCGATAAATAAGTAAACACAAACGAATATTAAGAAAATTATAATATTTTGAATGGGAGATTAATTATCATGCATTGTGAATTATTCTCTAAGGCAATACACATCTGTAAAATATGAACATATCCAAAATAAATCGTGCATAGAAGATATGGAAATACATTAAGTACACAAAAAATTATACCATTTCATTTGATTATGTGCAGCAATAATATATAGGGCGTGCTATATTGTTATACACGAATGCAATATATATTAGTAAACTAAGCCGTAAAACAATACTAAAAATTAAATCAAATGAATACAACTTCAAAAATAAGCATTGCTGATAAATTAAGAATAACATCAACTAATATAAACAAAAATCAATCTCAAACGAAAATAACACAATACAATAAAAAATTTAGAAACACATTAAAGAAAATTCTGATTTATAAATGTTTTGCAACAGTACTCCGTTGTAAATGCAACATGTATACATTAATAGTGCAACATAATTTAAGCTAACAATGAATAAAGTAATATATACACAGAGGTCACATTAATCAGAAACATAAAGGAAAGATAGAATATCAGATTGAATAAAATACATCATAGTTCAAGAAATATAAACTAACCAGATAAAATAAATTAATCAAGAAAACAACAAATATACATTTAAAATCGGATAAAAATTATTACTGCTTCAAATAAAAAAAAGAAGCACATTCAAGAAACTGACAACTTATATATTTTGTGCAATGGTGATTTGTTGGAAATGCAGCAAATATACATACGAAGTGCAACAAAAAACAAGAATATCCTTTAGATGGTTTTCCACTTAAGAAAATTCTGATTTATAAATAGTTTGCAACAGTAATTGTAAATGCAACATGTATACATTAATAGTGCAACATAATTTAAGCTAACACTGAATGAAGTAATATATACACAGAGGTCACATTAATTAGAAACATAAAGGAAAGATAGAATATCAGATTGAATAAAATACATCATAGTTCAATAAATATAAACTAACCAGATAAAATAAATTAATCAATAAAACTACAAATATACATTTAAAATCGGATAAAAATTATTACTGCTTCAAATAAAAAAAAGAAGCACATTCAAGAAACTGACAACTTATATATTTTGTGCAATGGTGATTTGTTGGAAATGCAGCAAATATACATACGAAGTGCAACAAAAAACAAGAATATCCTTAAGATGGTTTTGCATTAAGCCTAGAACACCAATAAAAATTACATTGATTTTCCATGAAGCCTAGAGCACCACGAAAATTATGAAACTAGAACAGAACTATTTTCTTGCATTGAATATGTTCTGTGCGTCGAAAACAATATATCCTTAGGATAAACCAATCTATAAATAGAAGATTTGTAATCCCACAATAATAGGTAGGTAACGGTTAACATAGTAATAAATTTATAAATAAATTATTACGTGCTTATTATTAGAAACACTATAAAGAAAAATCGATTTATAAATATTGGGCAAAGGTACTACGTAGTAAATGCAACATGTATACATTAATAGTGCAACATAACTTAATCTAATCGAATACATTAATGAAACAAAATGCTACACGATTCTTTGAAACAAAAAGCTACAGATTGATTAAAACACATCAAAGTTCAAGAAATATAAACTAAGCGACCAAAATAAATGAATAACGTAAACTTCAAATAGGGATAAAAAAAAAAATTACTGGTTCAAATAAACAAACGAAGTACATTCAATAAAATGACAACTTAAATATTTCGAGCAATAGTGATTCAAAGTAAATGCAACACATATACCTTATAAGTGCAACATAAAGAGGAATATCATTAACATTGTTTTTCATGAATCAAGTAACAGCACGAAAAATTACCTTGTTTTTCCATGAATCCTATAACACAAAGAAAGTTATCAAACTATAACAGAATTATGGCGTAAAAAAGTGAATATGTTCTTTGCGTTGAAAACATACACCAATCCATAAATAGAAGATATGTAATCCCTGAGAAATAGGTAAGTAACGGTTTTGTGTGTACCAAATTTACACAAATATCCTTAGCATTATTTTCGGAAGTCTAAAGTATAGCATATTTAACACAATATTCAGCACACGTTAGTTAAATCTGTACCATTGATTGATGTTAATAAATGGACAAGATTTATTCCTATTTCTCACAATACTTAGATTCCTATATGATCTATATCCTATATATATATATATAATGATAGATATGTAAGTCTAGTATATTTTTCATATTTGTGTAGTACAATCAGAATTAATATGTTGCACATATTTCATCTCTTCATAGCACATATGCTAAATATATTAGTTTAGCACATCTTTCATTGTAGCGTAACACAAGAAGAGTTCTAGTACTACACAGTAATCCGTGTAGCACACAAAACATAAAACTGTAGCACAACCGAAATTAAATCTCAACCATTGATCCAACGAATCAAATGCTCAAATTCATTCATATTTCCTACCTGATCCATCTCATATATATATATATATATATATGGTTGGGTTTCCGTAGTACCCGATCCATAGTAGTATGTAGTACTCTATCTAGATCACACATTTTGAACACGTGGTTGCACCACAAGCTGACACGTGGCAGCTCCTTTTCTTTTCTTTCTTTCTTTTTAAATTTTCGCAAGGGACAAAATGGAAAGAAATCAAATCAGTCATCTTCTTCTCTTCCTTGGTGGCAACGGACAGCGCCAAAGACGACGCCGACGGCAACGACAGCGGACGACGTCGGCGACAGCAACGACGAACAACAACAATATAAACAAGCAACAACAAATAATAGATTTTGAAAGATAGAAAAAGAAGAAGAAAATTTGAAAACAAAATTGATGATTTTGAGAAAAAAATAGAAGATAAATTTGATAGATGATTGAAGAATCGAGAAATATGGTGGCTATGGTGGTGGTTCACGTTGAATTCGCCGGTAATCAGGGAAAGAGATGACGAATTGACAGAGAATGATGAATGAGAGATTTGATGTCGTAAACCATAAAAATGCACTCAACAAAATATGAAACTGCATTGAACAAAACATGACAATCATTGAACAAAACATAAAACTGCATGTTGCCACAAAACATAAACATATATTGAACAAAACACGTTCATGCATTGAACAAAGCATGTCTATGCATTGATCAAAACATGTCAATGCATTGAACAAAATATAAAACTGCATATTGTCACGAAACACAAACATGCATTTAACAAAGCACGTTCATGCATTGAACAAAGCACGTCCATGCATTGATCAAAACATGTCAATGCATTTAACAAAATATAAAAATGCATTGTTGGCGAGCGAGCGACGCGCGAGCACGAGCGCACGCTAGGCGAGAGTTTCCAACCGCATGCATTATTGTGTTCAACTACATGCATTTTTGTTCATTTGAATGCATTATTCAGTTCAACTAAATGCATAGTTTTTTTTCGCAATCACATAACAAATAAAATTATTAATCTACCCTTACTATAGCGAAAATCAGCGAAATTAAGCTTAAAAAGTCCGAAAAAATCTCAACCATATGATCTATGAGATGAATGGATGAGACTGAGAACTACATACTATCTCTGACTCGGGTACTATTTGATCCCTCCTATATATATATATATATATATATATATATATATATATATATGAAATGGGTCGAATGAGAACTTTAACTTTTTGATAATTAAAACTAATATGGTTCATTCATTTTTATAATCTAACGGTCAATATTAATTATAAATAGTTTATTATCCTCATATTTTAATGATAATCATTTAGCTCTAAAATCAATGGATTTTATATATATTGATTTTCGTAATTATTCTCATATGTACAATTACTACGATTACATGCACAACATCAAGAATTACATGAACATAATAATGAATTGGAATATATAGTATGCACAAGAACTACGATTACATGAACAATAACATGAATTATATGAACAACAAAGAATAGAATGTGAATATCCAAATAGCGAAAATTTAGGGATTTGACTATTTTTATCATTAAATAATTATGAATCGTTCGATCTTATTTAATCTAACAACGGTTATTGATTCTTAGTTCTTATCTAAGAAGTAGTTCACTTTATAATCAACTCCTATATATATAGGAGAGATCAAATAATACTCTAACCTGAGATAGTATGTAGTACTCAATCTCATCCACTCATCTCATAGATCCTATGATTGAATTTTTTTTGAACTTTTTAAACTTAATTTCGCTACAGTAAGTGTAAATTAGTAATTTGATTTATTATGTGATTGCGAAAAAAATTATGTATTTAATTGAACTGAATAATGCATTCAAATGAACAAAAAATACATGTAGTTGAATTTAATGCATGTGGTTGGAAGCTCGCGTCCAGCATGCGGGCGTGCCCAACGTGCGCTCGTGCTCGCTCGTCGCTCCGACGCTCGCTCCTACCCCGTTGGCCAACAATGCATTTTTTGCGTTTTGTTAAATGCATGAAAATATTTTGTTAAATGCATGGACATGTTTTGATCAATGCATGAACGTGCTTTGTTAAATGCATATTTCTGTTTCGTGGCAACATGCAGTTTTATGTTTTGTCCAATGCAATTTTATGTTTTATTCAATGCATTTTTGTGGTTTTCGACAGCAAATCTCGCATTCATCCTTATCTATCAATTCTGTCGTATCTTTTTATGATTACCAAAGAAATTCACCATGAATCACCGCCATAGCCACCATCTTTCTCGATTCTTCAATCATCTATCAAATTCATCTTCTATTTTTCTCAAGATCCATCAATTTTGTTCTCAATTTTTTTTCTTCTTTTTCTTTCTTTCAAAATCTGTTATTTATGTTGTTTGTATATCTTTCGGCTGCTATTCGTCGATGCTGCCGTCGACGCTGACTACTGTTAGATTGAATAAGATCGGAGGATTCATAATTATTTAATAATAAAAATAGTCAAAATCTCTAAGTTTTCACTATTTGGATCTTTCATATTCTATTTTTCGTTGTACGTGTAATTTGTGTTGTTGTTCATGTAATTGTAGTTCTTGTGCATGCCATCACATTCCAATTAATTGTTATGTTAATATAATTTGTTGTTGTGCATGTAATCGTAGTGATTGTGCATATATGAATAATTACCGTAAATGAATATGCAGAATCCATTGATTATAGGGTTAAACGGTTACCACTAAAATTTGAGGATAATAAACGATTTATAATTAATCTTGATCGTTAGATTATAAAAAAATGGATGAACTATATTAGTTTTTATTTCTAAAAAAATTAGAGTTCTCATTTGATCCACACCCTATATATAGCAAATGGATCCATGGATCGAATCTGGCCTGAGTCTCAAAAATCAAAATCCAGATCCAATCCAAATTTAAAATTTAAAGGAATAGTCCAAATTTATATAAATCTTTGAGTTCTATTTTCTAAAGATCCAAATTTTAAAAAATAAATTTGGATCTAACGGATCTAAACCAGGGCCTAGATCTATTTTAACCCACTCCCACTGTTCATTGGTTGAATAGGTGAACCCACTCCCACTGTTAACTTCTTTATCCCTTGACAAGGTCCATCTTTTTGAATTTGCAAAAACTGTACTTTATGATAACAATATACTATGATGGTATTTACTTTGCATGATTAGGTTGGATAGATAAAATTAATCCAACCTAATCAAGTATTTACTTTTAGGTGGTGTTTACTTTGCATGATTAGGTTGGATAGATAAAATTAATCCAACCTAATCAAGTGTTTACTTTTAAGGATTAATATTTGAGGATATCCCAAAACCCGGGATTATTTTAATCCTTTGAATTATTCTTCATTAATTTTAATCCAACCAATATAGGTAGGATTGAAATAATCATCTAAATAAAGGGAGAATTATTTATCCCAATTTTAATCCTTCACTAATCCTTTGTAGTAAACAAAGGATTGATAGATAAAAATTATTTTATCACACATTTAATCCATCAAATAATCAATCTTTCTAAATGCTAATCATGAAAAGTAAACACTACCTTAACGATTAATATTTGAGGATATCCCAAAGCCCGTGATTATTTTAATCCTTTGAATTCTTCAAAATAAATGGAGAATTATTTATCCCAATTTTAATCTTTCACTAATCATTTGTAGTAAATAAAGGATTGATAGATAAAAATTATCTTATCACATATTTAATCCATCAAATAATCAATCCTTCAAAATAATAATCATGAAAAGTAAACACCCCTATATATTTTAACAACTAAAGCGCGCAAAGGGGTTCAAATAAACTCTCAAACATCGATAAATAGGTTGAAATATAATTTGAATAATTTTTTATAATAAAAATGTTGCAGACCTATAGTTAAGGAAAATTGAATAAAAATGTTCCTATGATTATGGTCAATTAAACTTGTGATTATTGTAGAGATAAATTATCTCTGAGGCTTGAAAGAGAATTTAATATAAATGTCTAAAATATAAGCTTAATAGTATATATTTTCTCTGAGTTGTTAACTTGTAGGGTGGAGTAATAAATAATACATCTTGATTAGACCTAAATGCATTCGTTTTCTAATAATATGATATGATGTTATCTTAGAAATAATGGAGCAATTAATTATGGACAACTAGACTAAGTGATGATATGTACATCGGTAGTCATTTCAAAAGGTAGTCCACTAGCATATCGAAAAGCAAGAAAAAGTTAAGAGAGTATTGGACAAGTTGCTATCGTAGCATCATATTCGACCTTTATTTTTCTAGGCATTGCACAAAAATGAATTAGATTGCCAAATATTTGAATTAAATTATTACATAGGTATCAATAAAGTTGGCCCACGCAATCATCTATACTTATTTGTTATTCCTCCAAAGAAACGTGACTCGCGTTACGTATCAAACTTTATTTGGACGCAAGCATTTGGATCGGAATTTAAAATTTTGATTGTGATTTAAAACGAGTAATTTTCCTTATAGTTACTCGACAATTGAATATTATGAGTGTGATCAGTGGTTGATATTTAATATTTAATATTTTAATTCATTTCTTTGAATGGTGTGGGGGTAGTAGTTATTAAATTCACCCACACATAAATTATATATATATATAGAGGATGGTTCATGTGAGAATGAAAATAAGTGTAGGAAATCTAATAGATATGTAGTTTCAAGATATCTTTCATATTTGTGAAGACAATTAATTACTGTCAGCATACGTTAGTTTATCACATATTTCATCTCTTCAGAAGACATACGCTAAATATATTAGTTTAGACATATTTCATCATAAACATAGTATAAGAATGGTTCTAGTCGCACAATAATCCACGTAGTACACACAAAAGACAAAATTGAAGACAACCAAATTAAATCTCAACCATCGATCCAGTGAATCAAAGACCCAAATTCATTCCTATTTCCTATCAAATTATCATTTCCTACCTGATCCATCTCCTCTATATATATATATATATATTCGCATGATTGATGTAGCACACACATGTACAATTTTATGAGCATGCTGATATCTGGTCAATATTGTTATTTTTATTTTTAATATTTATAAATTATTATTAAGACCATCAAATTTATAAATTACATAGAAATCAAAGCTTGATATATTCCTCAACTCTTTAACTCCAAAGAGAATAATGATATAATAGATTGGATTTTGATCATATATGTTATTTGTAAATTTGGTTCGATAATAATTTTTGAGCTATTAAAATAAAAATTATTATTAAAAATAGTTGTTATTCACTTAGGGCCCAACCTTTGATCGTATAATTACTTTATGGTCCAGTCTTTAAAGAATTACCAAAATTGGCATGACCTTTACTCTATTAATACAATTATGGCCTGTTAATTTGCTTCGACTTTCAAGCGCAATTCCGATCAAACTGGTGATCGGATTATTATGGGCAACGTATTGTTGGAAAGCTCTCTAACTGTAGAATATATTAGATTTTGATTTCATAATGTTTGGTGATCTATTGAGGTGTAATTTTGGCAATGAAATGACATTGCCACAGACTGCAAAATAAACTTTCGAGGCCAATTTCACCAACTCTGGCAGTGGTTCGACGACCAAGATCACTCGAATTGTTGAGCTTGACATGAGGTTTCTAATATATTTTTGAGTTTCCAATTTTAATGGTCAATTAAGACATTCTTTGAACTTAGGGTTTGTTGTCAATTAAATTATAATTTGTTATTTTCGAAGTCGTTTTTACTCAGTTGGTCTAATGAGGCAAAATTAACTGTTCGTGTAAGAAAACATAAGTTCTAATCACACTATTTTAACGATGCTGAATTAGCGGATCAAAAAATGCATTAACGGAGCAAAAATTGTACCCTTTGGTAACTTTTCAAAGGTCGAGCCATAAAATAATTTTACGGGCAAAGGTTACGCCATAAATGGATAGTAATCCTTAACAAATACTGAAATAGACTAAGAGGGTGTTTGGCTGAGCTTATAAGTTCTCAAAACCGCTTATGTTGCTTTTTGTTTTAAAAACAACTTATAAATGCTTTTGAGTTTATGTTTTCACTAAAAATGTTTTATAAACGGTTTTTGGAGAGCTTATAAGCTCAGCCAAACCCCCTCTAAATATCAACATAGTTCATGAAATATGCTAATAAATGGTAAAGAAGTTAGATTGATTGGTGGAACCTACGAAGAGAAGAGAGGAAATGTTTCACCTATATTTTCATGTTGAATTACGTCGACACAAAGCGTTAAGAAAAGGTCAAATGAGGTCCCAGCCGCCAACAACTTTTAGAAAATGCGAAATTCAATTTGTATAGTTGCTCAGCGTGTAATTTAAAAAAAGTTCAATATAAATACATATTTTTTAAGTTAAGTCGAACATACTGCGAACCCTTGTATCTTGTTTGACGATCTTCACAAGCCTTCAAAAGTTGATCTTTCTTATGATTTGTGATCCAATTAACACTAATATAGTCGTGCTTTGTTATGTTCCTTTTGGGCCTCTAACCTTTAATCCTACTTCTCTTTTGTAAGGATTTTAGTTATAAGCTTCACGGCTCTCGTGATGTACTTTTATCGTATATATAGTATTGTTATAATTTTGTACAAAATCTTAATATAAGATTGGCTATATTATTTGGAAATAATATGAGAACTGCACTGCACTAACTTATGAATTACTAGCTAAGTATTTGAAGTATTCTAGATACTCTTTTTCTATTTTTCTTTTTTTGAAACAGAAATATTGATACTTTCAATTGTAATGAAGAAGTGATAAACACTCGTTTTGCATTGTTTTCACTTGCTCTCTTTTGCATATTTGTTAAGATTATACATCTATGTGATGATGTCTTTTGATTAGTTTTTGTTAATATATGAAGATGTCACGTTGTGTATAGTTTTACATGTTTGATGCAGTTTTGAAGTGTTATGGAGCAGCTAAGGTACATTGGAGTACTTGAAGGACGAAAATGAGAAAGAATGGCCAAAGAATTAATGAGATTGAGCTCGATAGGAATGAAGTTTGTCTCGATACAAATTCATAGGAAAAAAAATAAAAAATCGGACTTCAAACGAAGGAGATACGAACTAAACAAGAAATGCGTACGCATATATGCGAAGAATCGTGATCATGCTTTTGCATGGTCGCTGTTTTTATTGCTTTTTGTGAACGAAAACCGCAACCTGCGGGATTGATTGCCGTTTATCTAAAAAATTGGTCCAAATTCGTTTCTTACTTACTTTAGCCTTCTGGAGTAGGATTTGGCCACAAAACTATAAATAGGCCTCCTTGTTTTAGGTTTAGAACATCTTTTACACCTTAGACCTTATTTTAGATGCTTTCACTTAGTTTTTTTCATAGCTCTAGAATTTTATGCTTTTGCTTTGAAGACTTAAGATTGAATGATTCGAAGATGTTCAATTCATCGTGAATTTGAAACACGGGTTCTATCTATTTTATTAATTGCAATCATGTTTTGTTTATATTTCTTGTGTTTAATTTCAATTATGAGTAGTTGGATTTCTAATTGAGTTCAATTTGTAATTCATGTTTTTTGGTTTTTGGTGCTTGATTTCATGTTCAGATAGTTTACCATTATTGATGCATATTAGTTATTCAATTAAATACCTAGCTGGTTTAATTGTGCAAGGGAATACGAAAACACAAAATACAAGTAGAGATATTCGTAGAAGGAATAATTTTTGTAAGCTTTTAGAAGTTAGTATACTTTTCTTGAGACTTAGCGGGAATATATTTTTACTAATCTACTATCACAAGACTTGTTAAAAGAGATTGTGATTACTTGTACGATCATTCATCTTAATTGAATTAAATCTTGGTGATCGAGTTAATAAATTAATTAATTTAGGTTAAGTTAATACATTCCACAGGGGCAGTCTTTCATTCTTGATTTTTATCTGAGTTTATTTATATGTGCTTGTATATTTTGTCTGGCTAATTAATAATCTAAAAATCTCAGCGCCATAGTTTAGCTTGGATAATAACGACACATTATTTTTTTGAGCTTTTGAATTATGTGGATACAGTACTCTAATTGCTAACTAGCTATAATGGCATCGTTTAATTGTAGTATTTTATTACTAAGATTTTAGCAATCTAGACACTAACATCGTTGTTACTTATGTGGCTACTTTATCATGTGATACAATTTGATGTTAACAATTATTGAATCTTTAAGTCGATTGAGAAACATTGTTCTAAATTAAAAACTTAAGATGTAAAATATCATTCACAAATTTATTAGGGTATGGCTGTAAAGATGAGTTCTACATTCATCCCTAAACACATGGCTAATATAATTTTAAAATTTAGATAACCATTCCTGTAGGAATCATTAGTCCCATGAGGATGAGGTTATTCATTTCTTCACTCCCCATTGGTATTATGTGATCGATCTTAATTTCGTAAGGGAAATAAATGCGCAAGAACACCAAGGATTTACGTGGTTCGATCTATGAATAAGATCTACGTCCACGGGCAGAGAGAGAGTATTCGTGTATCGAATGTGTAAGAAGCGATTACAAAGAGTGTGAATGAATCTATTTCGTCTAATCTAGCCTCTATTTATACACAATTATTTAGACCTAGATCTTAAATCTGAGGTCTTCTAAATAGGATTCGAGATCTAGGATAGGATCTTAATCCTATCCCTTCTCGAACTAGGATTCATTTAGATACGGCCGAGCCTTCGCGCTCCCACCGGTTTTGGGGTCTTCGTCGAACTTGTCCAGCCGAGCTTGACGACATCTTCACCGTATTGGGCCCGATGCTTGGGCTCAGTAGTTGGGCCATATCCTATCACAACCCCCCAAAAAGACGCAGAAGCGAGGTCGTATTAGTTTTTGGGTTGTTTATGCCGAGGCGTGCGAACGATCCGACTTGGTATGTGTCAATGTTTCAAGTCATATGCCACGCTTGCGAGGCATCCGCCGAGGTTGTGCGTGCCGTTACTATCTCTGCCGAGGCGTTAAGTCGAGGTTTTCGCTCGGCTTCACCGACGAGGCGTTAAGTCGAGGTCTCCGTGCCGACTTCACTGGCGAGGCGTTGTCGAGGTCTTCGTGGCCTCCCGACGAGGCGTTAAGTCGAGGTCTTCGCCGGCTTCAACCGCCGGCGTTAAGCCGAGGTCTCCCGTGGCCTCTCCCGACGAGGCGCGTCGAGGTCTTCGTCTGCGGCGCCACCGACGAGGCGTTAAGTCGAGGCCGAACACGGATTTTTCGCCGCCGTTGAGTACAGACACGTGATACGCATTTAATGCGCATTTAATGTGGCAGCGGTCGATTCCCGATAAAGCGATAATGGGGAATATCTTCCTCGATACGCCATTTCTCATATCACTTTTGCTATTCAAAATTTTCGACTTTCAAACTTCGAGAAAACGATAACCGCCGCCATTGTTGTCCCCGAGTTCATCACCATCATCCTCGAAAAAACCAAAAGTAAGTTATGGCTTCTCTTCTTCTAAATCTTCGAGCTTCAGATTGTCATGTCTTGCCGCCGTGATTCGCGGCGGTTTTATGCGCCCCCTTCGGGATTTTGGTAAAGTGTCTTCTTTTCTTCCATTTTAACAACCTCCGATATAAAGGAGATTGTATCCGATACCATATTTCGATATAATTTATGTTGCCCCGTCCCGAGCATAGGGCTTGTGCCCCTCGGATGGGTTTCATCATCGTACGAAGACGACCTCGGCTGGTCTTCGATTCTATCCTCGTATATGTCGAACTTCAACAGATGTTCGGCATATCACTGCCCAACTTACGCCAAATTCTTTCCGATTTGGTGGGCCTAGTGTCTATGCCTATCGGCATAATTTTCCTTTCACTTTGGGGCTTGTTCTCCGTGTTTTTGCAAGCGAAGGGTGGTTCGGGTGGTATTATTTATCACCCGTTGTAAATTCAAAGCTAAGATAAAGTCGAAGATCTCGAACCGCGGAAGAAGTTTTCTTTTGTCAATTCGATGGATCTCGAGTTTACATGGCGATCGGAGAAGATCGCCGATGTGGTGGTTGATGAGATTGATGGTGGCCCGGAGGAGGCACTGTGGACAAAGTAGGTCTCGTGGATGAGGCCTTTACCGAGGCCGAGCTTGCGCTGCGGGCTTAGCCCTTATGATCCTGCCACCGAGGTGGAGTCGGTGAAGGGTGAGGCCCCTCCTTCTCTTCTGTCCTTTGTTGCATGATCATTTGTGTGTACATGCTTAACTTCTTGTATTTTTTTTTGCAGTGAACTTGATCAGGGATAAGAGGAAGAAGAGGAAGGAGTCGAGCGCCGGTGTCGAGCTCCCCTCCTCTCTTTTGAAGGAGGTCGAGCTCTCCTCCTCGATTTTGAAGGATGTCGAGGCTATCCTCAAGCGAGCGAGGAGGCTTCAAGTCTCCCGAGCCGCAGCCTCTTCAGCGCTTTAAGAGGTTAAAGCGTGCATATCCCCGAGGTCAGCAGATTCTGTCGCCGACCCGAATGTGTCGTCGTTGGCTCTCGCCGAGCTCCCCTACCTTTCCCGAGGTAGCGCACTTATCCTTCTTCCTTGTGAAGTAATATAAATAATGTATTCTTTTAACCTGATGGGATTCTGTATAGGGGGTTGAGGTAGTGTTGGGCGAGGTGGCCAAGATGTCGCACGGATGGCCCAGATGTCCGGTTTCATAACGGACTTCTTGAAAGGGGCCGTTAGCCAGTTTGACGGGGTGGCCCAGTATGCTCAGGGAATGGAGGAGGAGAAGACTCTCCTCGTCCAAGAGATTAGCGAGGCCGAGGCAAAGATCCGGGACCTCGTCAAACAGAAGGCGGTGGATACGGCGGCTGTCGGCGGCGAAGGCGGCGGTCGAGGCGGCGAAGGCGGCCGAGGCGATGGAGGCGGCAAGGGCTAGGGCGGCTGAAGCCGCGGCGGAGGCCGAGGTCGCCTTAATGAAGGCAGAGTTGGAGGAGGCTCGGCGTCGGGAGGCCGAGGTAGCGAGCTCGCAGGGGGAGATGCTTCGGGCATTTGCGGAGAGGCTATTCCTCTCTGGGGGCTTCTCCGGGATGGTTGGTGATGCGGCCGAGGTCCTCAATAAGCGCACCGTCTCAGATGCAATCGAAGAAGTCACCGAGGACTATCCGTAATCGATAAATCAAGTATGGGTATGAGGAGATAGAGGATGATGTCCCGAGGCGGGCCTATTTCGATGTCCTTGTCCGCGGCCGGCGAGCTTCCCGTGTTGCGGACCCCGACTTCATCTTGATTCTCACGACCATGAGTCTGCTCGCTGCCGCCCGTGGACCGAGATCCCGACCGACGCCTAATGGCCGATCTTACAGCGGGTCGGGGATCTCTGAGCTGGGGTTTCATGGCGACGAGGTTCCGGCAGGTTCGAGGAGGCCGGCCGACTAAGCGGTTAGGGGCGTAAGAGGCCGAGGCTTTCCGTGCTCCGGAGGCGGCCGAGGTGGACAGTTCGAAGCTTCCTGGAGGGTCATTGATCCCCTTTTTTTTTTTTTGAATGTAAATGTACATCGTTTCGCCTAAGGGCATATTAATAGAATCACAAGTTTATATGAAAACACTTATCTTTTATTCGCTTGTCGTCAAATGCTTGATGCTTCTCCTGGTTGAATCGATTGAAGACTTGTCATGGCTCGAATTAAAAGAGGTCGAACTCCTCCATATAAAGGGACAATTGGGCCATGTGCGCGTGAGTCTCATATCAAGCATAGAGCTGCCCAGAGAGGCGTGACGAGCTCCGTGCTCGTCTTTTGCATTGGAGGAGTCGCTCGAGGTCGCCAGGAGAAGGCTAAATTAATAGCCGAGGAGCATGCCGAGTACGAGGAGGCCATCCATCGAAATGGTGGGATGACTATCTCGGAAGTTGAAGCAAGGTTGTCGAGGCCGCGCCCACAGCGAGGTACCGGCGTGAATATGGTCGGACCTCCCGCACCACAGAGCGATGCGGTGAATTAAAAAGGCTCGAGGTATATACAAGATCGTCATCGCCGACAACCACAGCTCGATGAACTACTTGACGGGACGCAGAGGCCTCTTCTTCTCACGGAGCTTCTGCCTACAATAAATGAGCCAATTTTGACGATCCGCGGATAGCTCAAGAGAGGCGTGCTATGGCCCTCGAACGACGTGGATCCTCGCGGGGGCCAAAGGCGTCATCGAGTGGCCGAGGTCGAGCTAGCGAGCCCATAGTGTAGATCGAGGACGAGGTAGAGGTAGGATTAGTATAGATGAGCCGTTGAATCGCGATTTTCTGAGATTGGCTCGTTTTCCCGGCCTCCTCCGCCTCGTAATATGTAATCTGATAACTTATTTTTGAAATAAGAAAGATGTATTTGCTTCAGTATTGACTTTATATTGAACTAAAGTAATATATGAAGTCTTCAAGGAACTGCTCGTAGAAGGGTAGTTCGTCCTTGTAGAGAGTTCCGTCTTCGGAATTAATGATTTTTTGCCGAGGTCGTCGGGAGGGGTGGTCCCCTTATTTCGTCTACATAGAAAGAACCGTCTTCGAAATAAACGAAGGTAATCTGATCTCGTATGTAGGAATGGTTCCTGTTTTTTGCCGAGGTCATCGGGAGGGGTGGTCCCCTTATTTCGTCTACATAGAGAGAACCGTCTTCGAAATAAACGAAGGTAATCTGATCTCGTATGTAGGAATGGTTCCTGTTTTTTGCCGAGGTTATCGGGAGGGTGGTCCCTTTACTGCCTACATAGAGAGAACCGTCTTCGAAATAAACGAAGGTAATCTGATCTCGTATGTAGGAATGGTTCCTGTTTTTTGCCGAGGTTATCGGGAGGGGTGGTCCCCTTACGCCGTCTACATAGAGAGAACCGTCTTCGAAATAAACGAAGGTAATCTGATCTCGTATGTAGGAATGGTTCCTGTTTTTTGCCGAGGTTATCGGGAGGGGTGGTCCCCTTACGCGCGTTTAAATTCATCCTCGTATGAAACGAAGGTAATCTGACCTCCGTCGAGGGAATTTGTCCTCCGTAGGGGTATAGAATAATATCAAGATTAATTATGCATTAGTGAAAAATAAAACATGCACAAAAATAGAATTTTATTGATAAAAGACGACATAACAAAGTAAGACTCGACTCGATTAAACAGACTCAAAACACGACCGAACAAGACTCGACCTTTGACACTTATGCATAATATCTCTTCAGATGAATGATGTGCCATGCGTTGGGTAATTGCTCACCGGACAATTGGGCGAGCTTATAAGCCCATTTGCCGAGGACTTCGTCGACCCGGTAAGGTCCTTCCCATGTGGCTTCCAGCTTGTCGAGCTGCACAGCTTTGTCGACTTCATTATTTCGAGTACGAGGTCGCCCACTTGGAATTGTCGGGTTTTAACACACCGGTTGTAATACCGAGCTACTTGTTGCTTGTGACCGAGCTTCCTCGATGTAGGCGAGGTCTCTTTTCTTCGAGTAGATCCGGATCACTCGTAGATTATCCTCATTTGCTTCGGCAGAAGTCAATGGCACGAGGACTCGGTACTCAATTTCGCGGGATCACCGCCCGCCCATACACCAAACCGTAGGGCGTTTCTCCGCTCGAGGTCCTAGGTGTTGTTCGGCATGACCATAAGACCTGTAGTAAATTTTCCACCCAAAGGCCCTTAGCTCGGTCGAGACGAGTCTTCATCCCTTCACGATGGTCTGCTGGTGACTTGGTCCCGACCATTTGCTTGAGGATGGGCCACCGAGGTGAATTTTTGTCGATCCAAGCTCGACACCACTCTCGAATGTCTTATCGAATGGTGTTCCGTTGTCAGAAAGGAGGATATGAGGGATGCCGGCGACACACTATGTTCTTCCAAACGGTTGAGGCGTTCTTGCTTGTGATTTTGCCAAAGGCTCGCCTTCCACCCACTTCGTGAAGTAGTCAATCGCAACAATTAGGAATTGAGTCGTCCCGGTGCTTTACAAAGGGGCTCACGATGTCGATCCCCATCGCATAAACGCCAAGGGCTCAGATTGAGGTGAGGTCGTCTGCGGTAGCCTCGACGCTCCCGTGGAGTCGACACTTCTGACACCTTTTCACAAGGTCAATTGAGTCCTGGAACATCATCGCCAATAGTATCCCCATCTCACGACTTTTTTCGACAAGGCTCGGGTCCGATGTGACTTCCGCATGATCCTTCGCACTTCTCATAACGTAATCAGCTCGGTTCGGACCCAAGCACCGTAGGGAAAACATATGTTAACCCTCGCCCGAGGATCCATCTTGGATATTTAATTCACCATACATTGATTATAAACCTAGCATGCGCCTATATAATTAATCGCAACACGTAGGGGTTTTCACGTGTTTACCTCGATCAAGAGGTCGATGGAACGAGATGAAAAGATCGAACGGATCGGACTCGTGCTTTGACCTTCCGGACTGATCCCTGGTTGCCCAATCTCCAACGCCGAGTGAGGACGATCTATGGAGAATGCTTCGAAAATCACCCAATGCTCTCTCACCAAAACCCACGAAAATTCTCTCTCAAAATACTATGAAGATGTCCGAAAATAATGTGTGTATTATGTGAGCATTAACTCAGACTTTATCTCATACCTTATATTTATAATGCACTACCTTAATCCCATATGGAAATTACCATAATCCTATATGGAAATTACCATAATCCTATATGGAAAAATACCATAATCTTAGGATTATTTCCATACTCTCGTGATTATTTCTATACTCGTGATTATTACCATAATCTTATATGGAAAGGATCTATGCATATACCATAAATATAATAATATCCTTGTGGGATAAAGAGAATAAAATCTTGCCATAGGAGCAATAAGGGCGCCGATTTTCCTCTCACTACGGGTCTGGACGGGCCGACCTGTGGATCAAATGCAAGGAATAAAGATGGGCCTCAAATAAATTAATTATCTTATGTTCAATTTTAACATAAATTAATTTATAAACATTTATTCATACCACTAGAGAATAAATGTCGACTTACCCTTTATTACCAAGTTGAGTCGGGCTTGCACTTAGACATTACGAATCCTCGTATTTAAGATATCGAACGTCCATTAATCATTTATAGCAATCTGATCGCTTAAAACGATTAATAACTTCATTTCCTTAAGTAGTACCACTCAACCTTATTATTGTACTTGAGCTAACTCAACTCGCGGGGTTTAGTATAATAAACCTTTGAGCTCCTTAAGGGGACGCCATCATCCTAAACGGATACGGTGACTGACATCTGAGATAACTAGCGTGACATACAAGATCGCCACCACCCAAGACGCGGAGAATCTTGGTTAGAACATATAACCTCACTCATAACAAGTCAAAGTGATGGTCAAGAACTCATACTCACCTAATACCTTATCGAGGTTTAGATCATTGTAAGTCACCGAGATCTTGGTTCTTCACGACGATCGATAGAAGAACACATCTCACCGTGATCCTTCAATACGCCGTAGATGTACCAAAGATAGACAAGCAACTAAGTCAAGTCACTTCTTATCTATATCGCAGCCTAAACCGACAACTCGTCCTTAAGTTGTCGGTTTGTGAAACTTTTATATCTCATTGCTTGACCAATCATACGGACTTCGTGATCTTCTACACATCGTATGATCTAACTTATATATGAGATAAGGGACACGATATATGCAATCAAGTATACAATTCAGATAGGAGATTGTAATAGTGGTAACAGAAACATTGTATACAAGCTCAACCAAACCGCTTTCAAGATACAACCAACAATCTCCCACTTATACTAAAGCAAACTTTTAGTATACAATGTGTCTTTCTACTAGCTATTACAAACAACCATCACTTTGCTTCTCCCACTTATACAAAAGTTTCCTTTCTAAGTGGGTGCCATCAAGCAATCCAAGTCCTCTAACGTGTCCATCGTAGACTTTTGCGGCAGCTCTTCGTGAATGGATCCGCTAGATTTTCCGTCGATCAATCTTTTCAATCAGACGTCACCCGCCTAACGATTTCTCGTATGACATGGTACTTTCTCTCTATGTGTTTGGTCGCTTTATGGGTCCGTGGTTCCTTCGAGTTTGCACATCGCACCGAAAGTTATCACAAGAAACTATGATACTCTTGGGCAAACCAGTACCACATCTAGATCCATGAGGTAGTTCTTGAACCATACAGCCTCCTTAGAAGCCTCCGGCGGCTACATATTCGCTTCCATGGTAGAGTCCGCATGCATCGCCGCCTTTGCACTCCGCCAGATACGGCCCACCTCCCAAGGTAAACACATAGCCCGAGGTCGACTTTTTCTCATCACGGTCACTTGGAAACCGAGTCCAGATAATCCAAAGGCATTAGACTATCTCGCATGGTAACCAGCCTATAATCTCGAGTCCTTTCGTACTTGAGTATATGCTTATCGCGATCCAATGAGCTTGTCCGTGGTTAGATCGATATCAGCTACTATGCCTACCGCACAGCGTATATCGGGCCTCGTGCACAAGATTGCGTACATGAGACTTCCTACCATGAAGCGTAAGGAACTTGTCTCATTCCTCTATCTCCTTTGCAATCATAGGTGATGCGTCTTTAGATAAAGGAACGCCATGTCCGAAAGGTAGCAATCCTTTCTTGGCGGTCCGCATACTAAACGAGTAATCACAAGATCAATGTAAGACGCCCGAGATAAGCTCAATATTTTCTTCTTGCGATCTCGGTAAACCTTGATCCCAAGAATGTACGTGATCTCCTAAGTCTTTCATTTGAAACCGATCGGATAGTCAACTCTTTACGCCTCGATAATGACTTCACGTTGTTGCCAACTAGAAGGATGTCATCTACATAAAGTGCAAGAAATACCACATCACTGTTGACATCTAACCGATACACACAACTCTCGCTAGCAACTGGGTAAATCCATAGGACTTTACTACCTCGCCAAAGCGTAAGTTCCATGATCGAGGTTCGCTTAAGTCCATAAATGGACTTCTTAAGCTTCCATACTAGATGCTCTTCACCCTTTACCACATAACCTTGTGTTGTCGCATATAGATGTCTCTACCTTCCTCAAGGTAACCGTTTAGAAAAGCGGTTTTAACATCCATTTGCCAAACCTCCAGTTCAGTGGGCTGCTATGGCTAGAAGAATTCGATGGACTTGAGCATTGCTACAGCGAAAAGGTCTCATCGAAATCGATGCCCTCAACTGAGTGTACCCTTTCGCCACAAGCCCGGCTTTGAAAGCGAAACCTCTCCATCGGAATCTCTTCCTCAGATATCCACTTACTACTTATGGCTTCCTTGCCATCCGGTAGAGGTGTATTTTCATATACATCCATAGCCGTTATGGACTCCATTTCTAAGTCCATAGCGGTGTGCCGATCTTGCATCAATATCTTCAGATCGCCTCCTCAGATGTCCATGGGTCGATTATTGCATGTTCGTCTCATTGGGACTAAACCAAGATTCACCCACGAACATAAATCGCTCGGGTCGACGAACAACCTCCCACTACGACGAGGTTCTACAGCAAAATGGCAACGGTGGGTGCAGATACTTGTGGTTCTCTAACTTGCACAACTTGTGTGTAGGGACCACTTATACGGTCGGTATCTCGGTGGAACTCGACCCACTTCAATTTCTTGAAGTATCCGTGTCGATCCTCCCACTAGACTCGACATCTCGCACCTTCGCTTAATCGATGGTGG
This sequence comes from Salvia rosmarinus, assembly GCA_036937905.1. NCBI lineage: Eukaryota > Viridiplantae > Streptophyta > Magnoliopsida > Lamiales > Lamiaceae > Salvia > Salvia rosmarinus. The sequence goes on along the minus strand of CM072815.1, from coordinate 64,542,394 downwards.
AATACGATCATCTTCTAACTCTTGAAGAATGATTTCAACTTTGGATTTATGATTTTCATGTAGTCCTCTTCTAAGAATCGAGCATTAGTGCTAATAATGACCTTTCGATCCTTGGGACTATAGAATAAACCACCTTCGCTCCTCTAGGATAGCCAATAAACGACCTTGCGTCGGATCTAGCCTCCAACTTGTCGCCTTCTTGTTCAAAGACGTGTGCCGGATCGCCCATATCCTTATGTGGTTTAAACCGGGCTTACCAAACCACAACTCGAAAGGGTCTTTTCGATCGACTTGATGGTACTAGATTTAGCAAGTATGTCATTGCTTCTAAGGCATACCCCGTAACTAAATATGCAATGTAGCATAACTCATCATAGATCTAACCATTTCCAAAAGAGTCCTATTTCTTCGCTCTGACACACCATTTTGCTGTGGTGTGCCCGGTGAAGTGCGCTGGGATGTAATCCCACACTTCACTAGATAGTCCAAAAACTCGTTATCGAGGTATTCGCCACCGCGATCGGATCGCGATGACTTGATACTCTTACCTAGCTTCGCTCCACTTCCGCCTTAAATTCTTTGAATTTCAAAGCATTCTGACTTGCGGTGAAGCAGTATACGTATCCGCACCTCGAGTAATCGTCAATGAAAGTGACAAAATACTGCATTCTCCACGAGCTTGTGTGGACATCGGTCCACAAAGGTCGAATGGACTAACTCCAACATTTCTTTGGCTCTATAACCCTTCGCTTTGAAGGGTCCGGTCGACATCTTACCTTCTATATGTGATTCGCAGATCGGGAACGGAGTAACCGTGAGATTACCCAACGCCCATTCTTAGCCGTCTTTGGATCCTATTTAGATTGATGTGACCTAATCTAAGATGCTGAGAGAAAAGTAGTGTCATCTTCGAAGAAAACTTTCTCTTTTAGGGTTTGATGAAGATGCAACATAGTTATAGGTATTATGTTTGGCGAAATAGTATAAAGCTTAATTATATAACGTACAACACGGATAACTTCGTCATTTCTTATGATAGAAACACCACTATCAAAAATAATGTAATATCCATGAGTAAATAATTTCAAAGCGAAACAAGGTTCCACTAAAATCCGCACATATAAAACGCCTTTTAAAACTAAAACTGTTTTCTCAAACATAAAGTAACATCTCCAACCGCAACGGCCTCGACTTTCGCGCGTTGCCCATGGAGATCGTTATCTCGCCATCAAACAGCCTCCCTTGTTCGCAGAACCCCGCAGGTGTAACAAACATGATCGATTCGCCAGATCTACTACCCAAGAATGGGTAGAACAAGTCGCTAAACATGTTTCACATTAAAGCAAATGGCGTACTTGAGCCTTGAGCATAGGGCACTTGGCCTTCCAATGCCCGGCCTTGCCGCACTTGAAGCACTTGTCCTTCTCCTTCGCTTCTTCAAGCCTCCTGGCACCATGTTCTTGCTCCCATTACTCCCACTATTTTCCTTGCCTCTACCACCTTTGGTACCCTTTTCTATTTCCATTTTGCAACGAAAATTTTGGGCCCTTAGATGTGCTAGCAAGAGCATGTGCTCCTTTTCCCATAACTCCTTCCAGCCCACGAGATCATTAAACAACCGACTAAGTGTAAACTCGGTCTTGCTCATGATCGTATTTCTGAAAGTTCTCAAAAGACTTGGGCGGTGTATTGAGGATGATATCGACCTGGCTTCGCCGTCAATACCTCCTCCCAACCGATCAAGACTATCCATGAGATGAGTCATGTGGGAGACATGTTCATGGACCGAACTTCCTTCTTCCATCTTACACGCCAAGATTTCTCTCATTGTGTGGAAGCGGACTGTCCGATCCGACTGCCCAAACTTACTCTCGAGACTTGACCAAATATCAGTCGCGTCTACCATCGACTGATGCTGCAGCTGCAAGCCTTTGGACATCGTAGTCATCATATAACATTTAGCCATATTGTTTGACTTATTCCAAAGTCTGCTTGACTCTCATTGCTCATTAGTCGATCGTCGATGAAGGCATCGGGTTTAGGAGTAGTGAGAACAAACATGTGTTCTTCAGCGATAAGAACATATTCCATGTTTCGTTTCCACTCGATAAAATTTGGACCGGATAACGGATTTTGTGCGAGCATATTGATAATCGGCGTAAGAGACATATCTGAAACGATAATGTAAACACATAAGCATACGATCGCAAATAATTCGTAACAATAATATTGTAACCTTTTGATAAAACAATATTAATTGAAACCTCCAATCGCCCAAGGAATTCCACATGCAAGCCACGCGTGTGGACGTTTACACATGAACCCCCGACCGCACTAAAATATACCTTTTAGTCGCTTAATTTCAATCCATGTCAACTTATCCTTATGATAAATGAAATTAACGATTGGACCTTACTAGACCACATCACTATCGCAAGAAGGGACTTGGGGAAGTTGTACTTGAGGTGATGTCTAAGCATTGACCACAATTTTAACAAAGAAAATGAATTCTTAGAATTGGCATACCACTCGGACCATACCGCCCAATTCAAATTCTTTTGTTATCTCATTTTATATCTATCTCTAGAGAACTTATGAAAATCGCACATGTAAGCCACGCGTGTGGGCGTTTACATGAAACTCCCACTTCTCAATAGATTTAAAATGTTTTATTTAGAAATCTCATCTAACAAACTTATGATAAGCAGTGCAAGCAAGCCACGCGTGTGGATCGCGTTTACTCACGGTCGCCTCACTTTGTTTAGAGATCAAAAGTGGAGGTCTTGACATTTTAATTTGAAAAATTAATTAGTCGGGTTGCTTGCTTAGTCTTTTTATTCAAAAGGTTTGTCCATGCAGATCACGTAATCCTAGCATGCTTTTCTATAGAACTCAACATGTAAAACATGCTCGCAGAATTCTAAAATATGCTTGATAAACGCGATAAACCTAGCATGCTTACTATGCGCATCCAATTACGTAAAACACTTAAAGGTTTGTCAACGTAATATAAACATACATAGCATGCTCTCGCATAATTTAAACATCCACGACATGCATATGAACGATAAAATAAAATAAAACGTTCATCGCGGCCCAATCGTGAAACCTGCACATTTAAATCTAATCTATTACATAGATTTACAAAGTACAGAATTAAACTTCGAAAACGGGCCTCGCGTGCACGGGCACGGACCGGAAACTACGGGTTGGGCCGGAAAAGCGGGTGCGGGCGGGTCGGCCCAATTCCAGGCCGGGCGGCGCAGGGCAAAGCCCCGGCCGCGCCAGCCCTGCGTCGCCGCCTGCCCGCGTGTTCCTCGTGGGCTACCTCGCGGTCGCTAATGCGACCGCGACCCGTCGAGCACGCGTGCGCGGCCACGCCCCGAGCGCCGAACATCTACCGAGATGATGTCGCCGGCCGTCGAAACTTCGCGATCGCGAGTATGCGCATGGCCGGGTTTCGCGCGACGAACGCCGCGCCCGCCGCTCGCTAGCTTCGCCGCTGCCGCGGCGAATCTCGCGACCACTCGCTCGCCGCATGGCGCCCAGGATCTCGCGCGAACGCACGCCCGTCGCCCGCGCCTCGTGATCGCCCTCGCGACCGCGAGGCTCGCCATGAAACCGTCCGAGGGACCGCCGAGACTGTTTTTCCGTTGTTTCGTTCTTCGTTCTTTCGTCTTCGTTCTTCTTTTACGGATAAGATTTACGAATAAAATCTAATCTAACCACGGATTTTCTCGTGGTGTAAAACAAACCCAACAAAATAATAAACGAGCCACGATGAACAGCGGATCCACAATTAATAAAACGCACGTAATAATCAAACGCGAATTAATCCAACAGAGCCAAGATTACGATCCGTGCTCGATACCAAGTGTAGGAAAACATATGTTAACCTCGCCCGAGGATCCATCTTGGATATTTAATTCACCATACATTGATTATAAACCTAGCATGCGTCTATATAATTAATCGCAACACGTAGGGGTTTTCACGTGTTTACCTTTGGATCTGAAGAGGTCGATGGAACGAGATGAAAAGATCGAACGGATCGGACTCGTGCTTTGACCTTCGGATCTGTATCCGGTTGCCCAATCTCCAACGCGTCGAGTGAGGACGATCTATGGAGAATGCTTCGAAAATCACCCAATGCTCTCTCACCAAAACCCACGAAAATTCTCTCTCAAAATACTATGAGATGTCCGAAAATAATGTGTGTATTATGTGAGCATTAACTGAGACTTTATCTCATACCTTATATTTATAATGCACTACCTTAATCCCATATGGAAATTACCATAATCCTATATGGAAATTACCATAATCCTATATGGAAAATACCATAATCTTAGGATTATTTCCATACTCTCGTGATTATTTCCATACTCGTGATTATTACCATAATCTTATATGGAAAGGATCTATGCATATACCATAAATATAATAATATCCTTGTGGGATAAAGAGAATAAAATCTTGCCATAGGAGCAATAAGGGGCACCGATTTTCCTCTTGCTACGGGCCTGGATGGGTCAGCCCAGGGATCAAATGCAAGGAATAAAGATGAGCCTCAAATAAATTAATTATCTTATGTTCAAACCGTAACATAAATTAATTTATAAACATTTATTCATACCACTAGAGAATAAATGCCGACTTACCCTTTATTACCGAAGTTGAGTCGGGCTTGCACTTAGACATTACGAATCCCGTATTTAAGATATCGAACGTCCATTAATCATTTATAGCAATCGATCGCTTAAACGATTAATAACTTCATTTCCTTAAGTAGTACCACTCAACCTTATTATTGTACTTGAGCTAACTCAACTGCGGGGTTTAGTATAATAAACCTTTGAGCTCCTTAAGGACGCCATCATCCTAAACGGATACGGTGACTCGTCTGAGATAACTAGCGTGACATACAAGATCGCCACCACCCAAGATGCGGAGAATTGGGTTAGAACATATAACCTCACTCATAACAAGTCAAAGTGATGGTCAAGAACTCATACTCACCTAATACCTTATCGAGGTTTAGATCATCGTAAGTCACCGAGATCTTGGTTCTTCACGACGGTCGATAGAAGAACACATCTCACCGTGATCCTTCAATACGTCGAAACGCATCAAAGATAGACAAGCAACTAAGTCAAGTCACTTCTTATCTATCTGCAGCCTAAACCGACAACTCGTCCTTAAGTTGTCTCGGTGTGAAACTTTTATATCTCATTAAGCTTGACCAATCATACGGACTTACGTGATCTTCTACACACTGTATGATCTAACTTATAAATGAGATAAGGGGACACAGATATATGCAATCAAGTATACAATTCAGATAGGAGATTGTAATAGTGGTAACAGGAAACATTGTATACAAGCTCAACCAAACTGCTTTCAGTATACAAATCCAACAAGCACCTTAAGAGAGGCTGGAGATATGACTTTCTGTATAGGACCCCCTGCTCAATTGTATATCGCATAGATTTGTTCAGGATCCTCCTAGCTTCCAGCTTGTCTTGGGGCAGTTCGCCATTCTCCAGGTACTCTCGAATGGGAGTAATCCAATTGGGTTCTTCATCCGAGACTACGTTGACCTCGGCTCCGTCATCGCATCGCCTATGCTTCGCTTTGGACTTCTTCATCTTGGCGGGCTCGTTGACGAGGCCAATTTACTTAAGATATCGGCTCATTTGTTTTGCTCCCTGGGATGCGAACTATCCGAAAGTATGAGAAAATCCGTTGTAGGCTTTTGCTTTTTCAAGGTATTTCTTCATCCTGTTGCTTTTGCTTCGTATTTCTCCAACATTCGCTTACTACGACCTAAGAATCATTGTGAACTTGCACGGCTCGATTTCGAGATTTTGAGCTAGGCGAAGTCCTGCGATCAGGCTTCATACTCTACTCGTTGTTCGTATTTTGAATGTGAACCAAGTGAGTAGGTGATCTCGCCGTCCGGGCCTGGGAGTAAGATTCTGCTCGCTACCGTTTTCCCGAAGCCCGTCAACGAGTTGCCAAGACTCCTTTGGTATTTCATCCATTGGTTCGGCTTGGCATAAATCGATACGGACTCGGTGGGCTTCGGTTTTCGGCGGTTAGCCTCGGCCAGAAATCCGCCAGGCTCGACCTTTGATGGCTGGCGGGGCGAAGGATATATCGTGCTCGCCTAGTTCGATTGCCCATTTCGCGATTCTCCCCGAGGCCGGGCCGTCAATACTTGCCAAGTGGGTAGTCGGTGAGGACTTGTATGGGATGTGCATGGAAGTATGGACGTAGTCTCCTGGCGTTTACCAATGCTAAGGCAAGCTTCTCCAGGGGCGATACCTCGTTTAGGGCCTTTAGTGCTCGGTGATGAAATACACCGAGCCGACGTCCTTCCTCTCGCACTCAAGGCGCACTTATGGATTCGTCGAGGCGGCGAGGTAGAGAAAAGGACCTCTCCTCTTCTGGACGGATAGAGTGGGAGTTTGGCGAGATAGCTCTTGAGATCTTCAAAGCGGACTTGTGTACATCATCCCATGAGAATTTGGGGCCTTTTGAGTATCTTGAAGAAGGGTAGCTGTTTATCCGCGACTTTTGAAAGAAAGCGGCTCGGTCTTGCGGCTATGACACCGTCACCTGTGTACGTCATGGATGGTCTTTGGCATGTTCATTTCAAAATGGTTTGGACCTCGACGGGTTGGCCTTTAGCCCTTCATGTGAAACCCAAAGACCCTAAGAACTTTCTGCACGGACCGCAAATGTGCACTGGGGTTCGGCCAGTTGATTTTTCGGAGAAGGCGAGGACGATCCGGAGGTCGGCAACACATGCGGCTTCCTCCTGCTTTTGACGACGATGTCGCTCACGATACCTCCACATTCGACCTATGTAGGGCTTAAATATTTTGTCCACCATCCTTTGATAGGTGGCCCCTGCATTCTTGAGGCCGAATGGCATCTTTTTATACGCAAAGACTCCGAAGTCGGTAATGAAGGCTGTCTTGGCCGCGTCTTCGTCGTCCATCAGGACTTGGTGATACCCTTTGTATAAGTCCAAAAAACTGAAGACTTCATATCCGACCAGCGCGTCGACCTTCTTGTCAATGTTGGGAAGGGGATAGCAATCCTTTGGGCAATGTTTGTTGAGGTCGGTGTAGTCAATACACATTCGCCATCCCCCTCCTCCTTTCTTCACCATCACCGGGTTGGCTATCCAGGTCGGATATTTGACCTCGAACAGTATGCGAGCTTTTAACAGCTGGTTCACCTCGTCGTGAATGACTTGGTTCCGTTCGGCTGCAAAAATTCTTTGCTTCTGTCGAACTGGTTTTATGTTCGGGTCTATGTTGAGCCGGTGAGTGATGATACTTGGTGAGACTCCGGTCATGTCGAGGGGAGACCAAGCAAACACATCTCGGAATTCCCGTAGGAGTTGGATGATCTGGTTCTTTATTTCAGGTGCCTTGGTGAGACCAACTTTGACGACCTTTAAGGGCTCATCCTCGTACAATGCGACCTCTTCCGCCTGGTTATCGGGGAGTGTACTTCTTGACTCCAACTCCTCGGGTTCCTTTAATTGCTATGCCTGTGGGTGCTGGACCGAGGTCCCTGCACCTCGTAAGGCAACCTGCATACATTCCTTGGCTTGCTTTTGATCACCTCGGATCACGTTCCTCCTGGTGGGTATCTTCATTGTCGGTGGTACGTTGAGCATACCGCTTACAGTTCACCAATCTCGCCCTAGTATGATGTTATATGGCGAGTGGGCCTTCACTACGAAGAATTGCACCACCTTGGTGGAGCTTGTTGGTGACTTCCCCACCGTGACGGGTAGCTCTATTATCCCTTCCGGGCGCGTCTCTTCTTGGACGAAGCTTCGGAGTGGCAGCGGCGCTTGTGCGAGGCGCGCTTCTTCTATCCCTAGCTTGTCAAAACATTCCTTGAAAAGGATGCTTACCGACGCGCCGCTGTCAATGTACACGCGTTTCACCAACTTATTCGCGACCACTGCATGGATCACCAGTGCATCCTGGTGGGGTACTATTGCGGGTACGGGGTCGTCCTCGGAGAAGGTGATCGCCTCGTCCTTTCTGAACCTCTTGTTGTTAGGCTCGCCGGTTCTAGGACTTCGGGCTTCGGCCTTCAGGGAAGACTTCGTGACTCCACGAGGGAGCCCCGTAATAGTGGAGATCACCCCGTCATATTGGGACTCGTCATCTCCTTCCTCATCGATGTCGCGCTTCGCTTTTTTGTGGGGGGCGCAATTCCCCCTCTTCCTTTGCTTTCTCTTCTCTTCTCTCTGGTCGGCTTGGCGACCCTGTGTTTGGTACTTCTTCAGGGGTCCATCCTGATCCAACATCTCTATCTCTCCCATGAGTTCTTTGTATTCTTCGATGTCGTGCCCATAGTCTTCATAGAATGAGCAATACTTATCCCCGGTTTGGCGCCTCTTTCCTCCGTCATTGGTCGAGGCTTCGAGCAGTTCATATGGAGTGCGAGATTTACGCCCTCGGCCGTCAACGGGGTGTATTGAGGTCGCCGAGGCGCCACGTGGACCGAGCATGGACCTTATAGGGCAATGTAATCTTTCCAGCGCGCCACGCCTTCGTTCCGATCTTCCTTCCTTCATCTCTTCTTCCTTTTCCGAGGGGCCCGCCGCATGCGCTTGGCGCTTTCTCTTGTCGGCCTCGTCCGCTTTGGCGAACCGGTTGGCTATCGCCACCTGACTACTGTCGCGATGACGGGTTCGTGCCTTGACGATCTCTCGGTATAAGGCCCCGCAAGATGCCGTTTTGAAGGCCGAGATGACTAACAGTCGTTCACGTCTTCGACCTTCAAACACTCCTTGTTAAACCTAGTCATGAAATCACCGATGGACTCGTTACGGCTTTGCCTTATGGTGAGGAGGTGTGCGACGACGTTGACCGCCGGAAGAACCTTCGATGGAAGGGCGCCATCGAGTCGCGATAGAAGCCGATGCTTCCGTAGGTAGATCGTCGAACCACTGCGGGCGTTATCGATGAGTAACTCGGGAAGAGTTTACATATGAACCGGGCGAGACGTTGGTTGATCATGTTGTATTGGGCTGCGAGAGGAAGTTCGTGGATCCTCACCGTCATAGGGCGATGCTTGGTACCCGTATTTATCCGGGAGCGAAGTGTTGAGTATCTTGTTTGAGAACGGGGTGACTATTTTCTCATACCCATCGAAGCCGTCCTTTGGAGATTGGGACGGAGTTCGACGATCGAACTCGTTTAGGTGACTCGGACCGACCTCACGGCGGCCATGATGCCTTTTCGCGCTGCTCGTCCCTTGGAGAGCGGGGCGGAGTTCGCTGATCGGACTCGCTCGCGATCGGGCGGCCGTGGTGGTCACGACGTCCTCTCCCGCGTCGCTCGTTCCTTGCGCGGTCGGTTTGGGCCCCGACCTCTCGTTGTGGTGCCTCGTACCTAGATGAGGCTTCGGCGTTTCTGGCTTCAGGACGAGGCCGACCCTGTGCTTCGCTGAGGTACTGGAGAAAGCTCTCCTTATTTTTCTCGAGAAACCCCTTGACAGCGTCGTCAAGGTTTACTTGCGGAGCCGGACGTTCCCCTGGATTGTTGCTGCGATTTCCTTCGCTATGGTAACCTGCCTCCTGCAGGGCGGGGTGTCCGTGCTCGTCGAGACTTTGGACATATCCTTCGGGGGTTTCTTCTCTGATTGGGCTCTTCCCGAGCTGAGCTCGGCGTTCCCTTTCGCCGCTAGCGTTGTTGTTGCCGGCGACAGTCCTGGATGCATGGCTTCTGGTGTACCTGGTCATGATTATTTCCCTGTAAACGGTGGTTGATCGAAAACACAAAATTTCGTTTCCCACAGACGGCGCCAGTGATCGATCTTAATTTCGTAAGGGAAATAAATGCGCAAGAACACCAAGGATTTACGTGGTTCGATCTATGAATAAGATCTCGTCCACAGGCGAGAGAGACTATTCGTGTATCGAATGTGTGTAAGCGATTACAAAGAGTGTGAATGAATCTATTTCGTCTAATCTAGCCTCTATTTATACACAATTATTTAGACCTAGATCTTAAATCCGAGGTCTTATCTAAATAGGATTCGAGATCTAGGATAGGATCTTAATCCTATCCCTTCTCGAACTATGATTCATTTAGATATGGCCGAGCCTCTCGCTCCCACCGGTTTTAGGGGTCTTTTGGGCGAACTTGTCCAGCCGAGCTTGACGACTTTACTGTATTGGGCACGATCTTGGGCGCAGTGGTTGGGCCATATCCTATCATTATGTATCTTTATTTTTTTATGAGTGAATTTCATATACTTTTTTAACAAAATTACTCTGGTTTAATTATATTTTGTTTTGAAATTAAACATTTATTCCCATTAATTAAACTTGTCAGGTCAAATTGGATCGAATCAAATCGAAACGAATCAGGTCGAGCCATCAGATCACTGTTATTTTGAGAGGATTGAGCTGATTTTATATTCTCAGCCACCCTACATGCAACCCAAACATGCACACACGGGTTGGTTTGGGGTCTAGGTGGCTCGACTTGATCCCATTAACCCTATTTAGTTTTCAGGTTGACTCAATTTTTCTCGAGCTTACAAATATATCACCCAGCTCTCGTCTATTTTTTGGATTGGGTGGGTTGGACGGATCAGCCCCGAACCCATCGGAACAATATGAGAAATGGGGCTGGACCAATAGAAAAAAAATTACTAAATTATTTTTCTGGTTCTGGAAATATAAGCCTGGGTCACTTCACCTGCATGCATAAGTTATAAATAATTGAATAGAGGCGATCAGAAATATCCCATACCTGTGAAAAAGAGGGTAAAATCAGTTCAAAAATTGGGCCGAATGGTTTTCACACCTCTAAATACTATATTAATTATATTTTGGATTGTTTTTTAAAGAAAATGATTTTGGAACTTTGTTTGACTTCTATCATAAGGCTTGATTTGACTTCTATCAAACTGGGACTAAATTGACCAGTTTTGAAGAATGGACCAAAATATAGAAAGTTTCCACATGTTCGATTTTTTTTTTATTAGACATAAAATAAGTGTCGTTAATTATTAGACCAACGTCTAGTCTAACCATCCCCATTTTTTTAAGACTGGTCCCCAATTTTCAACATATATAATAGCTTGTAAGAGGTTTATACAAATAACTTGAATTTAACGTGCACTGACTAGTTCCTTTGGTGACCTTCAAACGTCGAAGATATTCATTCTATGATAATAGTGAGGTCTAGAGTTTAAATTCCACTACTTTAATATTAATTGAAATTATTTGATTAATCAACCTAAATCCGTCATTTTAAAATCCGGCTCATATGATGACGTCTACCAACAATAATTAAACATAATTAATATTAATTAATTATTAAATAATAGCTCATTAAATGTTAATTGGGGTTTTATCTATGATTTGTTGATTCTCAATTAAAATTTGATTTTATACTTCTAGTTATGGTTTGTTGGATCTCAACGATATATTTATTTTGATATTAATTTCAATAATATTTTATTATTTATTTAGAATTTAGGGTTATTGATGCATAAATACACCAACTTTAAGCCCATTTTGGTTTTTTCACAAACTTTAAAAATTATCATAAAATACATAAACTTAATCACTTTAGTGATTTTACAACGATTTCAAATTCAAGCCAAATTAGATATAACTTGGCATCGATCGCGGAAATTTACTATAGACAAAAAGGTTAGTGATATAAACGACATTATAGAGAGAAAACATAAAACATCGATGTTCCATTAAAATAAATCAGAATTTTTTATTTCTAGGATTAATCATGTCAACCATAATTATAAAAAGCATGTCTTCTCGTTTGTTTCATTGTCTGGTTCTAGTTGAGATCAAAACAATTGATATAATCTCTCTACGATATCGTTTATATCATTGATCGCTTTGTCTATGGTAAATTTTTGAGATGTCAAATTATATTTAATTTGGCTTGAATTTGAAATTATGGTAAAATCATTGAAGTGATTAAGTTTGTACATTTTGTGATAATTTTGTAAGTTCGTGAGATAAACCAAAATGGACCTAAATTTGGTGTATTTATGCACCAATAACCCTAGAATTTATTTGTCCAAATTAAAATTTAACAATTAATTTATTTAATTAACAAGTTTCAATAGGAGAAGAAGAGGGGCCAACCGAACATGAGGTCGGCTAAAAAAATATTTAATCACCAAAAATGGTTTTGATGGATGAAATATTTGACCCAATGGACCTTGATATGATATGGGTGAATACACATGTAACTTCATTATATAATTTAGGCAAAATACATTCAGAGATCCTTATATTTTAGATTTTTATTTCAATAAGTTAGTCTACAATTTTTTTCGTTTTATTAGATTCTTCTAGTTCTGTAGTCCAAAATTTGATTCTGTTGCTGTCTTCTTTTTGTGTTTGTGGCCTTTCTGTAGGCTAATATCACGCCACCGCAGCGCCGAGGACGATGGGGGCGGGGTTACATGAGGATGAGGGTGGGTCTACAAATGGTATGCAATTCGTCTCCAAACTCACCCCCAATTTATAATCTTATTTGCAGTTTACTTTAATAATAATTGATGATGTGAAATATATTTATAGAAAAAATAACGGATTTGATAAATTAATTAAATAGTATATAGTGGTATGGATTATAAAACTACAAAGATATAATAAAATGAGAAAAAATATAGAATGATCTATCAAAACATAAAATGAAAGTACAAGAACCACTATGTGTTTTGCCTACAATTTATAAGGAAGCATATTGGGGTGTGCAAGAACCGAACCGAATCGAAAAAACCGATCGAACCGATCGATTTTGATCGGTTCGATTCAGTTTTTGAGAAAATCGATTTTCGGTTCGGTTCAAATTTTCAATTAAAATCGGTTTTCGGTTCGGTTTTTGGTTTTATATTTTAGGTTCGATCGGTAACCGAACCGAACCGGAAATATTATTTTTATATATTTATATATTTTTATATAATAATTAATTAATATTTTAATTAAATAATTAGGATTAAAATATGTTTATTTTAAAAAATATATATATAATATATGTTTCGGTCGGTTTTTCGATCCGACCGAAACCGATCGGATTTTTCGGTTCGGTTTTCGATCGATCCAAAACTATAAATCGGTTCGGTTCAAAACAAAATTTGGTTCGATTTTCGGTTTGAAAAATTTCGATCGATCAGTCGAACCGACCGACCGATGCACACCCCTAGAACCATAAGTCTATAATAAGGGCTCGGCATTTTATATTTTTTTATATATATACAACTATAGAGCAGATGCACAACATTAATTTCTATCCCATGTGAAATTTTCTTGAATTTTGATTCTTATTGCTCTAAAATACTCAATTCTACATCCACTTTTTATGATATTTCATCATATGAGAACTTATATAAAATGATACTTTTATGCATCCAACCAAAAATCCACATTTAAAACTTCAATATCATTTGAACCGCACCGTCAATTTAATTCGATCATATTTATTTGGTCAAATATAAGTTTATTTAATTTAATTTGACTGAATCAATAATTTCACTAAATAAATTATTTCTTTGATTTACTTTGGCCATAAAAGGAGATATTTTGTATTTTTTTTAAACAAGATTAGAATCTCATATTGATTTTTCATAAGACTTCACAAATTGAAATTCTAAATGTAATGATATAATTTGAATCTCACATTGATTTTTTATGAGATTTCACAAAACCAAAACCTAAATAAAAGGATAAATATCACTTTAAACCGCAAACCATACTCATTTTATCAAAAATATCTTGAACTTTAAAAAATATCATTTTGAACCCCAAACTTTTAATATTTTATCAAGAATATCCTAAACTTTGAGAAGTATCACTTTAAACTTCAAAACTATTAATTTTGTATAAAAATATCCTAAATCCATTTTTCAGCTCTCGAAATTAGACGATGGATATCTTTTTCTCATTCAATGAGCCACATCAGAATTTTGAAAACAGGAAATGGACACGGGATATATCCAATGAGCCACATCAGAAGATATCCCTCGTCCAATTTTGGTAGTTGAAAAATGGATGTAGGATATTTTTGATACAAAACCAATAGTTTGTGGTTTAAAGTGATAATTCTCAAAGTTTATGATATTTTTGATAAAATATTAATAGTTTGGTGTTTAAAATGATATTTGTAAAGTTCGGGATATTTTTGATAAAATAAATATAGTTTGGAGTTTAAAGTGATATTTACCCAAATAAAAAAGTATTTAATTATCACATTGGTTTTTCATTAGACTTCACCAAATAAAAATCTATGTAAAATGATATCTATTCTCCTGATAAAAAAATCACATTTAACTTGTGGTTGAGATTAATATAATTTGAACATCACCGTTAATTAAATTTGGCCAGATAATTTTGGTCAAATAAAAAAATTATTTAATTTATTTTTTCATGAGACTTTATCAATTCATTACATAAATAAAATAATATATTTTGTAAAGCTAATTTTCATAAACAACCTCTTGAATACCATATAGATTTTGCAAATTAGCTGATGCATGCAAATTGGCCTTAGTAAACGAATAAAAGGTTAAAAGATTTCCATTTCCTTATGTTTACTTAATTCACTTTATTACGTTGACCTTGAAATTATTTTGTGCTTGAGCTCATGACAATTTGTTGACTTTTGAGAATGATGTATGATTTCAAACTTTAATGAGTTTGTTGTTATCGTTTATGTAATGCGAATCTTGAAAGACCATGTTTTTGTAATCTAAGTGCTTAGATTGAACGAGGGTTCTTTTATTTCTAGTTTTATAATTTACAGAGCTCGTCTCCAAAGTAATAAATATATATCATGTATGGAATGTGATATAGAATAAATACCATACTCGTCAACTCATCATAAATAATACACGTGGACTGACCACGTGTACCATATCTAGCATGAGGACGTCAGATCAGTAAGATAATCGAAGGTAAAAGACCCATGAAATTGGGTTCCAAAGCTAATATTTATAAGCCTAGGGCCGCAGTCCCAAGCAACGAAACGACATAGTATATGTTAGTATGTGACAACCAAAAGGACTCATGTCTCCTGATAGGAGTTGACTCTTATAGATAAATCTGGTGTAAGTAAACGATGTAGGTCTCGGAGGATCTGTACATATCATACTCCTAAGAGAATTCAAATACCCCATCCAATACCATCTCCACACCTATAAATACCCTCATCATGAAAGGATCAGGTAAGCAATCTTAAGTAATTAATAAGCCTTAAACATGATACATTAATGACTTGACATCAAGTATCTACCCGGATACCTTCTCCAGCTCTGTTTTGCAGTTGGCTTGAACTGTACGTCGTCCGACGATCCAACACGATATTTCCGCTTCTTGCTCATAGTTATCTTTTCATC
The DNA here is from genome assembly GCA_036937905.1 of Salvia rosmarinus. Lineage (NCBI taxonomy): Eukaryota > Viridiplantae > Streptophyta > Magnoliopsida > Lamiales > Lamiaceae > Salvia > Salvia rosmarinus. The sequence goes on along the minus strand of CM072815.1, from coordinate 64,526,974 downwards.
ATTATCACGAGGTGCGCCTATTTTCATAATTATTTCTTAGATTTATAAGTTGAATCTATCAACTGGCGCCGTCTGTGAAAAAATCATCTCAAGCTAAGACGTTGAGGTTTCCTAACAACACAAGAAATTCATGTGTGCGAACACATGAAAAACTCCCTATTGTAATAATTGATTGTCGATCTTAAATATGGTGCATGAAAGATCCTCAAGCTTAAATACATATTGTAAGATCTAACGAGAGACCTGTTACCACGAGTGCAGGTACCTATACTACGAAAACAAGAGTTTTGAACCTTGACTATGACCGGAGAACAATCCAGGAACTTAAAGGAAGCGATCATCACCCCACATGGAGGCTAGAACCTTGTACCCGTCAGAAGTCAGCCACATGACAAGTATCCACACCCATAACGTCTGAAAGTTTAGTTATCGCGGTAAAGATGCTCCTGGAGGAAGCCCTAAATGTTAGAGGACTTCCTCCAGTCAATACAACTTCTCATCTTGTCAATAAGAACGCGCAAGAAGAGCCAAATAATGAATGATCACCTCACAAAAATCTTATTAATCTAGATATGAGACGTAACTCGAGCAGAGCAGTTAGTGAAAATACTTGTCAGCTATCATTTACAAAAGATAACGAAGATAACTATGACGAGGAATATGAGGCTGAGGCTAATCCGTACGAACAGTAGGGATCATACACCAAATCCATCGCACCTAGTATGTGGGAATAGTAACAAAAATTAATCCACCGAAAACAACAAGAGATAAAGGATATGAAGGAGAAACTAGCCCGTCTAAAGAGACAACAAGAGGAGATGTATATCCTAGAAAGCCACCAAAAAGATAAGATGAAAAGGACTATGAATCGAAAATGAAGTCATCCCACAAAGAAGAGAACTTTGGGCATGGCATAAAGATAGTAGTTGACAGTCATTTCTCAGCAGCTGTGCAGGCAGACCCTTTGCCTAAAAATTTCAAGGCACGAGTGAATCGAGTATCATGGGGTCACAGACCCTCAAGAGCACTTGATGAGATTTGAGAATATTGCCCAACTACATCAATACACTGACGGAGTAAAATATAGAGTTTTTCTAACCCCACTCGTGGGTCCGACATAACAGTGGTTTAGACAGTTGTCGTCTCACTCCATACACTGTTTTGAGGATTAGAAGGGAGTTTTCCTAAACCAGTTCATGAGTCCACGGTGATCAGCACATGGAATGCACCATCTGTGGTCAATAACACAAGGGAAAGATGAGACCTTATGATTATATTTAACCAGATTCAATGCAGCGGTACTAGAATCACATGACATAAGGTCTGCAACAAAAGTTGATATATTCACTCACAACTTAAAACATGGGTCTTTGTTCGCATCTTTAATTAAAAGGCCATCAAGAAGTTGGAAGGGACCTTTTCCCCGAACAGATAAGTTCATACACTTGAAGGATGTTGTTCTATATCAATATGTGGAGAGTATTGCACTCAGAGGGACACATAAAACCAAGCATTGAGTGAGAAAATAAAGAGCGAAAAACTCGAGTTCAGAAAGAAATAAGCCAAAAAGATTTGAGTCATATACCCCTCTTACGAGAGATCTAGCAACCTTGCTCGAGATAGCAACAAAGAAACCAAGATTTATATTCCCTTGAACTGCTAAGGATGGACCTTAGAGACCCAGATCCGATAAATTCTATAAATATCATAATGATTACGGTCATAAAACTAACGAATACCGATATCTGAAAGACGCTATCGAAAGACTTATTTAGAATGGACAACTCTTAGAGTACTTCTGAATAGAAAGAAATAAAACCAATAATTGAGTGAGAAAATAAAGAGCAAAAACCTATAGTTCAGAAAGAAATAAACCAAAAAGATTTGAGTCATATACCCCTCTTACGAGAGATCTAGCAACCTTGCTCGAGATAGCAACAAAGAAACCATGATTCATATTCTCTTGAACTGCTAAGGATGGACCTTAGAGACCCAGATCCGATAAATTCTATAAATATCATAATGAGTACGGTCATAAAACTAACGAATACCGATATCTGAAAGACGTTATCGAGAGACTTATTTAGAATGGACAACTCCTAAAGTACGTCCGAATAGAAGATGACAAGCAAGGAAGCAAACAGAAGGATGACAAAAGGCAACCGGAGGAGACAGAAGCAGAAACACCTCCCAAAAAAAAGGGTTTGATCATCATGATCACCGGGGGGGCCAACTAGAGGAGATTCTAATAGGACGAGGAAGATGTCCTTCAGAAACGCCAAGGCATGGAGCGGGCACACCGTTCTAAAGATAGAAGAGGAACAAGCATTGCCCGAGATCTCATTCGGGCCCACAGATGATAGAGCATTGGTCACGCCTCATGATGATGCACTTGTCATCACAACCGACATAGACGAATATGATATAAAACGATTCTTCGTAGACACCAAAAGTGTGGTCAATGTTTTTTTGGGGGATGTTATGATCAAATGTCCTTTACGGCCCCGTTACAACCTATGGTCACGGTCCTTTACGGATTCACAGAGGAAGCAGTGTCACTACTAGGCTCGGTCAAACTTATGGTTACTTTGGGAGATAAGGCGTCATGTATTGCCAGAACTGTTCAATTTCTAACTGTAGACGCTTCATTGAATGCTTTCTGAGCCGTAGTATCCACTTTCTATATGAAGGTGGATTTCCCGATAGGAAACACCATTGGAGAAATGTTGGGAGATCAGGTGTCATCTCGAAAGTGTTATATGTAGGCAGTAAAGGAGGACGAGTCGCATAAAGATAGTAGTTGAAGGTCCTTTCACAGCAACTGTGCAGGTGGACCTTTTGCCTAAAAATTTCAAGGCACGAGTGAATCGAGTATCATGGGGTCACAGAGCCTCAAGAGCACATGATGGGATTTGAGAATATTGCCCAGCTACATCAATACACTGACGGAGTAAAATGTAGAGTTTTTCTAACCCCACTCGTGGTTCCGACACAATAGTGGTTTAGACAGTTGTCGCCTCACTCCATACACTGTTTTGATGACTTGAATGGAGTTTTCCTAAACAAGTTCATGAGTCCACGGTGATCAGCACATGGAACGCACCATCTGTGGTCAATAACACGAGGGAAAGATGAGACCATATAATTATATTTAACCAGATTCAATGCAGCGGTACTAGAATCACATGACATAAGGTCTGCAACTAAAGTTTATATATTCACTCACAACTTAAAACATGGGCCTTTGTTCCCATGCTTAATTAAAAGGCCATCAAGAAGTTGGAAGGAACCTTTTCCCTGAACAGATAAGTTCATACACTTGAAGGATGTTGTTCTATAACAATATGTGGAGACTAATGTACTCAGAGGGACACCTAAAACCAAGAATTGAGTGAGAAAATAAAGAGCGAAAAACTCGAGTTCAGAAAGAAATAAGCCAAAAAGATTTAAGTCATATACCCCTCTTACGAGAGATCTAGCAACCTTGCTCGAGATAGTAACAAAGAAACCATGATTCATATTCCCTTGAACTGCTAAGGATGGACCTTAGAGACCCAGATCCGATAAATTCTATAAATATCATAATGATTACGGTCATAAAACTAACGAATACCGATATCTGAAAGACGATATCTAGAGACTTATTTAGAATGGACAACTCATAGAGTACGTCCAGATAGAAGATGACAAGCAAGGAAGCAAACGGAAGGATGACAAAAGGCAACCGGATGAGACAGAAGCAGAAGCACCTCCAAAAAAAAAGGGTTTGATCAGCATGATCACCGGGGGGCCAACTAGAGGAGATTCTAATAGGACGAGGAAGATGTCCTTCAGAACAGCCAAGGCATGGAGCGGGCACACTGTTCTAAAGATAGAAGAGGAACGAGCATTGCCCGAGATCTCATTCAGGCCCACGGATGATAGAGCACTGGTCACGCCTCATGATGATGCACTTATCATCACAACCGACATAGATGAATATGACATAGCACGAGTCTTCGTGGATACCGGAAATGTGGTTAATGTTATTTTTCGGGGATGTTATGATCAAATGTCCTTTACTGCCCCGTTACAACCTATGGTCACGGTCCTATACGGATTCACAGAGGAAGTAGTGTCACTACTAGGTTCGATCAAACTTATGGTTACTTTGGGAGATAAGGCCTCATGCATTGCCAGAACTGTTCAATTTCTAATTGTAGACGCTTCCTTGAATGCTTTCTGAGCTGTAGTATCCACTTTCTATATGAAGATAAAATTCCCGATAGGAAACTCCATTGGAGAAATGTTGGGAGATTAGGTGTCATCTCGAAAGTGCTATATGTAGGCAGTAAAGGAAGAGAAGTTGCATAAAAAAAGCATCGAAAGAAATCATCTGACCGTGAACTTTAAGAAGCTAAGAAGTTGAAAAGAGAAGTAACAGCAGAAGAAACTTCCTCTACCCAAGTGCAACCAGCGGACGTGGACGTTCTAGAGGTGGACGTTGTGGTGGATATATACATAGTTCATCGTAGATAGACTCGTCACCATCATCTCTGTCGTCCTCACCGTTTGAAGCATCTAAGGCACATATAGACATTGACAAGGAAGTGCTGAGGATTCCACTTGAGAGGAATTCTTGCGGATTTGTTATTTATTATTTATAATTTATAATTTATAATTATTTTCATTGTAAAAGTAAAAATAACATATTTTTCATGTGACAGTTTAATAGGACGATAACACTTCATCGATGTTTTTTCGAGGGTTGTTAATGCATCTTTTAGGAGGATTCCGAACCCGAAAGGATTTAACTGGAGTTCTACTCCTCAGGACGTAAAAGATATGTAGTTTGATGAATTTCGGGTGAGTAATTTTTTGTGGCTAAATTAACCTATAAAAAATGTATGTTTTTTAGAAAGTATATTCTTGGCCTGAGGCGTGGGAACATGATATGCGCACCTTATGGAAGCAGAGGACGTTTATCAGATTTTCCGACCACCTAAATGATGTGAAGATTTGTCGGCTACCTAATAATGAAGGAAACCCAGGATATATATCTGATGAGTTATAGACGGGTTTATATGCTTATTGAGATAGGCCTGATGTGATTCAGAGGTTCGAGACGACAAGTAGGTCTATGATGTCTGAGCCAGATGGACCTGGCACTGGGATTAGTGATCACTCACTTTTCTAACACGAAAACGTGCAAGTATATAGGTAAGACGAGTATCGTATCCACAGGGATTGTAATACGAAAACATAGAAGCTAGCTCAACGATAATTCATCATTATTCAAGCACAGAAATTGGGTGAGAGGTTTAAGGGCTTCAGAATTAATCCAAAGCAAAGGTAACCATGCAGAAATATAAAATAAAGCAATAAAATCACGGATGATAAAACAGATAAGAAAGACTAACCCTAGGGATGCATAAATCCTACCCACAATGTATGTTTATCCTGTTTCCTATTAGCCAATTTTAATCCAGACAAGATGGAAGATCACATATATAACCAACAACTTCAGTTACGACAATTGCGGCATGAGATTACTAGTTTTCCTATTATCATTACGTCTCTAGGTGAAAACAAGCAACTCCAAACAGATCACAAAGAATAAGCTTCCTACGGATATTCCTATCTCAGCTACGACTCAAGGTTTATTCGTATCATGCATTCAAGATCGATTGACAATTAATACAGTTACGTCATTAACTGGCAACTAGATATGCATCAAGATTGATCAGAAATTAATACATATAAATAAGCACCAAGAATCATGAATCAATGCCTGGAAGGTAAATAGCGATAATAGGAATCACAACATATAGGATCGAATCATGCAAACCCTAGCATTAGAACGGAAAATTACCTAGACATAATAAACGGAATAAAATACGAGATAAATCATAAAAACGGAAATTAAATGCATAAAACCCGGATAATAGCGTTGGATGAACAATGGTTGGTCTTGAATCCAATCCCTAGCGAAAAACGAAAACAACGGAAAACGATCGGACAAAACGTTCGATCGATAACAAAGCGATAAACTAAACTAGAACAACGATAAACTAAAGCTAGAACGGAATTAAATCGAAACTAAAGTGCAAAAATGAAAACTAGAGAAAAGCGAACAAATTCGTGCTTAGAGAGGTTGGGGCGTGGGAGCAAGCTTGGGGATATATATAGATAGAGGAAAACCTAAATCGCGCCCGAAACATTCGGACGATTTCGCGGCCGTCCTCGCGGCCGCGAGGTCGGTCGCTAGCTCCTGCGTGACTTCACTGTTTTGCTCCGTTCTCTCTCGTCCGAACTCCGAATTGCGATCCGTTTGCGCCTATGGACTCCTATCGAGATGATCTTTAACATTGTAAACTTTTCACATCCATATTTTTCATATCCATTTCATCATCTTTGGTTACATCTTTGCCTTATGCATCGATTATCACCTGAAAAGCCTACAAAACACCAAAGAGAAACCCCAAGAGCAGTATCTTCCAAAAATAGCTAAAAGCATAAAGATCGACTATATAAACGCATTTAATAGATCTAAAATCATCTTTAAATATCATAAATAAACGTGTAAAACGTGCGTTTATCACACCCCCAAACTTGAAGCATTGTTTGTCCTCAAACAAAAACAGAACAGAAAGACAAACGAAGGACACAACAAAAGATCAACGAGATTAGCAAAGGTGATAAACACAATCAAGCCTCGGAAATATCTTTCAACGCTCGAAAATATTAGCACACATGACGACATTAGTCAATTCAACACGAACAACGATTGAAAGCAAAAACTCATTTAGTTCAACCCTCACAAAGGCATGTGTGTAAAATATAGGATACACTCAACTCATAAGGAAATTAAGGACGTGTATATACTCAATGATCAATGCAATTCAAAATCTTACCATAGGCCTGCCATTTCTGTAATATCTCCACCGCGTCAAATGTGTTCAAATAAGGATCAAAAAGGTCTTTTCATAGGTTATATTGTAGGCACATTGGTTAAGGTAGGATAATATATGGCTAAGTGACTCAAAAATATTCCAAGCACCCCCATTTATACTTTTCGACACATATGGACTTTGTCCATTTTCCTCTTCTTTCCCAACGTGCTAAATCGACGTTTATCCTCATAAGGTACCTATACTTTGATTAACGACCCTTTATGCTCAAAACACATAGTGAACTTATCATTGCTTTTTCTTTTCTTTTCTAGAGCTTATAGGGTTTATCATTCACAACAAAGGTATTATTCTTCACCACGATGTATTCTCTAAAAGTATTTTTCTCGTCATAACTACATCAAAATTTCAACCCTTTTGATTCCCATATCCATCCTCACCTCCTATCATCCGGTTAATCGAAAAAAAGTCTAATAAAGGCTCAAAGAAGGCGACAAATGGTATATATCATCGGGTTAGTGTTTGGGTGAATATGTGGTTAACAAAGATGGCCTTTTATCCTTTCCAAATTCGAAACACATATTGCAGTATCGACACCGAAAATCGGCAAGTTCTAGAAGATAATCACATGCACGATATCACACAATTAAAAGAAACTGTATCAAGATATGTATACAGTGAAGCTCAAGTCTCACAGGATAAGCAAATGGTGAAAAACAACAAGCCTAAGCAATCTCAAGTCATTCATGTGTCATTTTCTAACATATCATGTGCACTATCATTAAATTTCACCAAAAATTTCTATCGTCATTAGCCACATGGATTAAAACACTTCACTTAACTCGTTGATCGACAGACACAACACGAAAAGAAAGACAAAAACACGACAAAAAGCAACACAAACGAAAAACAAAACAAAACACAAAAAACAAAACAAACAAAAAGCAACACAAACGAAAAACAAAACAAAACACAAAAACAAAACAAAGAAAACGTTGGGTTACCTCCCAACAAGTGCTAATTTAACGTCTTTAGCTAGACCATCACATACCTTGTTCAATCCGGCTTCCTGGTAGCAACAGACTTCCTTCAAAAATTGCGAATTCCCTTGTATTTCGCATTCACCGTTGACCACCACTGAGCGTGGAAGTGCCCCCCCCTCCAAACTTGGATGATTCACTCGGAGTTCCATGCCGAGTCCACTTCTTCTTTCTCGCTGTCTTATCGACATGTCGATTGCCCTCTAAGTATGCGACGTGTGTAGCGGCGATGAGTCGTGATCAAATAGCGATCTCGGAGGAGGAATATGCGCGAATAACAGCTATTGGAGGTTCTTCGCGGTCGACCTCGTGATCGTTAGTCGTCGCTAGGCGTGTCGGTGATGTGGTCTTCGTCATCGCGGTTGGGCTAGCGGCGCGACCACACAAGAAGTCTCGGCACTGCCGCTCGATTGCTGTGGCCGAGCTCGCTGTTGCGAGCTCGATCGCAAGTTCCTTTTGCAGCCCACTTTCGCCCTCGTCTCGCTCGGGATGATTACGGATGCATGCGACTAGTGACCAATCTGATTCTCCATTACTTTCATGTGTTCGCTCATAGCCGTCACAGTAGACTCCAACTGTGTAATTTTCTGGCCAGTACTGCTTATAAATGAATTCTGCTGTATCACCATTTGTTGTATCAGCTCTTCCACACTCGGTTTCTTCGCCTCTTAAATCATTACATTTTGAACGGCGAAACCTCCCGGATGTTTTTGAAAAGTAATGGGGTTGGCATCTGATGATTATGATGATCTCTGTTGTCGGGTTGTCGCGGATTCCATCCTCCTTGAACTGCTCGGTGGGAGGTGGATACATGTGATTTAACGGCTGGCCTCTTGAGCAGGGACAAGGAGTCCCATGTTCGTCATTGGCGTTCATCTTGGTATACTTGGCGGGGCTGCTGTGACTTGCTCGGGGGCACTCCGTAGTTTGGAACGCCGCCATAACTTGCGACCTTCTCTCGTCTATTCTCCTTTGAGAGCTTTCGATCTCGGGATCTAAAAATATTTCATGAGGTCCCCGAGATCTTGTAAACATATACTACACGAGAAAGAGAGAATTCACTCTTGCAAAATAAATAAATAATATAATATATAACTTGAATTAATAAATCCAAATCGTCAAATTATTCCTATGTAATCTTAACAATCCCCGGCAACGGCGCCAAAATTTGATCGCTCACTTTTCTAACACAAAAACGTGCAAGTATATAGGTAAGGCAGTATCGTATCCACGAGGATTGTGTCTGAAAACATAGAAGCTAGCTCAACGATAATTCATCATTATTGCACAGAAATTGGGTGAGAGGTTTAAGGGCTTCAGAATTAATCCAAAGCAAAGGTAACTATGCAGAAATATAAAATAAAGCAATAAAATCACGGATGATAAAATAGATAAGAAAGACTAACCCTAGGGATGCATAAATCCTACCCACAATGTATGTTTATCCTGTTTCCTATTAGCCAATTTTAATCCAGACAAGATGGAAGATCACATATATAACCAACAACTTCAGTTATGACAATTGCGGCTGTAGATTACTAGTTTTCCCTATTACTGTTACGTCTCTAGGTGAAAACAAGCAACTCCAAACAGATCACAAAGAATAAGCTTCCTACGGATATTCCTATCTCAGCTACGACTCAAGGTTTATTCGTATCATGCATTCAAGATCGATTGACAATTAATCTGATTCGTATTAAGCGGCAACTAGATATGCATCAAGATTGATCAGAAATTAATACATATAAATAAGCACCAAGAATCATGAATCAATGCCTGGAAGGTAAATAGCGATAACAAGAATCACAACATATAGGATCGAATCATGCAAACCCTAGGATTAGAACGGAAAATTACCTAGACATAATAAACGGAATAAAATACGAGATAAATCATAAAAACGGAAATTAAATGCATAAAACCCGGATAATAGCGTTGGATGAACAATGGTTGGTCTTGAATCCAATCCAAGCGAAAACGGAAAACAACGGAAAACGATCGGACAAAACGTTCCGATCGATAACAAAGCGATAAACTAAACTAGAACAACGATAAACTAAAGCTAGAACGGAATTAAATCGAAACTAAAGTGCAAAAAAATGAAAAACTAGAGAAAAACTGAACAAATTCGTGCTTAGAGAGGTTGGGGGCGTGGGAGCAAGCTTGGAGATATATATAGGTAGAGGAAAACCCTAAATTGCGCCCCAAAAACATTCTGGACGATTTCTCGTGGCCGTCCTCGCGGCCGTGAGGTCGGTAGCTAGCTCCTGCGCGACTTCACTGTTTTGCTCCGTTCTCTCTCGTCCAAACTCCGAATTACGATCCGTTTGCGCCTATGGACTCCTATCGAGATGATCTTTAACATTGTAAACTTTTAACATCCATATTTTTCATATCCATTTCATCATCTTTGGTTACATCTTTGCCTTATGCATCGATTATCACCTGAAAAGCCTACAAAACACCAAAGAGAAACCCCAAGAGCAGTATCTTCCAAAAATAGCTAAAAGCATAAAGATCGACTATATAAACGCATTTAATAGATCTAAAATCATCTTTAAATATCATAAATAAACGTGTAAAACGTGCGTTTATCAATTAGCAAGCACAGTGACGGTTCAAAGTCTGTTGCTCTGATGGCCCAGAGATGGTGAGCAATTTTACATAAAAACTAAATTCTTATATATGTTGACAATAATAATATTTTTTTGAATTACATTTTGATAAATAGGCATCACATGAGAGAGTCTCGCTCCATGAGTGTGTATGTAGGTCTTTCAAGACCTTACACGTGGCTGCTAATAGGACTTATACATATATGAAGGCTGCAGCAGCGGATGTAGTTTTTTTTTAAAAACTAATAACTATATATCGTCAATAATATTAATGAATTTCATTTTATTAATCAGACAAGAGTGCAAGAGATTGCCGAGCAGCAGGGAGATAGGGCAAATCTGAGTCAGATTTAAATGAACGAGGTCATGGAAGGCTATCTCGACAAGAAATAGAGTATGCTCGGCACAGGTACCCTAGCACGGAGCTTAGCCATAGAGGAATCGAGCAGTAATTCTGCAGCAGACATTGAGACACATCAACAGTGTAATGAGCAAATTGATATGATGCAAATGCAGCTACAAAGAGAGCATGATGAAAGACTCTAGCTGCAGCGCCAGGTCCAGGCCCTCTAGGATATATTCACCAGCCAACAAATGATGATCCGTTCACAGCGGGATCCTCCAAATGATAACGCTAACTTGGGATCTGACTGTACTCGATTTAGATTGTTGAATATTTATACAATACTGTTTTGTTGGTGATTTGGATACATCATACTATGTATGTTGACTATTTTATATGTAAGTTGATTATTTTGTTAGTATGAATGAATTGTTAACATGTTGATGTACTTGAAATGTCGTAATTTGGTAGGATTAATATCAATGAATATTTGGAAAAAATTAAAACATTATCGCCGGATTATTGACGGGTGCGCTTCACGATGTGTAATAGATTTACTTAAGGACACGACCGTCAGTAAATACCAATGGACACATTCGTCGGCAAAGGAAAACGATGATGCAATCGACGATAAAATAACAACAGTATGTTACCCGGTGATCCGTTGATACAATTTACCAATGGTTGTTTCCCGTCGGTAATTATTTACAGACTTCGATTTTATCGATCCTCTTTGTCCGACGGTCCGTCGGTAAATATTTTTACCGACGATTTTACTGTAGTTGCCGATGGTAATTGATGTTTTCTTAAACTAGTTAAAATTATATCATATTTGACTAATATATTATATAATAATATTTATATTATATTCTAAATTGGATAAAAAAATTAAAAATTTCTTAGCTACACATAAATTACACCTTTACCCACACATACAAATTCTCACGTGTAATACATGTCATCATCCACGTCATTCCATCTCATCATTATTTACTTTAGTAAAAACATCTTCATCCACATAGAAGTCTTATCTTTGGCAACATATATATGTGGAGGTAAAAGTTTGATGATATATTCACACATACATACATGTGTAGATAAAACTCTTTTTGACATAGAATTAGTGATATTTGTTGACATTTGAATTACGTGCTGATACAAATCGATATTTACATATAAATGTATTTCTAACAACACATTCATGTGCCGGTAAAACCACATTTTCTTGGACACCAAAGTAATATAAATATAGTTTAGCCACACATTCATGTGGGATGAATGTGTGGGTAAAACATTAATTTCTTGGATAACAAAGTATTTTGTTCCATGTGCCAGACATGAGAAAATAAAAGATGGAGTATTATTTACGAAGAGAAAATATAGTTGAATCCCTCTAAGGGTTCTCGAGCAATGGGTATAACAAGGATCAAACAATAACACATCAATTTTTGTGAGAAATAAATTGAAAGACTCAAGAACCGAACAACATTCGAAGATGACTTCCAAAATCACTACACATAAGAGCCCCTTTGTTTTTGGAATAAGAAAATACAACAAAGAAATATACCGTAGAGGTAAAGCCCTAAACCTATGGTGGGATGTTGCAATAACCACTCAAATGCTAAACAAACCTCTTACCATTCTCAAGAAAGGCTGCTCGAACCAAAGAAGCATGCTTGTTGTTAAGGGTGTAATCAAGTCGAATCAAGAACTATCATGTCAATTAATATTATCTCTATTCGAGTTTTATTTATAAAATACATCGAGATTTATGAGCTAATTCGAACTTAGTCGAGCTTTCAAAATGAAATATTTTCAAGAAACTAATGTTACTTAGAATGGTTTTCCAACTAATCTTCGGATTAAACACTTTTTTTGTTTATTTATAAATATTATGATGAAGTCCAAAATTCCTAAAAGTCAATAAATTAATCTATTTAGGTTCGCACAAATTATGTTGTCAGTTAAAAATCGGCCCAAGCAAAAATCATTTCTACTATAACGGCCCATATAGAGCCAATCTCTATGAAGGCCCAAAAGTACTGATCTAAAACCCTAACTCACTCCCAAATGCCATATAATCTCTCGCGCTCCACTCCCCCATTTCTCAGACTGCAGCGGCGACAACCATGGGTGAGTCTTCCTCTGTTCTAGCGCCGTCTGAACCAAATTCGAGTCTCCGACGGCTATTGTCTGACCGCTTCGTTTCGCATTCTGCAGGTGCTTACACTTATGTGTCGGAGCTATGGAAGAAGAAGCAATCCGATGTGATGCGGTTCCTGCTTAGGGTTCGCTGCTGGGAGTATCGCCAGCTTCCCGCTGTTGTGCGTGTCACCCGCCCGACCCGCCCCGATAAGGCTCGACGCCTCGGCTACAAGGCCAAGCAGGTACATTTTTGCTCTCAGCCGTAAGAATATTTTTTTCCTGACTGGAAGTTCAGAGAGTTGTTCTTTTGAAGCGTCGATTAGGTTCAGTAATTGATCGTCATGTTTTTAATTGCTAAATGCTTTTTGTTATTTGGGAAAAAAGAATTGAGAAAATGTTATATATAATGTTTAAATTTGGTTTATTGTTCATTGTTGCTCCTGGTTATATTAATGGTTGGTAGAGTTTTGTTTATACGTTAATTTGTCTGGATTTTTGGTGTACTGTTTGGCTGATTTTGTTATTTTATTTGATTGGGTAATAATGATATGATCTTTACTAAACGAATGTGAAAGTAGATTGGTAGTTTGTGCTTGGTTCTTCAAATTTGACCTTAATTAGAAGTTTATAGTTGATATATTGAAATATAAGATTTAGAAGTGAACCTCAGTCGACTGTGGTATTATAGTTCACGAAATATTGGGATGTTGGAAATGTTCTTTTTGTGCTCATTTTTATTCGAAGTATCATCATGTTGTCGGTTAAACAAGCTATGCACTTCTGCTGAATAGAGGAAGAAAATCTGACCTTTCAAATAGGGGTTTATAATTCAAAAAACATTGAGTCCCTACATACATAACTATGTATTTATTTGTGTGCATATAAAATATAAAGAGCTGGAACTTGTAAAGCAGATTTATTTACATTTTGGTGATTCACATTTCACCACTACATACTATATAAGATTCATTTTAGGAAACCAAAATTACATGTGATCAATAACAAACATGTAGTAATCTTCCCATATTCATAACTAAGAAACCCTTCTGTTTTGTGGCACTGTCTTTTGATGACGCATTATGAAACTAAAAGCAGATGTTCTGATTTCATTTTTGGAGTCACACTATTGAATTTCTTCACCTATTAATTTATTTGCACAAGGTAGTGTCTTTCTTTTTATGTTTGTGTTATTGTTATTGATTATTGATCAATGACTTTTATCTCATAGGGATATGTGATCTACCGAGTTCGTATTAGAAGAGGTGGAAGGAAGAGGCCAGTCCCCAAGGGTATTGTGTATGGCAAGCCCACCAACCAGGGAGTTACCCAGCTTAAGTTTCAGCGCAGCAAGAGATCAGTTGCTGAGGAACGTGCTGGCCGGAAATTGGGTGGTCTTAGGGTTCTGAGCTCTTACTGGATCAATGAGGTTTGCATTTTATTTCTTTACATTTGAACATAGTATTCTATATTTTTTCCTTTTTGGGTGTTCTTGAGATGGTTATAATTTAGGAACTGCATAGTCATTAGGACAACTGCCAAATCACTTGAATAATTCACTCTATTACGAGCCCCCCGAGTTCTTGAATAGTTCACCTTATGCAATTTTACTTCTCAGCCCCGACCCATCTGGTAAGTCACACGAGAGTCTTTCTTGTCATCGCAGGACTCCACCTACAAGTACTTTGAAGTAATATTGATCGACCCAGCTCATACTACAATCCGCAATGACCCAAGAATCAACTGGATCTGCAACCCTGTCCACAAACACAGAGAGCTCCGAGGACTCACCTCGGCTGGAAAGAAGTACAGGGGTCTCAGAGGCAGGGGTCACTTGCACCACAAGGCACGCCCATCGAGGAGGGCCACATGGAAGAGAAACCAGACCCTGTCCCTCCGCCGTTACCGCTGATCTTGAAGTGCTTTTGTTTCAGTGTAACAAGGTTGAGTCTGTTTCCTGTGTTCTAGGAGTTTTTGGACAATCTCGAAGAATTTTTGTGTTGATCTGTTGAAACATGCTTTGGTTGTTTATGTCAGGACATCGAAATATATCTATTTTAAGCCTTAAGTTTGGTTGTTGATTTGATTTTACCGTTTTGTGATGTTATGCTTTTGCTGTTCTATTTTATAGTTTTTGAAAATAGATGAGTGATGTAAATTTTTGTGCTTTTCTTTCTGTTCATTATTGATTATAGTTCTGAAATCGTAGTATATAGTTCATTGATTTTAAGGGAGGAAATCTAAATCTAATTTGTCTCTAATGCATACGTCCTTAGAAGCAAGTGATGACGACAACCTGTACAATTAAGCTTTGCCAGAGCTATGTCGATATTTCCAATTTTATTTGTTTATGCGAATTATTTCCTTTTTTAGTTTCTTGTAGAAATGTTTTGAACTCTCAATGTATTGCATTTTAAGACACCACTATCAGACACTTTTAATATGTAAAATCAAATATAGGCCAGTAGTTTGAAGTGATTAACAATTCTCATATCTTTTGTAAGTAGCTTGGTTTTAAGAAGAATAATAAATTATCTAATTTTAATTTTAATTTTAATTGTCACCCATAAAAAAGATAAAAAGAAATTAATTATCTTCCAAAATAATGCAGCCTAAATTTAAATTTGGAATAGTAAAACGCGGTCAAATTGCTGTAAGCTTGTAATTGAAATACTGAATCACTAACAAATTAAAAGATCAACTTATCGTAAAACCTTTTTCTTGGAACCGGATTATAGATATTGTCACATATAAAAAAATTCAAAGAAACAATCTCCATCAAAAATATTCTTCAAATGAATGATTGACACTTTGATGAATACCAAGGATAAAACCATTTTGAACCATGTCCAACACCTCCTTTTAGTTTATCAGCCACTGCTCTTAAGGCTAGAAACGAATCCCATCAATGATTTATTTTACTTTAGAATAACATAATCGAATCAAGAATTATTTGCTAGTTTCAATGCAAAACTTAATCCCATCAAGAAATTATATCATCCCACTTCCCACCAGAATTGTGCAGCTTGGATTAATATCTATGCAAATAATCTTTAAAATGTTAAATCATGACATTATATATGTCAGAATCACCTGAATCACTAACTTCAGTTCAAAAATTCACATCCTTCCAACTAATTAGTTTGCTGATTAATAAGTTGGAGTACTTGGTTGACAGTAATAATGAATAATATATTATATTAATAAGTTGCCCCGATGTAGTGAAATCAAAATTAGTCTATCATCTACAAACAACGCGAGTACAAATATTCTTGCAAGATTTGTGAAATTGTGAAAGTTGGTGACTTTACGGTAAGGATGTCAATGAGTGGATTTTATCCAGACCAGAACCAATAAATAAGTAATGGTTCTGGTTCTGGAACCGACCCATTAGATACTGGATCTGGACCCGACCCGGACCATCAATTATGGATCTTAAGCGATCCGGATCTGAGTGGGTCTGGAACCGAAACCGGATCAGAACCGGACAAAAATTGGAATCGTAACTGTTGCTTTATAATTTAATGGGCTAATGAGTGATTTCGAATCTATATGGATAAAACTAGTTCATTGACAAACATATTTAAACTTAGGCTTGTCAATAGACGGGTTTTACTCGAATCAGAACTAATAAATAAATATTGGTTCTGTTTCTGGAATCAAACCAGATCCGGATCGGACCGGATCATCAAACTATGGATCTAAACGGTCCGGGTCTAAAGCGGGTCTGGAATCGAAACCGGAACCAGAACCACCGCTTAAAAATTTAATGGGTTTTGAACGATTCCAGATCGATCCGGGTAAAATCCACTGATTGACATCCCTACTTTTCAATAGTAGTCAAAACATCTACCATCCTTCGTAAAAAAAGAAGAGCAAAAGGAAAAATATTCAACACTTCATTTTCATTGTATCTGTGCGGGAAAATAAGTTACATTTAAAGCAAAATTGGACCACACCTTGAAGAAAATATATGAAATATAAAACACATTATATATTTTTCTTCACATGCGCTTATGCCTAGTTTTTGAATTTGTAAGTTCTCGAGCGCCGTGCCTGCTTTTGGCCACAGTATGAAATGGACATTTAGACAAATAATATTTTGAATAAATGAATATTGATTAGTCAAAAGGATAATGGTATTCCCATTATGCAAATCACTTAAAGAAGATACGATTAAATATTAAACACTAATTCCCGTTAGATCTATCAATTAAGTACAATATATGAGTTTTCATATTAGATCGTCTTTAGCTATCTGTAATTTGAATCTCCAGAAGAAAAGTCATATCGCATTAGTTGCTATGAGCTATTTAGGCTTTCAAAAAAAATAAAAAATTAAAGGTAACTAATGTATTTTTTTGATAAAAAAGAAATCCTTATTGAATATTGAAATTACAGTATACAGTAGGGTACCGTATGGTTTCATTTGCAAATGCGTGTTTGTTTGAAATACTATTTGGGAAATTTGTATTTCAATATTCAGTAAAAGAGTTATGAATCATTAGGTCAATTCTATAACCATCACTTATTATAACATCACTATCTATAAATTATATCACAATAATACTTACAACTGATCATTATCTCAATATTCTAATCCTTCATTTTTTTTATTTGGTTGAGTTGTAATCTTTCACTTTTTACAAAACATCCAATTTTGATAAACACAACCACAAACTGAGTTAAGATTTCTATTTAATATATAATTCAACTCAACCAATCAAATTCTCATAGATATTAAGGAGATTGGAAATTCTTTTTCCAAACGAAATTGTTCATATTATTGTACGATAAGTATTCTAAAAATTTAGGGATATATTTTCCCATAAGTTCGTTTACTATGATCAGTGATCAATGATTTATTAAATGATTACAAACTTTGTATGAAAAAAAGAGCCGTGACTTTATTAATTAGATAACCCAACTAATTTCCACAAATCCATGCACCATTGTGTAAGTCTCCAAGAGAATCTTTGAACAAGCTTAGTTAACTAAATTAGCCTTTTTACATACAGATTTAGTGGAATTTGGGAATGGTTATTTTTAAACTGTGAACATTTATGTGTGGGATTTCTAGCCATGTAGGGCTTCCTCATTTTTTCGGTATGCTATTGCGTGGCTCATAGTCGCTTAATCAATTTAATTAATTATATTGGATTAATTGTGTTAACAATCACGAGATCGGTAGGGATGTCAATGAATGAGTTTTATCCGGATCGATCCAGAACCGTTCAAAATTCATTAAATTTTAAAGCAGCGGTTCTGGTTCCGGTTCCAGACCCACTTTAGACCCGAACCGTTTAGATCCATAGTTTGATGGTCCGTTCCGGTCCGGATCTGGTTCTAAAACCAAACCAATACTTATTTATTAGTTCTTGTCGATTAAAACCCGTTTATTGACAAGTCGAAGTTTCAATAGACTTATTAATGAACTAATTTTATCCATATCGACCTGAAATCACTCATAGCCCATTAAATTATAGAGCAACAGTTTCGCTCCAATTTTAGTTTTGGTCCGGTTCTGGTTCCAGACCCGCTCAGATCCGGACCACTTAAAATCCATAGTTGATGGTCCGGATTCGATCTGGATCCAGTATCAAGTGGGTCGGTTCCAAAACTATTATCATTACTTATTTATTGGTTCTGGTTTGGATAAAACTCATCCAATTGACATCTCTAATCTATGCAATTAAAACTCAAATTTTCAGTTACTTATTTTTTAACGACAAAAACTTGTGTGCGCGCGCTTACGCACCAAGTTTTGTTATTTATTTTATTATTTTATATTTTGTTTATTAATTCATAATTAGGGTTTATTAATTCATAATTAGGGTTTATTAATTCAAAATTATGGTTTATTATATTCAATTAGGGTTTATTAATTCAAAATTAGGGTTTATTAATTCATAATTAGGGTCTATTAATTAACAATTAGGGTTTATTAATTCAAAGTTAAGGTTTATTAATTCATAATTAGGGTTTATTATTCAAAATTAGGGTTTATTATTCAAAATTAGAGTTTATTATTTTCAATTAGGGTTTATTAATTCAAAATTAGGGTTTATTAATTTCAAATAGGGTTTATTAATTCAAATTAGGGTTTATTAATTCAAAATTAGAGTTTATTAATTTATAATTAGGCTTTATTATTCAAAATTAGAATTTATTAATTCTTAATATATTAATTTAAAATTATATTTATTACTTTACAATTAAAGTTTATTAAATTAATTAACTACTTAAGATATTAACTAATTAATTAAATAAGGTGGTCTCACTGTCCGCGGGCGCGCACAGGAGACCACCTCTTTTTTAACATCCCCAAATATCTTCGGACCAATGGTGACGTACGTTGGTCGAATTTTTTTATTACGTGGACACTGTGTCATGCTAGTAATGACATCATTTTGGAATATAAATTATTGGTAAAAGAATCACTACCTTTTGGAAATAATTGAAAATTAAACATAATATATAGAAATAGGTACGACCTTTCACATTCTTTATTTCCGATAACATGTCTCATTTTTGTTTAATGCAACAAAGTGAAATTGTATATCACAAGAAATGCACGCTAATCTCGTTTTGTTTGTCCCTCCCACTAGGGATGATGTTTTCATTGTTTGTAGGTTTAGATACTAGCTAGAGTGATATCTAGAATCGAATTAAGAGAGACGATTGATATATATTATGACATTAATGTTTAAAGATGGAGTCATTATATCATATGTATCATTAATCATGATGTTAATTTAGTAGCACACGCTTTAGCTAACACATGCTATGGACCCTCATAGTGAGGTTAGTTGTAGGGATATCAATGTGTGAGTTTTATCTGGATCAGATTCAATAAATAAGTAATAGTTTTGATTTTAGAATCGACCCATTAGACACTGGATCCGGACCGGACCCAGACCATCAACTATGAGTCTTAAGCGGTCCGGATCTGAGGTCTGGAACCAGAACCGGACAAGAACCCGAACTGGAATCAAAACTGTTGCTTTATAATTTAATGAGTTATGAGTGATTTCGAATCGATATGGATAAAACTAGCTCATTGACAAGCATATTGAAACTTAGGCTTGTCAATAGACGGGTTTTACTCGAACCAAAATCAATAAATAAGTATTAGTTCTGGTTCTAGAACCAGAATCAGAATCAGATCCGGACCGGACCGGACCATCAAACTATGGATCTAAACGATCCGATCTAAAGCAGGTCTAGAACCGGAACCGGAATCAGAACCGCTGCTTTAAAATTTATGAGTTTTGAGCGATTTCGGATCGATTCGGATAAAACTCACCCATTAATATCCCTAATTAGTTGTTGTATAGCTTCATGAACATATATTTAGTGATTAGAAAGTTTAATGATATTATTTTATATAGAAAAAAATAAAAACAAAAGACGAGGAGAGAGAGAAAACTAATAAGTTAGACCTTTTGCTCAAAGGTGATGGAGAGAATATACATATATAGGAAGGGGAACAAATATAAACTTTAATGCTAGTAATTAAAAACAAAATATGATCCATAGATCTTGATTGATAAATGGTTCAGATTGATTTTTTTCAAATGAAATGTTTTTTTTTACACATAAAATAATGCTTTCTCGGTACTATGTTTTTTCACGTATAAAATTATGCTTTCTTCATTCTTATGCTTTTTTAAGCATAAAATAATATTTTTTGATTAATACATTTAATGTATATATATATATATATATATATATTCCATTATGGATAATAAATTAGTTAGATTGATAAT
Source organism: Salvia rosmarinus (assembly GCA_036937905.1). Lineage (NCBI taxonomy): Eukaryota > Viridiplantae > Streptophyta > Magnoliopsida > Lamiales > Lamiaceae > Salvia > Salvia rosmarinus. Next base: position 64,506,175 of record CM072815.1, on the reverse strand, counting down.
GTGCGTGCCCACCAACAAGGTGATATTACACTGTCACTTGTCAACTACTCACAATTATGGTGATAAATGTATTCAAAGTATACGGTTCATATTTTAAGATTCAAGAACGAATTTTTAAAGGATTCATATATATATAAATACTGTGTCTATATTTACATATTTAAAATTCATTTAATATGATTTCATTTTGAAAATCTCACAAATCACCGAAAGTCAAAAACCCTTTGATAAATTAAAGACCATTGAATCCACTTTATTTGACATTTCCATAATTAATCATTTCAATCCAACCTACCGTAATTCTAAAGAGTAAAGACTAATTATAAGCCTCATTAGCTCTATATGTACAGGCTGTAGCCCAAGTGCCCCAATAGGCCATTTTTAATGGGGAACCCACCACCATTATTTTTGATATGGATTAATTCCATGTTTCTGTGCAATAACCTACAAATCATAAAAGATGGATAAATCATATTTGGAAATTCGATGGGACAGACTCAGACCTATAGAGACGTTAGTGAGATTTGAACATGTTTTCTTTTGACCATAAGAATTCACTTTATAACTATACCGTCCCAAATGGACAACTTCCTTTTATAGATATTAGGATTAATTGCACCACTTTTACTCATGTTACGGTGCACAATACGGTTTTAAATTTTGACATAAAAACACGATTTTTTCAATTTGTCTAGTTTACAACAATGACCGGAATTAGGCGAAATTATAGTTGATGCACTGGTTGTTACAAATTTGCAACTTTTTCACGTGCACGACTAATCCAAATATACTTTTCGGACAACTACATTAATATTAATTTGATCGAAAATAGAACAATATTGTAAATTATATAAACTGTAAAGATGATATCTTTTGTGCTAAAATCTAAATATTGTATACTTTGCCAGAAAATGAGTAAAAATAGTGTTATTATTAGAATATTTTAATGATGACTTGCAAAGATTCATTTGAAATTAAGTTTTGGAGAAATCAAGACTTGAGAAAATCAAACCCCCCAAAAGACACATTTCTGAGTAACAGAGAGAATCTCAAGACAGCAGCTGCCTACTGTGCAACAACCCACCCCTGCAAAAGCCTCTCTGTATTGTCACTCAAAACTACCCCCAACTGTTACTACCAAACAAAAATAGTTTCTTTTAGAACAATGATAGTATTTCAAAACCTCCCTTCAAACTCAACCACAGATCTCCCATTTTCAAATAGGTCTTGCTTTTTTACATCTACGTAGCTTTACCAATGAATCTAACAGAAAATATGAAAAAGTTTTGATTTTTGCTAGGCCCAACAATTCTCACTCAGTTATTTTTGCCTTCTCCGCTGCGCCTAAATTTGTTCCTTTCCATTTCTTCACTTCCAATTTTTCAGTGTACTTTTGTTTGCTTGAATCTTTCTTTACTAACGCCCATTATCTAGCTTTCTCATGGGCGTTGGTGAAATGAAATAAGTGAACGAGGAAATTTTTTGATTGCGAGAAGTGAGATTTTTCTGCTTTGCTTCTCTGGGACAAAACATCAAGCATGTTGTGCGCATGTTCCGGAGAGCAATTCAAGCTTGAAGAGGCAATCCCGCAGTCTCCAGAGTCTCTGGCCACGAGGGATTTCTCAGCCAGCGGCATTTCATCAAGAACTGGAAATGGTGATTGGGAATCCAAGCTCGAAGATGCTCAAGTTGATGAAGCTGAATCCACATTGAAGGAGGCACTTTCTCTAAATTACGAGGTATTCATCATCTCTCTTGAAAAATTGCTTCAAATATGTGATGTTTAATGAGAGAGTAACCGAAATTGGCGGATTTTAGGAAGCTAGAGCTTTGCTGGGAAGGCTTGAATACCAAAGAGGCAATTTTGATGCTGCCCTTCAAGTTTTTCAAGGGATTGATATCAGACTGCTTTCGCCTAGAATGTCTAAGGCCATCACTGAGAGGACTCGACCGCGAAAATCGCGGTCGTCGAGAGGGAGAAGTGTGCTGACTGGTGTAATGTCACTGCATTCAGTCAGCCTGCTTCTCGAAGCAATGTTGCTAAAGGCTAATTCTCTAGCTGAGCTGGGACGTGTCAAAGGTATTCATCACTTCTCTTTCATGTCTAAATTGGATTTTTCGGGTGTTATTAGTCGATAATCGTGTAGTTACAGTCATGAACTCAATGAAAATTGAAAACCACTAGGTTAGCTAGGCATTTTATGTGGTGGTGTTGGCATATTTTGTATAAGGTTTGTGAAAGGGGTGATTGCAAAATAAATCCTCAACTTATACCCATTTTGCAATTTCGACATTACTTTCAGACCTTCGCAATCAGACCTTAATTTTGTGAAAAGATGACTTGATCATCCTAACATTTTGTTCCTTTTTTCTATCTTGGAAGGGAGAGATTCTTACTTCTAATATGTTTGTTTCTCATTGTGAATGCAGAAGCTGCACGAGAGTGCAAGATCATCTTGGACACGGTCGAATCAGCTCTTCCTCACGGCATAAATGGCGAGGTCAAAGGAGATAGTAAACTGCTCGAGATGTTTCACAAGGCGCTTGAACTGCTTCCCAAGCTATGGCTACACGCAGGGTCTCTAGATGAGGCGATTGCTGCTTATCGAAGGGCACTGCTGAGACCGTGGAATTTAGATCCTCAACGACTGGCGAAAGTGCAGAAGGACCTAGCAGCCACTTTGCTCTACGGAGGTGTCGAGGCGAGCATTCCTCCCGAGTCTATACCTATCGGAGCCACATTCCCCCACAGCAGCACGGAGGAGTCGATTCTTCTGCTGTTTATATTGATGCAGAAGGTCGTTTACGGTGAAATCGAGTGGGATCCCGAGATTATGGATCATCTAACTTTTGCACTCGCAATGTGTGGAGAATTCGAGTCTCTGGCAGATCACGTGGAACAGGTTCTACCTGGGATATACAATCGAGCCGAGAGGTGGTACTTTCTCGCTCTCTGCTACAGCGCTGCAGGTCATAGTCGGATAGCGCTGAATCTTCTAAAGAAAGTGTCAGGATTGTCGGAGAATAATCACAAGCCGCATCTAGCGTCGTTCTTGCTCGGAGCGAAGGTGTGCGCTCAAGATCCTGCCGAGTCTTTGGAAGGGGTGAATTTCGCGCGTAGAGTGATTGATGCTTCAATAAACCAAAACGAACACATGCTAGGGCAAGCTCATAAGTTTCTCGGCATCTGCTACGGGAATGCTGCGATGATATCTATGTCCGATTCTGAGAGAGTCGCTCTACATAGAGACTCGGTTATATCCCTAAACCATACATTATGCGTTGGGATTGAAGATCCTGAGATCAGCTTCCGGCTTGGGCTGGAAAACGCTGTTCAGAGGAACTTGGCTTCGGCTTTCAACCTCGCCATGGTGTACTCGAAAACGAGTGCTGGCAGCTCGGCTAGGGGCTGGAAGCTTTTGGCGCGGATTGCATCTGCTGAGCAGAGGCTGGCGGATGCAGAGGCCATTGTTGATCTTGCGTTGGATGAAACAGAAAGTGTTGAACAGCTCGAGCTTCTTAGGTTAAAAGCCCTCGTTCAGATCACCCAAGAACAACCGAAGCAGGCTATAGAAACCTATAGGATCTTGCTAGCTCTGATTTCGGGACAAGGTGAAAATCCTGAAAAAAGCGCGGATAAGGTGTGCTTAGTCTCCGAACTTCGTTTATTACGCGTTGCTACATGAAAATTTGGTGTGATAACTGTCTTTGTTATTTGGCGTTGTTTCTTGGCAGGTGGAAGCGGAGAGGGAGCTGGAGTTGGAAGCATGGTTGGATTTAGCGCGACTTTATTCGAGTCACGAGCTATGGCTGGATTCGGATATCTGCATTCGGAAGGCGAAGGCGACTAAATTTTATTCCGCTCGCGGCTGGCACGAAACAGGTCGATTAGCCTTTCCGTAGCTTCGCATATATTTTTTTTTATGGGCAAATATCGTATTCTAGCCTGACCTCAAACAATTTCGTACCTGACCTATTTGACATATTAACTTAGATATGCAAAGGGATACTTAGATAACCACATTACGAATACCAGGAGTTCGATCTGATGTTAGATTTGTAATAAGTCAAATTGTTATTTTGCGAAGGTCGGGACGTTTTTGAAAAAGGTCCGAAAGGTTGGGTTAGAATACAGTATATGCCCTAATTTCGATTTCTCCCTACAATCTTGCGCTTACTTTCCTTGAACGCTAGCAGGAAGACTTTTCGAAGCCAAACAACAATATCAAGACGCGATTGCAGCGTTTGTGGTTTCTCTATCAATAGTACCAGATTATGTCCCGAGTCTAGTTTCGACTGCTGGTGTATTGATGAAGATGGGCGATCGGTCTCTCCACATTGCGAAGAGCTTCCTAATGAGCGCGTTGCGCTTGGAACCCACAAGCCACGAAGCATGGTTGAGCCTCGGACGCATCTACAAGATGGAAGGATCGATGCAGCAAGCAGTGGATGCGTTCCAAGCTGCACATGAGCTCGAGCTCTCTGCCCCTGTTCAAAGCTTTGTATGACAGCAAACACTCATCCGTTCCAGAAAACTGATTGCTAATTTTGGCCATAAAAGATCATTGCCTTTGTTATTTTGATGGCACGGTGAAATAAAATGATGTGAATAGGAATGAATTTGGCATGCAACATTCATAGTTGGAGTCTTGATTTCAAGAAAAGTGAAAGCCATCTTTATATAATGACAAAGCACACAGTAATTATTCGGTTTATCCGCTTCTATACAGAGATTTACATTTTTGATAGATAGATCAACTTGTCAAACCATAGCCGTTGATAAATCTGCAGAAGGGGAAATCAGAGTAGTTACATTCTACCCGTTGTGGAGGCGATGTATTAGGCTAAAAATCACATAGTCAAGTTGTGCTTTGGCATCTTTACCACAAACTGCGAATCTGAAACTTAAACTAAGAAAGTGATACTAGATAAAGAAGCCTTTGGAGCACCATGGTATAATCAGTCCATATAAACAACAATATGGTCAACAACGTTGTGAAAACAGCAATATGTATACTCACTTGGTACAATCGAAGGCCTAGCAATGAAGAGTAACCTCATCCCATTTGCCACTGCAGTTATAGTATCAACCAAAAATCAGCAGCTTGAAGCATCGTAAAATCAGCAGCTTGAAGCATCGTAAATCAGAATATAATTAACTCAAGCTTCATACGTGAAAGACATTGAGCAGTATTTGAGCACAATGGAACTCAAAGCTACAACTTGGACCGTTCAAATCACAAGGAAAAAGAAAAAAAGAGATGGAAATTTTATCATAGTAAAGAGGCTTATATACCGTGCAAAAGATATGCATTAGGAGAATAATACCTTGAGAACTGGTTCGCCTTTGTTGGTGTTTGCGTTTTGTTTTGCAGCAGCTGCTAGCTGTGCTTTTGCAGCTCTTCCTGCTGCAGATTTCTCAAATTGCTCTTGCCTACAATTGAGGTTGTAAAGGCATTTCACACAATCTTTGAACATAATGCAATAACGATAAATCATTCTCACAATCTCAAATACAGGGAAAAGAATATTATCAAACTTTTCGGAAGCTTTTGGCAGAGCGGGCTATAAGCAGAACAAAATGTGTAGCTCAAGAAGCAAGTAGCATGATAACATTCTGAACGTGCTCATATTTTATAGATTTTTCTTTACCCGTTCAAAGATGCAATATATAGTATGTTACTTATATCAGATACTGCAATTCAAGTTCTCAGAAAGAAGCTACAAGAAAATGAAACTGAAATAACCCAAGAAGTATCATTTAAAATTATTAAGCCAACTTATTCACTAATTTCCTTGACGATCCCTTCCTGTACAATATACTCTACTTAAAATTAGACAAGAACACGATCGTTCCTTAAAAGAATCCAATTAATCACAGCTACAGATAAACTATTTCATTTATCTTGATGGATTGAGCTTCTTTTGCACACATCCAAAGCAAGATTCTAATTACTATCACAAACTCCCTTAAATAAGTATACCCATAACTTCAGTTTTTCGACTTTAAGCTCGAAGCTCCCACAGAGAGGAACCACAGCGACCCACCAAATATCAGAACTTACCCATGGATATACAGAGCTTCCAACTAATCATTAACCACTGATGCCCATTCTTGTCCAATTATGGAAAGTAAACAGTTATAGTGTTAAAGATTTCTCTCTGAAACCAATTTCAAATTTTGTAAAGAATTTATATGCCTTTAAATATCATTAACCCAATAGCTGAATACAAAGATTGATAACAAACCATAGCAAGCTTATAGCTTCACAATCTATTACATTACATCTTCAGCATAATTTCTCTAGAATAGAACATAATACCATTCCAGGACCTAAAGTGCCCTAGCCAGAACAAAAATTAAACCATGGGGGCTGGAAGCTTCCCACACTCAAAAAGACTAATAAACCAATAAGTCCTCACAGAAAAAGGCAACTACCAATCCAGTTTTCTGAAATGGTAATTACTCAAAAACATATTCTCAGTGACTAGATTTGTTACATAAAAAAGGTTACATGAATCCACTCTTTGACAAATTGGTTTCAATATGGTTTTGAGATGCATGTCATCATCGTGTTCATGGACATGTACAGTGTTATACTCTCCATTATTGGTATTGGGCACAGGGCTTTAATCATCTTTACATATGTCAAATACAGTAATAAATGTTCATATAAAATAGCAAGAAAAACAAGACAAAATTTTCATAATGAGTTTTGATGAAGTCGTTGCATTAGCATGTGAGAAGGATAAAGACACCAGGAATAATAAATATAATGAGTTTCTATTGATTAGTTACAGTTTTTGTTCATCACTACAAACATTTCAACAACATACAAGATTTTGAAATTCGGTATCTATTTAATATGCCCATTGATCCATGACACGAATCAAAGAAAATTCAGGCACCAGCATATATAAGTGGTTTTTCAACTAGTTTCCATTTTGTGATCTCCCTATTCTTTTCTATTTCCCTTTCACAATAAATGCCGCATGCATCGCTCAATTAGACTAGTCCATCAAATTGAAGAAGCATATGAGACTAGTATAATGAACTATTACAATAAGAAAAAAGAAAGTCCATAAATCAGGCTAAATAGTAACAACAACGGCGATCAAAATAACTAAATGTATCAAAGGGAAATGATGGGAAAAAGAAAAAAAACGAAATAAACAAACCCCAGCTAAATCAATTCATAAAAACCAAATTCAAACCTTGTCTAACACGGTTATAATAATTTTTGGGAAAATTTGGATTCTTGATCAACTACGCCTAAATAAATTGTCGTCTTTCTTACTTCTTGAGATCACAGTTCGAAATAAGTGTACATTGCTCTATTCAAGAACTATCCTAGACAATCAATAACGGCCCAAATCCAAAAATAAAGCATGGAAATAACTAAATACAGATCAACTCAAAATAAATAGAGATTAAAGAGAAAAGGATGGAACCTTTTCTGGGCAGCTTCGGCGGCTTTTGCGCGGGCTTCTTCGGAGGCCAAACGGTCCTCTTCTCGTCGGCGCTGCTTGCTTCCGCCATCAAAACAAGCAAAGCAACCCATCTCACGATTCTCCTATCACTATTAATTTTCTTGATTGATTTTATAAAATTATCTCATCTGAGTTTGTATGGATGTGACGTTAAGATAAATGATTTTCTGTCACTAGATTATAAATATGTTGTAGATTCTGACATTCTTCACACGTCACATAAAATACCAAGTTTGACTTAGGCTCAAAAATAAATATCAATTTAAACTCAAAATAATACATATTTTATCAAAAATATTTAGAACTTTCAAAAATATCTATTAAAACCCCAAACTATCATATTTGATACAAATTAAAACTCTAAACTATCATATTTTTGATACAAAATATAATAGTTTGGGTTTTAATAGATATTTTTGAAAGTTCAGGATATTTTTGATAAAACATATATAGTTCAGGGTTTAAATTGATATTTATCTTAGAATCAATTGGTTTATTTTCTGGTAAAATAATTAATATTGCAAATTTATATGTATCCAAAAAAATAAAAAATAAAACATAGCAAATAAATGTATTGAAGATTAAGTAGTTAAACTAAACTTATTAACGAATAACGATAAAGATGAATTAATTCTCCGAAGATTATGTGCATATATAATAAAAAAGTAAATCTCGTCATTTTTTCTATTTTAAGAATGTATATATAGGGTTGGGGAAACGGTTTTCGGTTATCGGTTAATACCGAACCAAACCGAAACCGTGCCATGTTCGGTTAACCGTATACCGCATATTCGATTTGCGGTTCGGTTTACGGTATAATATTTTAATTTTTTTCGATTTTCGGTTAATCGATAATCGAACGGTTATTAACTGAAAAACCGAAAATCTTTTCTATTTTATTAATTATTTTAATTTTTTATAAATCTGTAAAAACTAACTATTAATATTAATTAAAGTTAAACCCTATTACTCTAATGTATCAAATTATCAAGTTACTCTAATGTATCAAATTATCATTGCATGAACATGATAGTTTGTTGATGGATTGATGTTGATTGCTTTGATTTATTTTGAATTATTGATGGATATTGGATGAATTTTTTTATGCACATTAAAATTTGAAAAGTTTACACATCTGATTGCAAAACTGTATCTTATGACATGTAGTTTCTTATAAATTCATGTAATCTCCAAGCATTTTTTTGCTTTTTCGGTTAACCGAAAACCGACCGCACTAACCGATGCGGTTTTTGGTTAACCGAACTTAATAAACAATTCGGTTTCGGTTATTAAATTTATGAAAATTTCGATTAGGTTAACCGAAAAAATCAGTGCGGTTAACCGAACCCGAACCGTTTCCCACCCCTATGTATATATATGTTTAAGGGTTATTTTTTTTCCCCCTATTTTAAAAGAGAACAAGAAAAAAGTTATTATGATGAGGTCTTGATATAATTTTTTTTAAGGATCGGAGTGGAAAAATTTAGGGTTAATCTTACTAAATCAATGTCATTAAATTGTGTCATGTATTGATCTAATGGTAGAATGATTAATGTCTGAGGTTAAATATTTCGGGTTGGAGTTTACCCTTATGTTGATCTTTAAATTTCTGTATTTAATAATAATAATAATAATAATAATAATAATAATAATAATAATAATAATAATAATAATAATAATGCCATTTAATGACAAGATTTTTGGTTAAGAAACGTAAATTAACACCATAGGCAGTAGCATTTCTAAATAAGACGATCAATCTCACAAATTAAATTCAGTCTTTCAACCAAAAGAAAGTTACGGAGAATTCCCATTTCTTCAATTGAGATAAAAAAGTTTATTCTTGAACAAAAAAGTTATTCAATTCATGTGTCTTATGCCATTCAAGATTCTCTCTCTCTCTTTTTCTTTCTAAATTACGAAGGTAACTCATTTTCGCTATTAAAAGTGGGCACTGGATATCAATAATTCGCAAACTACATGAAAAAAATAAATCATATTTAAAAATCAAATTTGTATAATGTTATTTGGAAAATTAGGTGTGTACTAGATTAAATGCAACACAAGTCAATAATGTATAACAAATAATTAAGACTATCCTTTTTTTAATGAGAGAACTTTATATATAACCAAAAGAAATAGTGGGATAAGTTTTATATCCACACTCATAAAACACATGAGTTTTAGCCATTTTGGGTTAAAAAGACATAACTATCCCTGGGCCCATCATTTAAAATAATAATTCTCCTCTCTCTCTCTCTCTCTCTCTCTCTCTCTGCCCTAAAAACTACCGAAAATAGTGAATAAATTGAATGCTATTCTCTTCTCTCTCTCTCTCTCTCTCTCAAATTAGCTTTGCCAAAAAATTGAATGCAATTAAATTAAAGTTGGTAAACATTAATTGTAAAAATAGGTTGGTAAACATTTAATTTGAAAATTGCTAGACATTGAATTCAAATCACAAACGAATTCATTTGTAACATTACAATTTCAAAGAGAGGAAGAGAGGCGAAAATAATTAATAGAACAAGTTGTTACCTGCGTTTTTTTCAATCAAACAGTGGAAATCGAGCATTGCTAGCTGGATTAAGGTAAATTAATATCCGTATAGAATTTTTTTACATGTACTTGAGTACACGGTATACGGTTGATGATTTCTGACTAAATATGTTTTTATTAGTTTTATATTCTTTGGAATGATAAATTTAATGTTTTGAAAAAAAAAAAATACGTTCTTGAGTACACGATTGTACACGGTAGTAATATTATGCGTCACATATGTTATTTGTGTTGATTTTATGTTAATAAAGTAATTAATTTAATATCTAGCATCATTTAATTAGTTAAATTTAAAAATATGATTTGCTAATACTGAACCGTGTACAATACACGACCATACCTGTACCTATGAATTTCAAACCGTGCACATAATTCATCAGTGCACGACATTTATAAGTGCACGGTAGTGCACTATACACGACCGTGCATGGTGCATGCACGGTGCACGACCGTGCATGGTCCATGCACGGTGCACGACCGTGCACAGCCTGTGTACGACCAATGCCGATCACTATCTACACACAACGCATACCGTGCATCCTATGTATATAACTGTTATCTTTTATATCTTATTTTACAACAGATGTCTTGGCAACGTCTTATTATACGTCATGTTGGTAGTTGGGACAGAGCAGAGTACATAGGCAGCGACGAGGTTCTCGTATACATGGCTACAGAACAAATTTCACGTGCTAATTTGCTAAGAGAGATTCATGAGTAAGTAGGCAACAATGGTGGATCAGATTATTTGCTTTTCTATACGACGAGCGCTAGTGATGGAAGAAGAATAAAAGTATCGTTGGCCGACGATTTGTTCCGATTGATTGTGGAACAAAAGGATGATCCAGTTGTGTATGTGATTGAAAAAGGCAAGCAATCTGCAGCCACGGTACACACAGAGACACCAGTATTATATGGTTCACAACGATCTACAGTCTTACCCGAGTCTAATGCAAGATGTACTGGTTCAGCTATACACGAAGATGAGCCGTTGTCTTCAAATGAGGAGGAAGACGACCTGGTGTATTCAGATGAAGAGGAAGACACGAACCGACGTAGAGATATATTTGATTCATTGGCTACTGAATTTGGTACTTGGATTCGACAACCAGGACATCTTGATAAGGTTATTGGACAACACAACTTCACTTCGAACATCAGCATGATGGTGAGGCTCATGCTACAACTTCACGAACCAGAGAGGATGATACAGCGCATGAATTGCGCAACTGGGTTATTCCACTATTTGATTATGACAGTGCATTGCCATTAGATTGGTTCTACGAGTATCTACAGGACCTAAATTATCAACAGGCTCTCCAAGAACATTAAAAATGCGTCCTAGAGTCGCTCCACCGACTGGAGCACTTAGAGGAGCTCCCGTATCAATCACTTCCATTCCTCTCATCAGACCATCTGTAGAACTCATAGAACCTTGTGGAGCCCATATCGGCCAATTATGTATTGATTTGATATTTAAGACGAAAGATGACTTGACGATAGCCGTGAGATTGTACCACTTGGAGAATCATGTAGAGTACGTGATCGATCAATCAAGTAAAACACGTTTGGGATATGTTTGCAAGCATGGCAACGGTTGTCCTTTTAAGCTACGAGCCGTCCAGAGGGAAACGATATGGAGAGTAATTAAGTTGAACAATAGTCATACTTGTCACTTGGATTTGAATCGCACTGCTCCACGATAGGTGCCTGCTAAGATTGTTGGCAAGTATTTTGCACGAAAATTGATCGATGAAGGTGTGCTACTGAAGCCGAAAGAGATGATTGGAGAGATGCATCGATAATTTGGCATTGAGATGGATTACAGCTTTGCTCTCCGAGCAAGAAACGTCGCTATAGAGATGATATATGGCGATTTCGAACGGTCCTATCAATTGCTTCCATCATATTTGCATCTGTTGAGAGAATCTAACCCCAGGACACTATATGATATTGAGATGGCTCATGATGGTGAATTTCGATAATTGTTTCTTGCTTTTGGATAGAGTTTGCATGCTTTCAAGCATTACATACGGCCGGTCGTCGTGATAGACGGGACTCATCTTAAGGGAAAGAACAAAGGAATTTATTTTGTCGCTGTTACAAAGGATGGAAATGAAGGAATATTCCGCTTGCTATTGGGTTAGGTCCCATTGAGGATGAGGAGTCATGGACTTGGTTTTTATCTCGGCTGCGTTCGTGCATTGGTCATCCTGATGATCTCTTAGTTGTGTCTGATCAACATAAGGGCATCGAAAAAGCTGTGGAGTCCGTGTATCCAAACGTCGCGCATGTGTTGTGCTTTTACCATCTGCAGAAGAATATGGCACGATTTGGGTCGCATGTTTGTACAGTTATCAAGTTAGCTGCATATGTCTATCGATCAGAGGATTTCGAGAGATATTTTTCTGCTGTGGATGTTCTAAAACTGGCAGCATGATCGCTCACTTTTCTAACACGAAAACGTGCAAGTATATAGGTAAGACGAGTATCGTATCCACATGGATTGTAACACGAAAACACAGAAGCTAACTCAACAATAATTCATCATTATCCAAGCAACAGAATTTGGTTTGAAAGGTTTTAGGGCTTTGGATATTAAATCCAAAGCAAAGGTAGCAAATTGAAAATAACGAAAGCAATAAATACTCAAGGAGATAACAATCTAGAAAGACTAACCCTAGGGATGCACAAATCCTACCCACAACGTATGTTTATCCTGCTTCCTATTAACCAATTTTAATCCAGACGAGATGGAAGATCACATATGTAACCAACAATTTCAGTTACGACAATTGTGGCAGTTGATTACTAATTTTCCTATTACTGTTACGTCTCCAGGTGAAAATAAGCAACTCCAAAAGGATCACAATGAATATGCTTCCTACGAATGTTCCTATCTCAGCTACGACTCAAGGCTTATTCGTATCATGCATTCAAGATCGATTGACAATTAAAACGGTTAAGTAATTAACTGACAACTAGATATGCATCAAGATTGATCAGAAATTAACACATATAATTAAGCACCAAGAATCATAAATCAATGTCTGGAAGGTAAATAACGATAGCAGGAATCACAACATTTAGGATAGAATCATGCAAACCCTAGGATTAGAACGGAATTTAGCTAGACATAAATAACGAAATTAAATACGAAATAACCATAGGAATAGAAAATATATAGATAAAACTCGTAGTGTAGCGTCGGAAGAACAATCGTTGGGTTCGTATCCCAACCTCAACAAAAAACGGGAAAAACATGAAAATTGTTCAGACGAAAAATGTTCCGAAGCGATAACGATGCAAAGAACTAATGTAGAATGATGGAAAACTAAAGCTAGAATGAATCTAAATCAAAGCTAGAATGAAAATCTATGGAAAATAATGAAAAACTGAAGAAAAAGGTCCAAAATCGCGCTGGGTAAGGTTGGGGGCGCGAGGGGGCGAAGCCCTATTTATAGAATTAGGGTTAAAACCCTAATTTGGTAGACTGCCGCCACGCCTCGCGGCCGAGCTCACGGTCGCGAGCTCGGTCGGGAGGGATTATCCTCGCTCGATTGCTCTTTGTCTTCTCGGCTGGGTGCGCTCGCTAGCGTGCCTCGCGACTTGGCTCGCGGTCGCTAGGTATGGTCACCAGAAATCGGGCAGTAGCTCTTTTCGCACGTTGGGTAGCTCATGGGCACGTCTCGCGGTCGCTGGGAGTGGCCGCGTCGCATGGAGTTTCCTCACGGCCGACCTCACGGTCGCTAGGCCTGTCGCGAGCCATCAGTTTTGTGTAGTTCTCGCGCTCGCGCTCGGGCTAGCGGCCGCGAAGGAGGTCGCTAGGCCCTGTTTTCAGCCTTCTTTCGCTCGTGCTTCGTTCCATGCTTCGATTTTCAAATTATAAGCCTACAAAACACCAAAAAGGAACCCAAGAGCAGTATCTTCCAAAAATATATAAAAGCATTAAGATCCAAGACATAAACACACTTTATCGATCTAAAATCATCTTTAAAAATCAATAATAAACGTGTAAAATGCGCGTTTATCACAGCACACCATCATCTACTCTCCATTGGGGAGCATAGGTGGTCTAGGTTGAAGTGTCCTGTACGACGCTATAGTTTCATGACTTCGAATGCGGCAGAGAGTTTCAATAGTCGGTTGTTATGGGCTCGACGTCTACCTGTTTGCTTGTTGCTTGAGACTTTTCGATCTATTACGGAGAAATGGTTTGACGTACGATGAGCTAGTGCAACAGCAAGGTCCGATGAGTTGACTGAAGTAGCCGCGTCGAAGCTACATGCCTCTGTCGAAAAGGGACGTCGCTTGGTTGTTCGTTCAACGACCACACACATATTTAAATTCGAAGAGGAAAACACATCCTACGTGGTTGATTTGCAGAATGGGACATGTGAATGTCGTGAGTTCAATTTGGACGAGATCCCTTGTTGTCACGCTTGTGCTGCTATTAGGTACGGTATTTATCTAAACTTAAAGTCCAACACATACGTACACCTAGGGCTGTAAACAAACCAAACCGTTCGTGAGCTACTCGGAGCTCGACTCGAAAAAAGCTCGTTTGAAATTCGACCGTTTTGTAAACGAGCCGAACTCGAGCCTCGAATCGAGCTCGATAAATTTATCGAGCCGAACTCGAGCTTAGAGATGTTCGGCTCGTAGGCTCGCGAACATGTTTGGCTCGAACTCAAACGAGCCTGTTCGCGAACATGTTTGCGAACCCTGATTCGAACACGTTCGCGAACTTTTATTCGAACATGTTCACAAACCTTGATTCGAACATGTTCGCGAACTCTGATTCGAACATGTTCACGAACATGTTCGCGAACGTATAAAATAATAGATTATACATATTTAAATAATTAAAATGAATAATAAATTATAAAATATATTTTAATTATAATTATTTAGCAACAAATAAGCATATAGATGAAGTATTGATAATAAATTGTTTATATGTTTAAATAATTAAAATAAATAATAAATTACAAAATATATATTCAATTCTATGAGATAAAAAAATTATAATTTATAACTCATAGGTAGATTTTGAAAAGTAAATGTAATAGAATGATATTGAATAGAATCAAATGAAATATTGAGTTGGAAAACTAAAAAAATAACATGATCTACTAAATTATCTTATGAACAAAAATATCAATATAGATCATTATAATGTATAAATATACAAGTACGAGTTACATATTTATATTTATATCTCTATAATTATAATTCTAAAATAAATAACATCTAACTGACATAATTAATTTCTATGAGATAAATATAATAATAATAATTCGTAAATAGATTAGTGGAGTAGATGTATTCGAATAATATTAAATAGTATATTAATTTTATATATTGTATAGTCTATATCCAAAACTAGCTAGAATCAGACATCTTTTTCTGATATGAATCTCATCCAAAACTAGCTAGAATTAGACATCTTTTTCTTTTGCTAGTTGTGAAAATTTCATTTGGTAATAATCTTGTTAAACTTCTTATTGTAATTGTTGTTTGATTATGATTGATTAGTAGAATATGCATCATTTGAATTAATGGAATCATAGAGTGAATTATGCTAAAATAATGTTTTAAGCTGAGTCGAGCTTGAATTCGAGTTCGATCTCGAGCTCGAATTCGAGTTTGATCTCGAACTCGAGCTTGAATTCGAGTTCGATCTCGAACTCGAGCTCGAATAACACATTATCAAACCGAATTCGATCTCGAGTTCGAGCTCGAAAACGAGCAAAGTCGAACACGAGCACAATTCGAGTTCGAATATGTCTCATAAACGAGTAGTTATCGAACCGAATTCGAGCTACTCACGAGCTCAAAAATTTTATAACGAACCGAGCTCGAGCTCAATTTAAAGCTCGAATTCGAACTCGAGCCGAATAAAATTTAAATGAGCCGAACTCGAGCTTGATAGTGTTCGGCTCGGCTCGGCTCGGTTCGTATACAGCCCTACGTACGCCTAAGAGCAACTTAATTTATTTTGTGATTAATTTCTTTTTTTTAGGCGTGCTGGTTTACAAGTCACTGACTTTGTGGCTCAATATTATAGACAGTCTGTTTTTACAGCGACTTATTCTTATTGAATTGCATTTGTATCACATCCCGGTGCATGGATTGTACCCGACTCTGTATCAGCTTACATCATTCGAACTCCAATCATCACACGTCATGCTGGGCGTCCTAGATTGAGTAGGATGCAATCGGTTGTTGAGGGTTCATCAAGATCACGTCGTCAAATATGCACATGTTGCAAGGGTCAAGGCCACAACAAACGTTCATGCACAACATTTATTGCCATTAGTGATGAAACTTGTGTGGAAATGACACGACGTAGGAAAAAATATAGTATTTATCGAAGTGAAGAGCATACAAGGAATTTGAGTCCTCAACGGCCTCTTGAGTAAGGATATTTGTTATATGAAGTGATATTCGTTGTTTTAGATTGATTATTTTGGATTTTTATGAATATTTTTCGTTTAGGATGTTGAATTATTGTTGTATTTGGATTATAACGAGAAGGGGATGCACGGTGCACGGACTACTGTTCTAGGGTACACGTTCGTGCACGAGGATACACGCCCGTGCACGATCTTGCATGACCGTGTACTGTGCACATCGTGCACGAGGGTACACGCCCGTGCACGACCGTGTGCCATGCACGATTGTGCACAGTACACTGTCGTGCACGGGCGTGTACCCTCGTGCACGAGCGTATACCCTAGAACAGTAGTCCGTGCACCGTGCACGCCCCTTCTCGTGTACGCCCCTTCTCGTCAGCAACAAGACCAATACAAAATCAACAATCAAACAACATTTCAAAAAAATCCAACAATCCAACAACAATCCAACAAAAACCAACAACAATCCAATATAATCCAACAAAAACCAACAAAATCCAACAAGACCAACAAAAACCAACAACAATCCAACATAATCCAACAAGACCAACAAAAACCAACAACAATCCAACAATCAAACAAAATCCAACAAGACCAACAAAAACCAACAAAAACCAACAACAATCCAACAATCCAATAAAAACCAACAACAATCCAACGTAAATCACAAAAATATCACTACTACCGATAAAAATACTATAATATCCGTTACAAATACAAACAAGTCGAGGAAACTAAATCACATGACTCAGAAACCATATCCTATGAGCTATCTTCATACGCTGAGATAGTATGAACCGCTGACCGTGACGTAACCTCTCAGGCATACCTGTGACGAGGCGATACATATAGCTGCATGCAAAGTCACCGTAACTCATTGAGTCAGTCTGCACGAACTGCTCATCATCGGGCACCTCCGCCAATGTGAGATGCTCAGAATGTACTGTCCTCAATGGATTGTTGCCCCAATATCCAACTACCCTCATCAGTCGAGGGAAATGCCGAATAATGGGAAACATCTGGAAACGCCTCAACTCCCGAGAGTCAGGGTTGTGTGCCAGCGAGTCGTACACCTCAAGAGTCCACGTAACAGTAGATATGCGAACTGTGACCCAGTGAATTCCCCCGACGTTACAGATGACTAGTATCTGCAACATTGATAATTTTAAAGTTACATTCAATTGATAGAAAAATAATATAAATGAGGAAATAAACTTATCATATCGGCGCACATCCACGGTCTGCTATGCTCTGCATCGACCCCTTGCACCATCGCTATCAAGTCATCGAGTACTTGCCATCGTGGATAGGTGATCTTTGATACCACATGATAGCCCCATAGGATCATTAGGATGAAGCCGGGCGAACTCATGCACAAGCGCTTGCTGCATAAATGAATAAATTTAGTTGGAAATAATTTATATAAATTGGAGGAGTTAAAATAAATTTAGGGACATTTCAAACTTACATAAAATCCAATCGGTGCTATAATGCATTGAGCTTCATTGATCCCGAGCAATAATGCATTGGCAGGATGATATGGGGTGATTATTTTCCAATGTATATACAAGGAGTACAACTCCATAACCTAACACACAAATAAAAAAAGAACACCATTAATTGAATTATAAATATATAAACAAAATTTGAATAAATGTGGTAATAAAGTACCTCGCCTGTCAACTCAGCGTGTGGGTCGGTGATGTGATCGAACAGTGCCTGGGTCATAATATGCCCATTCAAATGAGCCATGATATAAGCATTTGGGCCTGACTGCCTAAAGATCTCGTACGACCTTAGTCGCGACTGAGGGGTACTCATATCTAGGGGAGCTGTATATGGGGTCTCCAATGCAGGGGTCTCCGATGCAGCATCCCCACTATCAGACGATACATCACCCTCAGGGATGACTGGCTCTCAAGCTGTCGATCTCCGCTGGCTGGCGTGACTAGATTCTTGACGACCCGATCGTCGGTGGCTAGTGTTGGGCCCCTGATCTGGATCGACCTGCCGTGAAGCAGATCGTCGGTGGCTAGTGTGGGGCCCCTGATCTGGATCGACCTGCCGTGAAGTAGATTGTCAGTGGCTATTGCGGGCCCCTTTATGGATCGACTGGCCGTGAAGCAGATCGTCGGTAGCTAGTGCGGGCCCTATCCACTGGATCGACCTGCCGTGAAGCAGATTGTCGGTGGCTAGTACGGGGCCCATGATCTGGATCGACCTGCTGTATAGCAGATCATATGTGGCTATTGTGAGGTACCTTTTCATGCTGGGATACTGAGCGCCTCTGACCGATATGCTCTGAATAGCCGGCGTAGCTCCCACGTGCAGAAATAGGTACGAGATCTATGTCTCGAAGATCTGCACCGGAAGAAATCCTACAACTGCTCGAACACACGTCGAGCCACTCGAGCTACGAGACCCCTTTCCGAATCGTCGTCCACAATGGCACGACGGACACTCTCAGTCATAGCAGCAATGGAGGCCTCGTCTAGTCGAACACTCCTGGCATGTTCACAGCACACATGGTCTGGCTCTGGCTCCTCCTCATGCTGCGATGAGTGTCTGCGATGCTTCGACTGCGATCGAGACTCACCAGGTCGACTAGGCTCAACAACCCGAGATGTATCTCAAGACTTCAGCCTTCCCACCGCCGCCACTCGCCGCATAGCGGGGATATGCTCGCCACCCTCGCGGGCATTCTCTCATGCACAGGCACCTTCTGTGGCTCAGGCGTAGGCTCATCATGTGCTCCTCTGGCATGCCGCCCCACATGCACAAACCGAATAGCCATCGGATCGCCCTCGAATAGGCTCAAGTAATATGCCTCTATCAACTCGGCCTCGAGCGACTCCAGCACAGGATGACTAAACGCTACAAAAAAAACACATACACATTATTGATTATAATGTATTTAATAAATATATAACAAATACTAAACATGAGATTAAAATTACCTGCTCGTCAAAAAAACCAATATACTGGGTCAGGGACTTCCATGTAGCCCACATCAATCATCTAGGTAGTCGTATATCGCTGTCTCGGCACTCGCACATACGTCCTAAGTCCGGGATGGCCTCATACGACCAAATCTGTATGGCCTAAACATGACCATAGAAATGGTACGTCTTCCTCGAAGCAGCCACCTCGCTCGGATGCCTCTTGAGCACATCAATCCCGTGACAGAGGATCTGGAACGAATAGGAGCCCCAAGGAAAACTCTCCCACGTATCCAAATCCTCAGCCAATGCCCAAACCCAGGGCTCGATGGCTTCCCTATCGCGGTAAAATACGATGAGATATGCTAGTAATATAAAAGCTGCCTTCAAGTAGTCTGCGGCATCATCACCCAACCGTTGTTTGATGAATCGGCTGCGGAGATCTGAAACAATAGTCCTCCGACCCCTAAACAATCTATAGAACATGTTGGTTTGTGGAATATCGTGCCTCAAGCTCGGATCAAAAGAAGACGGTCCAAAGCGCAATCCAGAGACTAGGGCAAACTCAAGCATCCCAAATCGTATATCGAATCCACAAACGTGGAACCATATCTCGAACTCAGGAAAACTAGGATCAACAACCTGTCGGGCCATTAGATTGTGCAGCGCATTATTTGCGCTTTCCCCTCTCTCGAGACCAAGAAGATGCCCAAAGCAGCTCTCTCTAAATACGTCAATACATCCACGCTGCTGTAAACATGTCCTCACCTCGGCTAACATATCAATTCGGATGTACTGATTGATGCGTCCGCCATAGCCTTGCATATGCGGTCGTAACCACCTATAACGAGGCTGTAAATGCACAAGATTAATTAGTATACACTATGAACGTTGTTGGAAATAATTATTGAACGTTGTACACGATTCAAACCGTGTACACGGTTAGCACTGTGTACTGAAGAACAGTACACGGTTCTAACCGTGTACTAATCTTCAGTACACGGTTAGCATCGTGTACACTACACGGTGTTAACCGTGTTCTTTCGACCACTCTAATTTTCACATAATATCAACAACATAGCAATCTGAATTCAATTTCTAAGTTGCTAAACTCACAAACTATCGAAATTTCATCACTACATGAAACCTATTGTGTCATACATGAAAACTATCGTGTATCATATTAAAGTTCAATTTTAAATGCCATATTACTCACCGGAGGTGGTGATGCTCGTAAATCGGTGCCTGAAGTTGAAGCTCATCGACCCTAAGCAGAAGGTTGACGATGTGCTTGCGTGTGCGGTGGCGACTGCTCCGCCGAGGAAGCTTCTTCCACCGTGGAGCTCGTTCCTTCAGCCGTCGCTTGCTCGGCCGCGTCCGGGGAGTACCATGGATCTGTATCCGCATCACTCATATTATGCTAATGTGTGATTGAATTTGCGTATGGATTTTTTTTGTGCGTATGGGTTTTACGTATGGAATGCACGGTTGTGGGTTTTGTTTTTTTGCTGAGAGAGAGAGAGAAAGTGAGCGAGTCGTGAGAGAGAGAGAGTGAGTGAGTCATGAGAGAGAGAGTGGGCTTGTTGAGAGAGAGAGTGAGTCGTGTGTCATGAGAGAGAAAGAGAGATATTCTTTTTTTTGAATTTTTTTGAACTGTGGTCTAGGGCTAATTTTGCCTTTTTAAGCCAAAATGGCTATAAAAGTCATGTTTTTATGGAGTATGCTATAAAACTTCTAATCCTATTTTTAGCTACTTACATACATTAGCACTTTTTTAATTTAGGAGAAACCTGTAGTCGCTAATTTTGGCACGCATTGGATAGATTAAATACAATATACATCATTATCCTATAATAAATAAAAAATACTATCCGATTTTTTTTGAATTTATGGATTACTCGTAGCCGCTAAGTTCTATGTGTATTGGGTAGATTAAATACAATATACATTGTTGGAAAATTTTCATCTTAACATAGTGTTTTGATTAGATCCCAAAACCTTTCTGATGATTGTCCTATATATTGATGTAATATAGTGATGCCCACATGTTAGAGAGCCAACTTTTTATGTTTACAGGTTTCAGTACAAGAATTACTAGCTTGGAAAGGCCCAATCAAGTCGATCAGACTAATAGAATTATCAATACCGGTATCATCAAGACTGAAGATTCAACGCTGCTAAAGATAAAAGAAGTAAAAAAAAACGACTAAGTGTCATACCAACAGCAGAGAAGTTGAGGTTGCTTAAAATTACGTCAAGCTGAAATGTTTACTAAAGACTCGGAATCACCAAACTGGTAGAAGACATAGTTCAGCCTGCTGATAAAACACGGAGCTGACCCAACTGATGGAATCCAAAGTCAATATACTGAAGAAACACAAAGTCAACTCAACTGAAGAAATATAGAGTCAACTCAACTGAAGAAATATAAAGATCTTTAAATCTTGAGTGTTTGAGTTTTAATGTGTCAGAGTGAATCTGCTGAGAATCCCGACAAGTCAGAGCTACTTTTCAGAGATGTAGAGCTCAGGTATACGATATTACAGACATATAAAGCGATTTACGAGGATTCAAACATGTAAATTTCAAATGACAAACGGAATAGATGTGATAGGTGTTCCCTCCATCTGTACTATTCATCATCCCTTCTATAAATACGAGCAAAATCCAACATTTGAAGGTAATCGAAACACTGCACATTCAAAAATTTAAAAAGCACCCAGAGCTCATATCATAAGAATTTTCATCCAGCGATTTCGAAGAAGAGAGTTTCAAAGTGTCATCAATAAATTCTCAGAGCTCACATACAATTATCAGATCAGGATATCAGCATACACTCTTTTATTTCTAGGTCTCTATCTTGTAATATCTCAAGCTTAGAATACCTTGATTTGTTGTCGTGTCAGCTTATATCTTAGTTGGAAAACCCTCTATCCAAAACCCTCAAAAGTTTAAATAAAAGTTGGGCAGTTAACCAACAAATTGTTAGTTGCTGAAAGCTTCGTTATCTTGTACCTATAAACAAGAGGTTAGGTCGACTACACTTGTAAGCAGCCAGAGGTTTCATAGCATCAGCAAGTATAGAAAGAACAATAGTTAGTCAGGGAACTGATAAGATGAACTTCAATACTTAGATTTTCTCTTGTACGTGTAAACAAGACTTAATCTCAAGTATTGGATTAACTGTGTTATCAGTCTGTGGACGTAGGAGCTGATTTCTCCGAACCGCATTAAAATATAAGTGTTATTTACTTTCATTATCGTTTTACATTATATGTTATCGATGTTGGATTTGTATACTGGAAGCAGTTTTGGTTGAGCTTGTATGCAATGATTCTTGTTACCACTATTACAATCTCCTATCTGAATTGTTTACTTGATTACATATGTATGTCCCTTTATCTCGTATATAAGTTAGATTATACAGTGTGTAGAAGATCACAGAAGTCTGTATGATTGGTCAAGCTTAATGAGATATAAAAAGGATCACAGCTGAGACAACTTTAGGACGCGTTGTCGGTATAGGCTGCGGTATAGATAAGAAATGACTTGACTTGGTTGCTTGTCTATACTGGTACGTCTCTGACGTATTGATGGATCACAGTGAGATGAGTTCTTCTATCTGACCGTAGTGAATAACCTAGATCTCAGTGACTTTACGTTGTTCTAAACTTCGATAAGGTATTAGGTGAGTATGAGTTACTGACCATCACTTTGACTTGTCAGGGTGAGGGTTACATGAGATAACCCAATATTCTCCGCATCTTGGGTGGTGGCAGTGCTTGTATGTCATGCTAGTTGTATGTATCGAGTCTGATCGCTCACTTTTCTCACACGAAAAACGTGCAAGTATAAGGTAAGTCGAGTATCGTATCCACAGGGATTGCAATCCGAAAACACAGAAGCTAATTCAACGAAACTTCATCATTATCCAAGAACTGATTTGGTTTGTATAGATTTATGGCTTCAGATAATTAAATCCAAAGCAAAGGTAACAACTTGAAAATAAACTAAAGCAATAAAAACTCAAAGGGATAACTATGAAGAAAGACTAACCCTAGGGATGCACTAATCATATCCACTACGATGTTTATCCTGCTTATTATTAACCGTTTTAATCCGCATAAGATGGAAGATCACATATGTAGCCAACAACTTGATTCGACAATTGTGACGATTGATTACTAATTTTCCCTATTATCATACGCCTCTAGAGGAAAATAAGCAACTCAAAAGGATCACAAAGAATATGCTTCCTACGAATGTTCCTATCTCACCACGACTCAAGGCTTATCCGTATCATGCATTCAAGATCGATTGACAATTAAAACTGTTACGTAATTAACTGGCAACTATGATATGCATCAAGATTGATCAGAAATCAACACATATAAATAAGCACCAAGAATCATGAATCAATGTCAGGAAGGTAAATAACGATAGCAGGAATCACAACATTTAGTATAGAATCATGCAAACCCTAGGATTAGAACAGAAATTTAGCTAGACATAAATAACGAAATAAAATATGAAATAATCATAAAAATACGAATTAAATAGATAAAACCCGTAGGGTAGCGTCTGAAGAACAATGGTTGGGTTCGTATCCAAACCCAACGGAAAACGGGAAAACGATGGAATTCCTTAGGACGAAATCGTTCCAAAACGTTAACAATGCGAAGAACTAAAGCTAGAACGATGGAAAACTATTGCTAGAATTAATCTAAATCAAAGCTAAAGCGAAAATAAATGGAAAATAGAGAAAAACTGAGGAAAAACGTGTAAAATCGCGCTGGGGAAGGTTGGGGGCGCGAGGGGGTAATGCCCTATGTATAGAATTAGGGCTGAAACCCTAATTTTTGCGTCTGCCGCCATGCCTCGGGGCCGGGCTCGCGGTCGCGAGCTCGGTCGCGAGGGAACATCCTCGTCTCGGCCATCCTCGTCTTCTCGACAGGGCGCTCGCGTACTGACACGCCTCACGGCCACACCTCACGGTCGCTAGGTGTGGTCGCGTCGCACATAAAATCGTCGTGGGTACGTCTCGCGCCCGCTGGGAGTGCCCGCGTGCCATGGCCTATCTCGCCAGTCTTTGGTAGCCGCCGCCGACCTAGCGGCCGCTAGGCGGTCGCGAGCCTTCGCCTCAGGCGCATATGCACACTCACGCTCATGCTCGTTCCTCGCGGTCGGCTAGCGGCTAAAGCGGTCGCTAGGCCTCCTTTTGCCCTCGTCGCTTGTTCTTCGCTCCATGCTTGGTTTTCAACTTATAAGCCTACAAAACACCAAAACGGAACCCAAGAGCAAGATCTTCCAAAATATGTAAAAGCATTGAGATCCAAGACATAAACGCACTTTATCGATCTAAAATCATCTTTAAAATCAACAATAAACGTGTAAATGCACGTTTATCGAGTCACCATATCCGTCTAGGATGATGACGCCCCTTAAGGAGCTCAAAGGTTTATTGTACTAAACCCCGCAGTTGAGATATCTCAAGTACAATAATAAGGTTGAGTGGTACTACTTAAGGAATTAAAGAGATTAATTATTTTAAGCAATGTAACGCTATAAATAATTAATGGACGTGTGATATCTTAAATACGGGGTTCGTGAAGTCTAAGTGCAAGCCCGACTCAACTTCGGAAATAAAGGGGTAAGTCAACATTTATTCTCTAGTGGCATGAATAAATGTTTATGAATTAATTTATGTTATGGGCTTAACATAAGATAATTAATTTATTTGAGCCTATCTTTATTCCTTGCATTTAATCCTGGGTGACCCATCAGGCCCGGGTGTCAAGAATCGTCCCCTCATGGAGAGTCACATCGATTCTGCTCGATCCTCTCTATCTGAAAAGATATTATTATATTTATTAGATATGCAGAGATCTTATCCTAATAGGATCTAGAGTTACATTATAATTATAAGGTGAGAGAAAATCAGGGTATCCTAATGCTAGTGTGATTTTAAAATTACAAGCAGCATTATTGTGATTCTCGAAAATTCTAAGTGTGAGGAAGAAGGTGAATTTCTGCAGTACTCTCCATAGACTGCTCTCACTCGGCATTGGAGTTTTGGTAAACGGGATACATTCCAGAAGATCAAAGCACGAGTCTTGATCCAATTCCTTGTCAGATAAATTCGCAGGTGAACACGAGAAAACACCGATGTGTTGCCATTAATTATATAGATGCATGCTAGGTAAATAATCAATGTATGGTGAATTAAACATCCAAGATAGATCATCGGGAGTGGGTTAAAATCAGATTTCCCTACAATTGAACCGAACATCATCAACATACACAACCATCATACTATTTAAAACTCTCTATCAGTATCAATTTGATACTGTGGAGCCTTAACCCGACACAAGATGGGACCCTATTAGGTTAGGATAGTGGGCTTAGTCAGCCCAACAGAAGTTGTCAACCAAAAAGGAGAAGTTCTCGTGATTTAAGGTGAATCTTTGGCTTTTCGCCTCCCTTCGGTCGAGAATAGTCGGGACAACAAAGCAATAAAGCAACTAAGAAAGCTTACTCTTTCTGATTAAACCAAACTAGAAGAGCTGGGAATTCACGCCCGGCCCGAAGCCATGGCATAAGATCGAGCGAGGAATGAGAGATGACCTATCTGGGGACCCGAGACAGCGCTGAGAAAATTGGAACTGATTAAGTGTTTTATACCCGCATCAATGTTCGGTAAAGACAAAACGTAACCACCATATTCCGCAAACATATTAGTTATCAGTCAAACTAACCAGCTGCCTCAACAGTCAGTAGGATTGCTAACTGATACACTACGTACAAGACTACCCGAAATTGATCTGATTAGTAGTACTGACACCGGTACTCAACTAATATCAGTTATCCGACAACTACTAACGGGTAAAATGTGAAGTCTTGTTAAAAGAATTTTTTAATTTACCTAAACTAGTGTATTCACCTCTCCCTCATACACCAATACGATCCCAAAGGCATATCTATTGGTATCAGATGTAACGCCCCACTTTTTGCTTGATTTAATTTGCCTTAAACTTTAAATAATTTACATTGAATTTGTGAATATTTGATATACTCGATTTTTACGTTGGACTTGAGGGAGTCCGTTGTTGCACCCCTAGCTAGAAAACGAACTTCGAAATTTATTTTAGGATTTTCCGAAATTACTTTACAAAGATATATATATATATATATATATATATATATATATATATGTATGGACTAAGTAATAAAATAAGTTTTGGGCCTATGTAATTATCAAATTATATTATTAAATTTTGGGCTTATATATAATTGTCAAATTATATTATTTATTCTCAAATTGAGCTTTGTAGAATATTATTTTGTTGAGCCCAAGTTCTATTTTATATTTATCTAGGATAAAGATTTAATTAACAAGAGTTCAAATATGATTAGGATTTGATTGGGCTTTTATATTTATATATACATATACACACGCACACAACACTTAACACACACACACTGCACATACTGCACACACACGTTGCAACACACTGCACACAACTAGAGGTGTTCAACCAACCCGGAACCGGAGGTTCGGAACCGGAACCAGAACCGTGGTCAACGGTTGCGGTTCCGAATCGGACCGCCTCCTACACGGTTCCGGTTCCAGTTCCGGGTTGGTAAATCCGGAACCGTTGAACCAGCGGTTCCGAACCGCCGGTTCATGTATTTTTTTATTTTTTCCAATTTTTTTGTAATATAATATGTTTAATATCATCAAAATACAATTATTATTACATAAAACACATGAAATAACATCTAAAACACAAAAAAACATAAATAAAAAAATAAAATGGAATCGGCGGTTCACACGGTTCCGGGCCGAACCGGCGGTTCCGATTCCGAACCGTATGAATCGTCGTCGGTTTTCCTTAATCGGGATACGTAGGCAACTTAATTATAATATTTTTCAATATTATAATTAAGCTCAAGCGCTTTCTTTTTTTTTTTTTTTTTTATCTTCAATTAAATTAAAGTATGATTTTATTTGCATAAGTTGTAATTTTTTTATAAGTTTTAGTTTATTATAAGTTGTAATTTTTGCTACAAGTTGTAAATTGTAATGTGACAAAAGAAAGTGTAATAAAATATTTTTCTTATTTCATTTACTAAATATTTTGTCATAATATTATTTTTTTCTTCATCTATATATACAAATATAATTAAAGAATACAAAAAATCAAAAAATAAAAAAATAAAAAAAATAAAGCGGTCCACGGTTCAATCGTGAACCGACGGTTTCAACCGAACCGAATCGCGGTTCACTGCTCGTAACCGAACCGTTTATACCTTTAACGGGCCGGTTCCGGTTCCAAATTTTCGAACCTCCGAACCGGCGGTTCCGAACCGGAATCGGAACCGGCCCGACCGTGAACACCTCTACACACAGCACACACATGCACACGCACACAGCACACACACGCACACGCTCACAGCACACACACGCACACTCACACAGCACACACACTCCACACACTGCAAACACACTCCACACACACACACACGGCGCACACACACTGCACACACACACACAACACATACACACACAGCACATATACAAACACACACACAATATATTTCGCTCCAGTGCTCAATTGACGGAAGCATATTTTTTATTTCTCTACTAGTTGGTAAGCATTGTCAAACCCATCTTTATAATATTTTATGATTATGATTTGCAGGCTATATATGTATATATATGGGTAAAATGTATATTATATAGGAATTGTTAGAAACTTATGTTTTGGAGTTTAATTGTTCTTGAATCGTTTGTAACGTCAATCATGTTTTGGGTTTGAGAATTAGATTTGTTAATTAATAAGTTAAATAACAAATTGGAGTTAATTTTAAATGGTTGAATCAATTTTTGATGATTTGATTATATTGTTAATGTGAGAATTCAATTATCAAGAAGGAATGTTGATTACAGTTGCTAGTTAATTAAGTTTTAAACTTGTCACTATAACTTTAGTATATATTTAGTTTTGATTAAGGAAAAATTAATTAAGGTTTCCTAAAAGCCCTTATAAAATTATTGTATTTATTGAATTAGGTGCGGCGTAACTAGGACCCTCGTCTCAAAATTGATTGATTTTTTTTTGTGGTGCTCGACAAAATCAGGTGTGTGAAATCTTCTTTAACTCGCTAAAACATGTTTTGGAATTTCATATTGACACGTAGAATAAAGCATGTTTATTTTGTGAAAGTGAAATTGGTTTGAGAAATATTCTTTTATGTCCAACGTGTATATCGTGGTTTGGATTGTGATACGATATTTATTGAATGCGGTGAGTATGCAAGTGAAAAACCGTGACGGTGAGTCATTGGCCATGTGTATATTTTATGCCGGGGTGGTAGGATTTTAAGCCGGTGAGGCTGAGCCTTGACGGTGAGTCATTAGCTACGTGTATATCCTATGCCGGTGAGGCTGAGACTTAACAATGAGTCATTGGCTACGTGTATATCCTATGTCGGTGAGGCGGAATTTTAAGCCGATGAGGCTGAGCCTTGACTGTGAGTCATTGGCTACCTATATATCCTATGCCGGTGAGACATGATTTTAAGTCGGTGAGGCTGAGCCTTGACGGTGAGTCATTGGCTACGTATATATCCTATACCGGTGAGGCGAGTTTTCTATGCCGGTGAGGCTAGATATGATTTTATGCGGTGAGTATGAAAGTGGACATTGCCGGTGAGGCTGAATATGACTGATTATTACTTTCCTGCGATGTATACACGTTTGGATAAAAATAATGATATTCCTTGTTCCCACCACTGAGTACGTTTTGTGCTCACCCATTTTATCTAAAATATTTTCAGGTCAGTGATCTTGGAGCAGCGTGGCGGTATGGGTCTGCCTAGTGGTGTTATGTCTCTTTTAGTTCATTCCAAGACTTGTGTTATTTTGTTTAATTTATTTTTCTTTGTTATCGTTGTTGGATTTGAGTTATTAGAACTCCAACTTATCTCATGCTATTAGGTCTTACGTAGTTTGCTTTGGGTCGTTGATTGGCTTCATTCTATCGTGTAAAGTTAGACTTGAGTTTGTTGGACTTATTATTTGGTAAATTTTATTTGAGATTTTATATATGTTATTTACATATTTTATTTTAAAAAAAAATCACTTTGACATGTTTCCGCTTTAGCTATTTAAGAAAAATATATCAATTTTAAATTATGAATTTAGGGTGTTACATTTAGTGGTATTAAAGCGGGCCTACGTTTCTGTAGACTTTAAAATTTTGAATAATTTGTTATATGATGTCGTTTTGACAAAGGACACCACCCATTTCCGGCACGCGCTCCTGATCGACGTAATTTACGTTGTTTTGATATGATAAAGTATTTTGGTGAGCACTTATTAATGAAGATTCTCTCTCAAGTATTATGAAATGTGGTGGAGATTTGTATGTGGCATTATGTGAGAGTTGTGCATCCTTTTGTGAAAATTATTATTGAACTTGAGCATGAGTTGATTGAAATTTTTACTTATTTGTGTCCTCGAAATTAGAAGGAACTTAGTTGCTTGATTATTAGGCCTCACTTGTGTAGGTTAGATGGAGAATAACTATAATATATCTCCAGTTTATAAGCATGCACTTGCCGTAGTCCGATTCTGGCAACGTACTTGGAATCCCACTCTGGGAGTCGTAGAGAACTTTGTAGCTTGGAGAGAGTTGTGGCGGCAGATTGTTACGCACGGGCAACCAATACCTGAATATGAAGCTGCCTTTAGTGTCATTGATCGAGAGACAATCCTGGAGAATGGTCATCGTCAAATCAATTTTGAGGATTACATGTCCACCTTAATTCACAGATGTAACGATCTTTTTCGTGGCATAACAATTATAAAAGATGACGAAGGTCCCGTGTCATCACTCCCACAACAGAATGTGGAAGTACCTCAAGAGAATGAGGGAATAAAAGAAGAGGATGAGGACCCCGAAGAAGAAGAGGACCCTGAAGAACATCCTAGTCCGGAGGTTATAGAGATTAGCAGTGACGAGAAATAAGATAGTTAAGTTTTGACGTGTTTGTTTCTTTTTCTTGAGTGGAATGTTTTGTTGTTCACTTCTTTTTCTTTTGGTTTGTCAATAAATTTTGGATAAACGAATGTGAGAAAACAATAATGATTGTAGGAGTAGAGAATCTACCCCTTGATGTTAGGATTCCCCTAGGAGAAACTCTAAGAACTAATACGATGGCACAGAGTGTGAAAATAGTGTTGGGAGGAAAAATATTAGCGGCGGATCTTCATGCTTTAGAGATGCGTGACTTTGACTTGATCTTAGGGATGGACCGGTTAAGTAGCAATTCGTCACTATAAGGTGCCATGAGAGAGAAGTGATTTTTTAAAGACCGGAAGAGAATGAGTTTACATTCTACGGATCAAGGATTGGAAAACCACTGAAGATAATATCTGCAATGGAAATAGTGAAGATGTTAAGAAAAGGAAAGTGTGAAGGGTTCTTGGTAAATGTATTTGGATCAACACCGATGGAGGCAACAATAGTGGATGCGGAAGTGGTTCGAGATTTTATCGATGTGTTTCCGGAAGAAATACCAGGTTTACCACTGAACCGACAAGTGGAGTTTACCATTGACTTTGTGCCCGGAGCAGCACCTTTCTAAGGCTCCATACCGAATGACACCAAAGGAGTTAAAAGAGTTGAAGGCGCAATTACAAGAATTATTGGATAAAGGGTATATTCGACCGAGTGTTTCACCATGGGGAGCACCAGTATCGTTCGTAAAGAAGAAAGATGGTAGCATGAGGATGTGTATCGAATATCGAGACCTGAATCAACTTATAATAAAGAACAAGTACTATCTACCGAGAATTGAAGACCTCTTCGATCAACTACAAGGTGCAGGAGTTTTCTCAAAGATAGATCTACGATCTGGATATCATTAATTGAAAGTGAAGGAAGATGATATTCCAAAGACGGCTTTTAGGACATGATATGGTCACTATGAGTTTGTGGTAATGCCTTTTGGATTGTCCAATGCCCCTGCAGTTTTTATGGATTTGATGAAAGATTGTTTCATCCATACTTGGATAAGTTCGTGATCGTTTTCATCGATGACATCTTGATATACTCTAAAAATCGAGAAGAGCACGAGTCACATCTGCGCACAGTCTTGGAGATACTAAGGAAAGAAAAGTTGTATGCCAAGTTTACAAAGTGTGAGTTTTGGCTGACTCGAATTGGATTTCTTGGACACGTGGTGACATTAGAAGGAATTGAAGTGGATCCGACAAAGTTGGAGGCTGTAAGAAATTGGAAAGTGCCGACAAGCGCCGCAAAGATACAAAATTTTCTTGGACTGGTAGGATATTATAGAAAATTTATCGAAGGTTTTTCAAGGATTGCAGGACCACTCACTTAGTTGACACGGAAAGGAATACCTTTTGAGTGGGCGGAGAAGTGCGAAAGAAGCTTTCAAATATTAAAAGAAAAGTTGGTAACTGCTCCAGTCTTGACTATTCCTGATAGTTCTGAGGGATACATAATCTATAGTGATGCGTCTAAATAGGGTTTAGGATGCGTGCTAATGCAAGAAGGAAAAGTGGTGGCGTATGCATCTAGACAGTTAAAGCCACATGAATTAAATTATCCTACACACGATTTGGAATTGGCAGCGGTAGTTCATGCTTTAAAGATTTGGGGACCTTACCTTTATGGGGGTAAGTGTGAGATCTATACTGACCAAAAGAGTTTGAAATACTTTTTCACGCAAAAAGAGCCAAACATGAGACAACGAAGGTGGTTAGAGTTGGTCAAGAACTATGATTGTAAGATTTTGTACCACCCTGAAAAAGCAAATGTTGTGGCAGATGCACTTAGCAGAAGGATGGACACAAATCATGTAAGAAGGTTAACTCAACAAGAGGAGTTGGTGAAAGATTTTGAAAGATGGAGTCTTGAAGTAGTGACCACACCTGAAGATGAGGATGCTATTATCTCAGCGTTGGTAGTACGTCTGATGTTACGAGATAGAATTTGAGAAGATCCAAAGGATGATGAGTTCCTACAAAGGATGCTAGCTAAGGAAGTGTCTGATGATCCAAGAGGATTTTCAGTTCTGCATGACGGGACACTTGCCTATAATAAGAGAATTTTCGTGCCAGTGGATGAGGAGTTGAGAAAAAAGATAATGGATGAGGCACATCGAATTGTATACATAGCACACCCTGGTAGCACCAAGATGTACCAAGATATAAAGAAGAGTTTTTGGTGGTATGGCATGAAAAGGTCAATTGCAAAGTATGTGGAGCGATGTCTGGCGTGTCAACAAATGAAGGCTGAATATCAAAGACCCTCGGGATTGTTAAATCCCTTAGAGATGCCAGAGTGGAAGTGGGAACACATCACTATAGATTTCATAGTTGGACTTCCTAGAACTATGAGTGGTAATGATGCAATTTGGGTGATTATGATCGGTTGACTAAGTCAGCGCATTTCGTGTCAGTGCACATGACATTTTCGATGGGCAAGTTTGCACAGTTATATGTTCGGGAGATAGTTCGACTTCATGGGGTACCGATATCCATTATATCTGATCGAGATCCACATTTTACGTCAAGGTTTTGGGGTAGTCTACACCTTGCTTTGGGTACAAAGTTAAAGTTTTCGACAACATATCATCCTTAGACAGACGGACAATCAAAAAGAACGATTCAAACTTTGGAAGATATGTTAAGAACTTGTGTCTTGGATATTGGAGAAAGTTGGGAGACACACTTGCCATTGATAGAGTTTGCTTATAACAATAATTACCACTCTAGTATTGGTATGACTCCTTATGAGGCATTCTATGGGAGGAAATATAGATCACCTGTCTTTTGGGATGAAGTTGGCAAAAGAAAAATTTTAGGACCCGAGATGATGGAAATAACTGTTGATGTGGTCAAGAAAATTCGGGATAGGATTAAAGTTGCTCAAGATCGATAGAAGTCATATGCAAATAAGAAAATGAAGGATTTGCATTTTGAAGTTTGTGATAAAGTGTTTTTGAAGGTAGCGCCAATGAATGGTGTTTTGAGATTTGGTAGGAAAGGAAAGTTAAGGCATCGCTTCATCGGACTGTTTGAAATTTTGGAAAAGATTTGAGATGTTTCCTAACGTTTGGCGTTATCGCCCGAGCTGCCATCCGTGCATAATGTTTTTCATGTTTCGATGTCGAGAAAGTATATGCATGACCCGAGTCATGTGGTATCTTATGGTGGTATATCACTTGATAAAGATTTAACCTACGAGGAAGAACCCATCACGATTCTAGATCGAAAAATCAACGATTTAAAGAAACAACGCGTGACTTTAATTAAAATATAGTTGAGTCGCCATGGTCCCGAGGAAGCGACTTGGGAGTGTGAGGATGGAATTCTAGCTAAGTACCCGTCCCAAATAGCACATGGTAAGACAAATTTTGAGGACGAAATTTTTATTAAGTGGGTAGGGTTGTAAAGCCCCACTTTTTGCTTGATTTAATTTGTCTTAAACTTTAAATATTTTACATTGGATTTGTGAATATTTAACATGTTCGATTTTTACGTTGGACTTGAGGGAGTCCGTAGTTGCGCCCCTAGCTAGAAAATGAACTTTGAAATTTATTTTAGGATTTTCAAAAATTACTTTACAAAGATATATATATATATATATATATATATATATATATATATATGTATGGACTAAGTAATAAAATAAGTATTGGGCTTATGTAATTATCAAATTATATTATTAAGATTTGGGCTTATATATAATTGTCAAATTATATTATTTATTCTCAAATTGAGCTTTGTTGAATATTATTTTGTTGAGCTGAAGTACTATTTTATATTTATCTAGGATCAAGATTTAATTAACAAGAGTTCAAGTTGGATTAAGATTTGATTAAGTTATATATATATATATATATATATATATATATATATATACACACACACAACATTTAACACACACACATTGCACTCACACTCCACACACACACGACGCACACACACTACACACACACAGCGCACACACACACTGCACACACACACGCACACAACACACACACTGCACATACACTCCATACACACACACGCACACACGACGCACACACACACATAGCATACACGTAAACACATACACAATATATTTCGCTCCAGTGCTCAATTGACGGAAGCATATTTTTTATTTCGCTACTAGTTGGTAAGCATTGTCAAACCCAACTTTACAATATTTTATGATTATGATTTGCAGGCTATATATGTATATACATGGGTAAAATGTATATTATGTAGGAATTGTTTGAAACTTATGTTTTGGAGGTTAATTAGTCTTGAATCGTTTGTAACGTCAATCATGTTTTGGGTTTGAGAGTTAGATTTGTTAATTAATAAGTTAAGTAACAAATTGGAGTTAATTTTAAATGGTTGAATCAATTTTTGATGATTTGATTATATTGTTAATGTGAGAATTCAATTATCAAGAAGGAATGTTGATTACAATTGCTAGTTAATTAAGTTTTAAACTTGTCTCTATAACTTTAGTATATATTTAGTTTTGATTAAGGAAAAATTAATTAAGGTTTCCTAAAAGCCCTTATAAAATTATTGTATTTATGAACTAGGTGCGGCGGAACTAGGACCCTCGTCCTAATTGATTGATTTTGTTTCGTGGTGCTCGACAAGATAAGGTGGGTGAAATCTTCTTTAAACTCGCTAAAACATGTTTTGGAATTTCATATTGACACGTAGAATAAAGCATGTTTATTTTGTGAAAGTGAAATTGGTTTGAGAAATATTCTTTTATGTCCAACGTGTATATGGTGGTTTGGATTGTGATACGATATTTATTGCATGCGGTGAGTATGCAAGTGAAAAGTCGTGACGGTGAGTCATTGGCTATGTATATATCCTATGCCGGGGTGGCAGGATTTTAAGCCGGTGAGGCAGGATTTTAAGCCGGTGAGGCTGAGCCTTAACGGTGAGTCATTGGCTACGTGTATATCATATGTCGGTGAGGTGGGATTTTAAGCCGGTGATGCTGAGCCTTGACGGTGAGTCATTGACTACGTATATTTCCTATGCTGGTGAGGCAGGATTTTAAGCCAGTGAGGCTGAGCCTTGACGGTGAGTCATTGGCTACGTATATATCCTATGCCGATGAGACGTGATTTCTATTTCGGTGAGACTAAATATGATTGCAAGCGGTGAATATGCAAGTGGACATAGTCGGTGAGACTGAATATGATTGACTATTACTTTCCTACGATGTATACACGTTTGGACAAAAATAATGATATTCCTTATTCCCCACCACTGAGTACGTTTTTGTGCTCACCCCCTTTATCTAAAATATTTTCAGGTCAGTGATCTTGGATCGGCGTGGCTGTATGGGTGTGCCTAGTGGTGTTATGTCTCTTTTAGTTCATTCCAAGACTTGTGCTATTTTTGTTTAATTTATTTTTCTTTATTATCGTTGTTGGATTTGAGGTATTAGAACCCCAACTTATCTCATGATATTAGGTCTTACGTAGTTTGCATTGGGTCATTGATTGGCGTCAGTTCTATTGTGCAAAGTTAGACTTGAGTTTGTTGGACTTATTATTTGGTAAATTTTGTTTGAGAGATTTTATATATGTCACTTAAATATTTTATTTTAAAAAAAAATCACTTTGACATGTTTCAACTTTAGTTATTTAAGAAAAATATAGCATTTTTAAATTATGAATTTAGGGTGTTACATCAGAGCAGGTTGTTCACAATAATTATTAACTTCCCTAGTGGTCCTTCAAACTAAGCAGATCAAAAAGCTGATATATTTTTTGCATAGTGCTACATATTTGTAGTGTTGGAAACTAACTATAGCAGGTCGACTTCTCTCCCCATCTTCGCAGCAGAAAACTATGAGATCTGGATGTTTAAATTCAAGAGCTACCTCACTATACAACATTGTCACATGTGGAAGGTAATTACAAATGACAATTATTATTAAAGAGAAATTTACAAAGGTTGGCACTGAAGCTGGTAAAGACCCGACCTACAAGTACAAGTCGAATGATCGAGCTAACTTCATCTCAGAATAAAGAAAGCAGGATGAGCTGGATAACCTGGCTAAAAAAAATCATCTCCGGAACAGTTCACAACTAATACATTGGAAAACTGATGAAATGCGAGACAACTAAGAAGATGTGGGATGCGTTGGAGAGCCTTTGTGCAGGCTCTGAAGAAATCAAGGAGACAAGATGACGATAAGTTGTCAGAAGTTTGTTAACTTCAAACAAAAGAAGGAGAATCCATTGATGAAATGGAACTCAGATTCACAACGATCATCAATGAGATTTTCGCCCTGGACAAGGACAAGTACACTTAACGTGAGATCAACCTGAAATTTTTATGAGCACTCCTAGCTACAGACTGGAGAGTCTAAACAATAGTACTTTAGAAGAATGCAAGCTTCAATGAGATGTTGACTGATAAAACTCTTCTCAACACTGAAAGCTGACGAGTACGACATCAAGTGTACTAACGAGTCTTCTAAAGTAGATGCTTCTGAAGAAGAAGCTCAAGTTAGCAAGAGAAAATGCACTATCCTTAGAGCTGACAAGAGCAAGGAACCAAAGAAGACAACCAAAGATAAAGGTGAGTGCTGCAATGATGATTTGCTGACTCAATACACGTTAATGGCTGAAAATTTGGGAAGATGGAAGCATGACTGAAGAGGTACAACAAGTACTAAAAAGAAAGAAGTGGCCATGACAGAAGGCATAGAGATAAAACCAACAATGATCGGACAGACGATAAGTAAAATCGACCTGAGTACAAAGATGATGAGTGCTTCAACTATGGAAAGAAAGGGCATTTCAGACATGACTGTCCTGAACTGAGCCACAAAGAAAGAAAAGCACTCAGAGCCAAGTGCGACAAAAAGCTGAATGAGCGCAAGACCATGGTTACTGAGAAGGCCAACATTTCTAGCTCATAAAGCAGCTCTTTCAGCAATAACGACATGAGTCAGAGTATGATGGTCAGAGTAATCAAACATGGATAACTACATGGTAGGGATGGATAGCTACATGGATGACTGAGAACTACAAGCTGCCTGAAAAACTTAATTTTCCTAAGAAAAAATCACTAGTCTGCTGCTCCTACTGAAGTAGAGTTGATGAGCTGAAGAAGCTGAAAGAAAATCATGCTGATCAAGCCATCGTAATACTAAAACTAAGGTTGAACGATCCCAACAGGATAAGGAGATCTTATAGCTTAAGACTGAACTTACTAAAGTCAGTATGAAGTTCAGTACTTTTCAACAGAGTAAAGCTTCACTCCAAGAAAAGATTAACACTCTGAATAGAGCTTCAAAGAAACTCGACTCAATCCAATCATTTTAGAGATATCCGCTAATACGAACTGGACTAGGGTATGCTCCAAGTTCACATGTGAATGATACATTGATAAGTGGCACCAAACTGTTTTTGTTAAGTCTACTGAGAAGCTGAAAGCTCCAATTAATGAACAAAAGGATACACAAGAAACTAAAAAAAAAACAAAATCCTAAGTATAAATTACTTAGATGAGCTTATCCTATCAAACAACCACAAGTTACTCAGCTGAGGCACTCTTAGAACAAGAATCCTCATTAGAGGAAGCATGTGCTGAAAACACCTCTATCCAGGAAGTATGCACCATCATATATCCCAATCATGATTTTTACAGGTCGTGCTGATCAGTCACAAGAAGAAGAAAGACCTTTCAGCCCAAAATCACATAAGATACTTGGGCAACATATATTCAATACACATAACTAGTAGAGGTGACAAAAGTAGCGGGCCGGGTCGGTCCAACTCGGCCCATCTTGGATGTTTAATTTACCATGTATTGATTATATTTTTAGCATGCTCTTATATAATTAACTACAACACGTATGGATTTTTTCGTGTTTACCTGTGAATTTCTGGTAAATATGACCAATGGCTGACTCCAGATTTGATCTTCTGGATTGTAGCCCGAATGCCTGATCCTCAATTCTGAGTAAGAGCAATCTATAGAGAACACCAACTTTTCACCCCCTGCATTGTGATTTTTGAAAATCACTATATTACTTAGGATACTAACGATTTTCTCCTACCATGTATTTATATTGCTCTCTCTAGAATCATAATTTGATAGGATTCTAGCACATTTAATAAATATAATAATTATATTCTTTATGAAGATAATTCATTTCTAGAATAATTATCTCTTGATATCTTTTGATATTATATAATATCTATTTACACTAGAAGATATATTAAATAAATAATAATAATCAGAACATGATCCCAATAGGACTGTTTATGGGTGGTCGAAAATTACCAGGTTAATAGGCCTTGATGGACTAGTCCATTGATCAAATACAAAGAATAAAAATGAACCTAAAATAAATTAATTATCTTATGTTCAACCCAAAACATAAATTATTTTATAAATATTTATTCATTCCACTAGAAAATAAATATTGACTTACCCCTTTATTATCAAAGTTGAGTCGGTCTTGTACTTAGACTTATGAATCTTCGTATTTAAGATATCACACGTCCATTAATTATTTATGCACCCTGACCACTTAAAAATAATTAATTTCTTTCATAATTCCTTAAGTAGTATCACTTAACCTTATTATTTTATTTGAGCTAATTCGACCTCCAGGGTTTAGATTGAGTACAATAAACATTTTGAGTCCCTTAAGGGGATGTCATCATCCTTAATGGATACGGTAACTCGGTACACATAATCAACATGACATACAAGCACTGCCACTACCCAAAATACGGAGAATATTGAGTTATCCCATATAACTCTCATCCATACAAAGTCGAAGTGATGGTCGGTAACGAAATACTCATCTGAAACCTTATCGAGGTTTAGATCAACGTAAAGTCACCGAGATATAGGTTATTCACGGCAATCAGATAGAACAACTCATGTCATTATGATCCATCAATACGTCAAGACATACCAGCATAGATAGACAACAAAGTCAAGTTACTTCTTATATATACAGCAACTTATACCAACAACTCGTCCTCAAGTTGTCTTAATTGTAATCCTTTTTGTATCTCAACTAGCTTAACCAATCATACATGTATCTGTTATCTTCTACACATTGTATTATCTTACTTTTGTATAAGATAGTGGGACAACATATGCACCAAAGTAAATAATTCAAATATAAGATCAGAATAGTGGTAACATGAAACATTGTATACAAGCTCAACCAATCTGCTTTCAGTATACAAATCCAACAAGTAGTCGGTGGGATTGCTAACTGATACACTTAGTACATGACTATCCTAATTTGAACTGATCAGCAGTACTGACACCAGTACTAAACTGATATCAATTACCCGACAAATACTGATCAGTAGACTGTTAAGTCTTGCTATAAGGAAAAAATTTAATTTATCTTAACGAATGTATTCATCCCCCCTACACCAGTACGACCCCAAGGGACCATCATACGTCATTATTGGATAACGAATAATTAAGACTATCCATTTTTTTTGAATTTATAGGACACATGTAGCTGCTATCTTCGGTAAGCATTGGGTAAAATCTAGCTACTGAGTAACCACATTTGAAAAACCAAGTGTGACAGACTCAAGCTTATAGCATATCCCTATTTTCGCTGCGCATTGGATAAAATGTAATATACTAGGTAACAATACTTAAAAAATCAAGTGTAACAAATATGACATGTTTAGACTTATAAAAAAACTATAAATACATTAATAAAATTTGAACCTATGCCATTTTTGCTTGTTTCAAAATGACAAATAATTCATTTTTTTATAATAATCTATGTGGCCATCCAACCAACCATTGGTTTATTCCTTTGTTTTTAGTGATAAAGAAATATATCAACGTAATGAGTGATTACACTGCTTATTTGTATATATTTGATTATGTCAATCAAGCTATTTCCATCTCTCCTTAATAAGAAACAACTCCAACAATAGAATATATTATACATAAAAACCTAAACACAAAGATTAAATATAAAATATTATACCTCTTATTAAATATTGAAAACAAGATTAGTTGGGATAATGACACTCAATGTAGATGAACTTTCCTCTCTCATTTCATCGCTGCGAACCTATCCTTCAATCACGGATTGTCTTGATAAGGCAAATACAAACACACCAAATTATCACCCCAACCACTATCAATAATGGGTTTGTTTTTTGGTTGATCGAAATTTTAATTTTTTTTAAATCAAAATCAATTGTCAAATAAAATTGATCTAGCCTGTCGCAATTGAAGCAGTTTGAAATCATAATAAAATTAAAATAAAGTATGTAGAGGGTTAGGTTTTGACCGAATTAGAATAAAAAACCAAATACTAAAATCCAATTGGTTCTGTTTGCACCAAAC
Source organism: Salvia rosmarinus (assembly GCA_036937905.1). Classification (NCBI taxonomy): domain Eukaryota; kingdom Viridiplantae; phylum Streptophyta; class Magnoliopsida; order Lamiales; family Lamiaceae; genus Salvia; species Salvia rosmarinus. Next base: position 64,465,343 of record CM072815.1, on the reverse strand, counting down.
TTATTGAACTAAAATTCGAATTGAATCGAATAAATTTTAATTTTTATAAATACTAGTCGAATTGAAATTAAAAAGACTAAAACTCAAACCGGACCAATCGAACCGAATTGTGAATGGCAATTTCTTTTTTAAGTCGGGAGAAGAAGAATTGAAGACCGGATTCCGATCATTTACTCTTATAAAGGTAAACAAAAATCAAGGGTAATTTTATATATAGTCCCTTTTTTACCCACTATAACCTCTTTATTTAAAAATATAATAAAAATATTAATAAATTTATGATATTATCTATTAACATACACTAGATTTATCATTGGCGCCGTCTGTGGAAAACGTTTGAACAAAAAGCTTTGTTTTTTACAATTTAATGGCAAGAACACGTGCAAACGCTAGCACCGCCGGCGAAACCGGCAACAACCGCGCTGAAGAAGACCAAGTGGTCACTCAGCGCCGTGGGAAGGGGATTGCAGACGCCACAAGCGGTCACACACCTGAGGGCTACATGGAGAACATTCCCATACACTCGTGATCGCCTCCCCAACGAAGAGGAAGGTGCCGACTCAATACGGGAGCAGTGGTTCACCGATCTCAAGAGGTCCTAGGTCGGCTGTGTTCGAATTCCTCAACGCCAATCTCGAGCAATTCCGAGCTTCCTCCACCGAGGACAAACGTGGCACCTCTCGAATGCCCGAGCTGGTGATTACGGGCGCCCGAGGTCGCTCACCCCACCGAAGTGGACAACGCCACCTCGGCACAATAGCCGAGAACGCGACATCGCCCGCCGCCGAAGTCAATCACCCGCCGAGATGGTCGCAATCATTCACCACCACATCGCCCGCGAAGTCGCTCGCCACCTCGGCATGCCTCCTAGAGAGCCGAGCAGGACAGAAGAGAGGAGAGGCGGAGCCGAACTCCTCCTCGAAGAGACGAAGGATGCCGTTACCGGTCTCCCACCCCTCCAGAGAGAGATGGAAACGATCTCCGTGGTTCGACCTGCACGGAGAATCATCTCCTTTCTCCGAGAGATTTTGGACACACCCTGCCTCCGCCGACAGTGGCACCCAACATCGCCGCCACGATGGTCTTGGGGACCCTCCGACTTCCTTTTCGCCACACTACCAACATGGCGATCAAGGAATGGAAGATTTTCATATGTGCAAAATCTTCCCGAGGTACCGATCTCCAACGCCCGACGTTGGTTCACCTCGCCCGCCAAAACAAGATACACCGCCTGTGATCTCATGGATCAGTTTATGTGGCACTTCTACCAGAAGATGCCACCTCAGCAGCCTTCGTCCGACCTGCTCACTATCCGCCAAGGGCGGGACGAGACGATGTCGAACTTCGTCTCGAGGTTCATCCAAGAGGCTCTCAAAATTGATGAGAGTAACGATCTTTACATCATCAATGCGCTCATGAACGGATCCCACCCGACGATCAATAAAGAGATCACCGGGAAAAGTCAAGATGGCTAGTCGCCTGGACCCCGGGTCGACAACCGTCAAAGGAGACGAGTCGATCGAAGAAGAGAGATCCGGGATGAGCAGTAGGCTGAAAGAAAGAAGCCAGATGACCGAGGTCGAGGCGCTGATCGCCGAAGTGCGTTCGAGAGAATCAAGAAGGGCCCGATGGAGTCCAGGCTCGGAACTCGGCCAAACCCTGGCGGTAACGCGCCTCGCCCCGATCAAATCGAGGGCTGAGATATTCGAGCTCCACGAGCTCTTCCTCAAGCCCCCTCCTATGAAAGGAGGATCTAAGAAGAGGTCAACGGAGAAGTATTGTGACTATCACCAAAGGTATGGTCATGATACCGAAGATTGCAGAAACATGGGCTCGCAGATTGACGAGCTCGTCAAAGGAGGAGCCCTCAAGAAATACCTCGGCCGAGCTGGGCCAGGGAACAAGAAGCGCAGAGGGAAGAATAATGGTGGCAACAACTGCGGGCCGACCTCGACGACGACCCAACCTGAAGACGACGAGGACGAAGGTCCCAATGCTATGGAGCAGGTCTATGCCATTACCGGACTGCCTATAGGAACGACGAGGTCGTCGTTAAAGAATGAAGCTCGGAGGCCGGCCCCGAGGAGCCGTAAAACAAGCGACTCCGTGATGGTGAGAACATCGTGTTCTCCAAGGATGACCCGGTGCCCAAAATCATGCCCCACCAAGATGCCATAACGATACAAGCCGTGGTGGGCAACTAGAACGTCCATCGGGTCTACATCGACATCGGTGCCTCCGTCAGCATTATCTTCCAGAACTGTCTGGATAAACTTGAGGTCGGAGGAATTCAAATACGTCCGGCACCATCCCAGTTGCGGAGCTTCACTCAGGAGGCGGTTCAACCCGAAGGTGTAATTACCCTTCCGGTTACCGTAGGACGTGCTCCCAGGTCGGTCACAAAGGCCATTCAATTTTTCCCGTCCGAGCTCCCTCCGCACGGCATCATCCAGGCGAGATCGTATGACGCCACCAGGGCCGCTGCCGCTTGTGTACCACCACATCAAGATACCCACCTCGGTGGGGTGCTAAGCATCCGGGGTGACCAAACGGCAGCCAAAGAATGCCTATGAGTCTCAACCCAGGATGTAACCTTGCCTCAGGCATAGCAATTACAGAATCCCGTAAGCCGCCACCGGACGACTGACCGAGAACCTTCACTATACGACGATGACCCTCCAAAGTTGTCAAGGTCGGCATCCGTGGCTCACCGATATTCGGCAAAGATGTCATGCAGCTTCCGAGAGAATACAGGACGTGTTCGCATGGTCCCCACTCGACATGATCGAGTGTCACCCGAGCTCATAACTCATCACCTCAACATCGACCCGCAACTAAGCCGGTTCGCGAAGAAAAGAGTGTTTCATGATGCAGCGCAGCCAGTCATAAGAGACGAAGTGACTCAACCCGAAGGCCAAGATCTTGTTCGAGGTTAAGCACCCGACCGATGGCTAATCCGATCGTGGTCCGAAAGCCGAGGAGGGGTGGCGATGTGTGTCGACTACACCGACCTCAACAAACACCGCCCGAAGATTGTTACCCCTCCCGACATCGACAAGAAGGTGGAGGCACCGTAGGCCACGAGGTCTTCGCTTCCTAGATCTGTAAAGGGTACCACCAAACTCGATGAGCCCGGAGGACGCCCCAAAGACAAATGTTCATCACCGACTTCTGCGTCTTTGCATATCGGAAGATGCCTTCGGCTGAAGAACGCCGAGCTACCTACCGAGGATGGTGGATGCAATATTCAAAGACCACATAGGGAGATTGTCGAGGTTCACGCCGACGACATCATAGTCAAAAGTCAAAGCGGAGAGTCTGCACCGACGACCTCTAACTATCCTCCGCCTCCTCGGGTCGGCCAACCTCAAGCTCAACCCCGTAAGTGTACATTCATGGTGAAGACGGTAAATTTCGGATGTTGAGTTTCTCAAGAAGGTCAAGGCAAATCCCACTAAGGTGAAAGCAAAGGTTTCGACATGCAAAAGTGCAAAGACCATCCGTGAGATCCAAAACTCACCGGTGCCTAGCCGCCGCCAGCAGATTCTTATCTCGGCCGTCGAGAAATAGCTTTCCTTCTTCAAGATCTTGAGGAGAGCTCGGGACTTCGCTGGCAGAGGAACACCAGTTGCCTTCACAAGAATCGAAAGAGTATCTCGCCGACCGCCGACTGTCGCCCGAAAGAAGACGAGCTCATTTCTTTATATCTCGCCACCTCGGACGAGGCAATCAGCGCGGTATTGGTACGAGATGAGGTGGGACGATAACTCCCCATCTACTTCATTAGCCGGGCTCTCAAAGGACCGAGACGAGGTACACCACCTCCAAAAGGTAGCAGCACGGCTCTAGTGAACGCCAAGCGACGCCCGACCTTACTTCCAAGCCCATTCCGCCTGTCATCGACCGACTTACCTTGAGACAAGTCTTGTCGATGCCAGAGTCATCCGGACGTATAGCCAAGTGGGCACTGGAGCTCGGCGAGCACGACATTCCATACTCCCCCAGGCCAGCCATAAAAGGGCAAGCTCTCGTTGATTTCCTGGTAGAGGCCAAATTTACCGAGGTCAATCCTACCAGCGAGGTCACTTCAACTCCCGCCCCCACTGCGGAGGAATCTGTCCTTAACCCACCTGATGGTTGCTGGCAGATGTACGTAGACGGAGCGTCATGCAAAACGGGCAGCGGAGCAGGCATCCTACTCCTGAGCCCGGATAAGCAAGAAGTGACCTATGCACTTCGGTTCACTTTCCCGACCACAAACAATGAGGTGGAGTACAAAGCGCTAATCTCGTGACTCATACCGCTAAAGAATTGAAAGTGGACAAGATCCAGATCTTTGAGATTCCTGTGTCGTGGTAAACCGTGTCTTAGGCAAACACGAGGCCAAGGAGGATCGAATGAAGCAATACCTTGAGAAGGCAAAGGAGATCTTGACCTCATTCGGTGTACTTCAAGATTCATCGATCCCATGGGGAAAACAGCCGAGCCGATATCCTCGAGAAGTTAGTGCACATCAACAAATCCACCGGTGGAGGAAGTTCATTCGTAAGTACCGCTGGAGTCCCACACCGCATCATCACCGAAATAGAGCCGAACCGATGTCACCCATAAAAGCCTACACGGAAGAAGGCGCCACCTCGTGATCGGCTCGAAGCTAAAAGATGGTGGTGAAATCCCAAAAGTACCTCACACACGAGGGCACCTCTACGTAAAGTCGCACCTTTAACCCTCCCGAGGTGCCTCGGACCGTAAGGCCGACCACGCACTCAATGAGATTCACGAGGGTCTTGTGGAAGTCACATCGGTCGCGAGCTCTCTCAAAGAAGACGCCGAGGTCGATATTACCGCTCACCTCATCCAAGATTCGGCCGAGCTCGTCAAAACGTGTCCGGTGCCGCCTTCACCCACGGTCGAAGCTACCCTGCATCGATCTAAGCGACCACAGAGTCCGTGGCCTTCATGCGGTGGGGATCGACATCGCTGGTCCGTTTGACCGAGCACCGTGTCGCTTCGATACTTAGTCGTAGTTGTAGACTACTTCACAAACGGGTCGGCCGAGCCACTTTCGAGCCTCACAAGCGTGAGGATTCGCACCTTCGTGGAAAACATAGTTTGCCGCCGCATACCGCATATTTTGATCTCGGACAACGGCACCCGCCTCGTCGACAAAACTTTCAAGGAATGGTGTAAAGAGCCCAGATCGAGCAACGTTTCACCTCGCCGCACACCCGCAGATAATGGTCGACCGAGGTGACGAACCGCACGATCGTGCAAGGATTGAAAAGAGGTTAGACCGAGCTAAGGGTGATTGGGTTGAAAATCTTCCTCAAGTCCTCTCGTCCTACAGACAACACCCTGACTTATGCGACGAGAAACCCCTTCACTGGGTCTACGGACCGAGGTCGTCATACCGCCGAGATCGTGCACCAAGCCCGCGTACTCTTCACTTCGACCAGAACGGGAACGAGGAAGACCTGTGTGTCAACCTTGATACTCTCGAGGAGAAACGCGAGCTCGCCTTCATAAACGAAGCCAAATACAAGTGTCAGGTCCCACGGTACTACAACAAAAGGGTAAAAGCTTCCACACTCCAAGTAGGCGACCTCGTCCTACGAAATAATGAAGCCAGTAGAGCCGAGCGTCTTAACAAGCTAGATCCGACATGGAAAGGTCCATACCGCGTTCACGAGGACCTCGATAAAGGGGCCTATAAGCTTGCTCACTTATCCGGTGCACTTATCCCCCGAACCTGGCATATCACTCATTTGAGGAGGTACTTTACGTAGCTTTGATTTCAGATCAGCATCATGAGTAGCCCTCTTATTGCTTTTGCTGAAGTACGATGTTATTTACTTCTCAATAAAACACATTTTTTTTTCTGAATAAGTATTTCACTTCGTCTCATCTTATATTTATGTGAACATCCATTCAGATTAAACACAATCAACCTTCACAAGGGGACGCCCTTACGAAGATGACAAACCCACTAAGTAGGGTACTCAACTAAGCGCGCGCCGCACTCACAGATTACTCATTAGATTGAACGTCTATGTGCAAGGCATACAGACTACTCATTAAATTGAACGTCTACATGCACGCATACAGATTACTCATTAAGTTGAAACATCTACATGCAAACGACGTCCACATCGGATCTCGTCAAATTACACCCTTTTATTTGGGAAGATATACACTTCTGTATACAGTTAAATACATTTATGACTAAAAACCAAGTCCTAAGCTATATTTGTACCTTTCGAGGGGGAAAGTATACACTTCGGTACAAAGTCTAAATACATTTACTACTAAATACAAAGTCCTAAGCTATATACAACTCACTCCGGCTTCGGAGCTCCACCTCGCCAAGTCTGGCTGAAGCTACACCAGTTCGAGATAAAATCCCCAGGTCGGCGATGAACACCCGGGATGAACTCGGTGCCTTCCACCCAATCAATGAGGTCGGCACCACCACGGCCTACTCCAGGTGCACTTTGAACAAGGTTGCACCCGAGATCGCACCTCGACCCCGTGAACTTGACGACCGGCCAGATTGCGACCGCCCCGACCGCCGCCTTCCTCGCCTTCCTCGCCGACCTATAGTCCTCGTGCGCCCCACCGCCGACGACCGCCCCAGGCACTCCTTTTCGGCCGGACCCAAGAACCGAGTACTCGGCATGGTCGCAAGATAGCCGCCACCCGGATTCTTCGATTCTCGTCACCTTTGGGGCGGTGCGGATTCATTGACGGTGGGACATCGTCGTCAGGACGAGCTCAGATAACCGGATATACTTCACAATGGAGTCGAGGCGCCTTTAAAACTTTTACTATTGGGCCCTCTTCGTCCTCAAAGACCATGCCCCCGGCAAGCAAGCTCGACTCGATCATCGGCTTCGATATGGTAACTCCACCGATCGGTGGATCACCTTTCATACTCGGCGTGTTCCTCCGAGATCCGAGCTAGCTTCTCCGCCGTCACCGAGCCGCTCCTCACATTGTATCGATCAGCGCCCTGAATCACGCCGCAGATAACCACCCCGGACTTCGAAATGTATGATCCTTAGTGTTAGAACCTCATTCTCGCCGTGAGGCGGGCCACTGCTCGACCTCTTGCAACTTCTTCTTCAGATCGGCGACGACGCCGAGCCGACGTCCATGTCAAGCAAAGCTCAGGTCGATTCGGCACCGACTCCTCCAAAACAACGCCTCTTCGTCCTTCTCAGCCAAGGCACCTCGGACCTCTTTTAGCTTGGTCAGCAATTCGTGATCGAGTCCGAGGTATTGAGATGAGGAGTGCTATAAATAAAGGGACAACACATGTTTCAGAAGGTTGTAAATTTTATTATTATTCAAAAAGTGGGAAATTTTTACAAAGGCTCAGGATCCTATCGACCCCGGCAATTCAACCTATTACAACAGGTCCACTGACCTCAGGCTCTATGCCGGGCTCGCCGGCCTCCCGCCGCCTTGCTACTCGCCACGGTTGACCACCCCGGAAGGAAGCTCGAGCTCGGCTCCTCCTCCTCGGGCCGGCTCAGACTCGGCAAGAAGCTCCCCGAGTTCGTGATCTTCGTCCTCCTCAGACCGAGCAACGGCCTCCACCGCCGAAGGAGGAGCTGACGCCAAAGCCTCCAAAGACGGGAAGGACCCGACCCCGAGATCACCCAAGGCACGCCTTATTCAGCCCCGAGTGGCGACTCGACCCAACCATGCTCGACCTGTCAAAGTCGGGCATGGCGGCCGCCAACCTCCGGATGGTCCGACACCACCTTCGCCTTGAGTACGGCGGCCGTGTCGGCAATGAAGGCCGAGAAGCTCTCCGACTCGATGAGCTTGCTGGCAAAGGCCCTCAACATTGGCCCCTGATCGGCCAGCCTAGCACTCCTCTCATCCAAGAGCTCCTTCTTCGCCCCGACCGCCTCCTCGCGTGCATCCTCGAGCTCCCCGCAAGCGACCTCCAGTGCCCAAGCCCTCTTCGTGGCGGTCTCAAGAAGACCCTCGCGGCCTCGCCCGCCTCACGGCCAGCCACGGCGGCATCGGCGTCTTCGCGTTGCAAAGAAGCTCCCGCCCGCTACTCATACCAAGTGAGCTCTCAACGATGAACCCGGTGGCACGTTGCGGGTCCCCAAGAAGACGCTGGTGTCCCCGATCACCGAGCTCGCATCCTAAAAAAGCAACACAAGTTAGTATCCACCCCAGAGCAGATAAAGCCATATGTGGAAGATATTTATACCTTGGTGAGGGCTACGTCCAAGCTTGAGCCCGGCACCTCATATTTGATGCGGGCTCGAGTTCATGTCTCCCGGTCGGGCTCGACCGGCAGAGGCCCCGCCATCACCGATTTAGATTGTCAACCTCTTCTTGGCGATTCAATACCGCCTTTTTCTTCGGAGGCGCCTTGCTCGGTGATCGTGAGCCCTTCTCTTGCTGCGTCAGTTTCACTGCATGACAGAAGAAAGTCGCGTTAGCACAGCAAAATCAGATTTATAAGGAGTAAGAAGAAGAAGGTGCCCTCACCCAGCTCGGACCTCGACCCTGGGGCCTTTGACCTGTGAACGCTCAGTCCGGCCTTATTCAGGTCGTCCTCGGTGAATCCTACGGAGACTTCACCGAGCGTGTTGAGCTGGTCTTCTACGAATCCGAGGGGTTTCACTTTCAGATCCCTCATCCTACCCAACCCCCACTCGTACCTCGGGTGCCCGTCAGCCCGCAAAAAGAAGTACTTAATCGCCATCTGCGACACTTTAGAAGGACAACTATCATAAATGGGCCGAGGTGAAAATAATACACACCCCCGTGGTCTCGTGTTGAAAAGCGATCGTAACCTCAAAAGAAAATTCTCGACTATGTCAGTAGGTGAAATCCCCATCCCCACCACTCGACCTAATAGAGTTTGGGGTAAATTGGCAACAGGAATTTGAAAATATTCCTGGATATGCAAAGAAATGGGGGCTAGGGGGAATCTTAGACCCGCCCTAAGGGCATCTACATACATTGTCAAAAAACCCTCCGGGGGAGCCAAAGCCCGGTCACGGGGTCCCGGTAGGCATCACCAGGCCTCCGCCGGCAGATGGCACTCCCTCCCTATGTTGAGTACTTCGGCAACGGTCAGAGACGATCTGACGTCCCTGACCTTATACTCATCCCACGCAGAAGAAAACGATGGAACCCTAGCGCTAATGCCTAAGGATCTACCCGCAAAATCATGGCACATATAGTCCCTAATCTCTACCTCGCTATCGGGAGAAGAAGAACGGGCAGAAGAAGAGAAAGTTATACTTACTTTTAAAATGATGGGTTATCGCTTCTTCGATGAGTTGGGATGGACTTCTGAGAACTCTGAAAGTCTGTGAGTTTTCTTTTGCTCTGGAACGATGGGGAGAAGAAAGTGAACAGTTTCCTCATTAGGGCCTATTTATAGTACGAATGGGCGCCCAAATTGCCGTTTCAACTTCCCACGTGGCTGATTACAATTTGATAAGGAGTAGATGTGCGCACGTGTTTCGAGCGCCCACCAACCGTCTGGCGCAAGTGACGTGATCAACGCGCTGACAACTGGTCCAATCGTGCAATCATCACTCTAACTCCGGACCTCGGCATCGTACTTACATGCGACGCCGTCACCCAACGCCGATATCTCAAGTTTGATCTCATCACCGACTGACCTCGGCATCGCATTTCCCACGCGACATCATCACCCAACGCCGATATCTCAAGTTCGATCTCATCACCGACCTCGGACCTCGGCATCATCTAGAAGGATCTCTATCCACTCGGACCTGTATCATCCGTATGATATTTCTATCCAGATCGGACCTCGGTATTACCTATGCGGGTATCGCCGTCGTGCCGGACTTGAAATCCTTCCGCCGGACATCTTTTTCCAACGACAGTGACTCCAGCCGGTCTTCGACAAGCGGTGCATGCCCAAAACGGCACCGCCCAACTCGATTCGAACCGAGATCTCCGTGTCAAACTCGACATCAAAGAGATCGAAAACCTCGACAACAACCTCACCGAAAGAACATCCCACCCGGCAAAGCGCATTCTTCACTTCACCCCGGCATGGTTGTTACCGACTATTCTGGGGCTAGCTAAAAGCTCTAGTATTCAATAAGTTGCTAACCCTTCTACCTTCGATCTAACTCCTATTTATACATATCTGATGACCCCTAATGCGGGATCTGATCCCCTCCCACGTAGGGACTCTTCCTCTCGCATGTAGGGACTCTTCCTCTTCCATGTAGGGATCCCTCGCCTTCCCTGTAGGGTGGAGGCTGATTAGGTTTTGGAGGCTGGTTAGGGTTTAAAGGATGGGCCCTTGGCTTAACCGCATGGGGCTGTCCATAATGTCAGGCCTAGCTCGTTTGGGTCTGTCAGTGGGCCTGAGCGGTTGGGCCATATCCCATCATTATCCATATAGGCTATAGTCTTCAATTTAAGATTTTACAAAAATAAAATTGGACACAATTAAATACGCCTTTATCTTATCAGCTCTCTCATTCGACACCGCTGCTTTGGTGGCGACAAAAATCTGGCCGAAATTGAGACCTTTATTTGGCTAAAGATGTGTCTACAAAATTAATAGTGTTTTTACATGACTCGTGAAATTGTTACCAACTCCTATAGCAAATTCAATTGTTGTTGAAATCTTCAAATTTTATCAGATACTAGAAAGCCATCCCAATGCCCAAATATCTTCAGTAATAGGGATGACAATAGACCGGATCTGGACCGAATTTTGCTAGGTACAGATCCAGATCCGAATCTTTTTGATTGAATCCCAATCCGATCTAGAGCAATTGTATCCAACAAAATTAGAATTAGGTCCAGATCCATAAGATCCGTAGGGTTCAGAGTTTAGACCCGTATCCACATATATTCTCTTTAAAATAAATCATAAATCGAGTTTAATTCATAGTAACACCACAATAATAATCAAAATACACAATAACACTATAATAATTATTTAGAATTTCTACAATCATCACTATACAAGAAGATGTTAGTTACAAATTTACTTTTGATTTCATGTCGACAAATAATATTGCACTAGAGATAGAAGAAGTAGTACAATATCTTAGCAAATAGACTACTCATATCTAATTTATATACAAAATTTTCTAAAATAAAAGGTATAATTTTTCTAATGTTATCGACCTATAATCTAATTTCATAACCCAATTTATCTAACTTCGATTATATAATATATATATATATATATATATATATATATATATATATATATATATATATATATATATATGGATCCACGGGCAGATCTCGAACCGGATCCGATCTCGTAAATTAGGATCCATATCCGGATTTTACAAGAATAGTATAGAGTCAATCCAAATCTATGGATCCTATTTTTTGAAGATTCACATCCTAAAAAATAGATTTGGATCTAAGAATCTGGACTGGGTTCAAGATCCATGACCATCACTATTCAGCAACACGATTACATGACGATTTGGAAACAATATTTCATTGTGTGTGTGTGTGTGTTGGCCTAGTGGTAGAGTGGTTAATGCCCGAGGCCAAAGGTCTCGGGTTCGAGTCCACCGTGACGCAGCCTTTAAAATTTATGTATTAATTGACCAAAACAAAACACAATATTTTATTCTTGATTAATAGCATGAAATAATGGCCAAACAAGATGAAATTATGTGCTTTTGGATTAGTAGCATGAAATAATGGCCAAAAAAAGATGAAATTGTTTGCTTCTTGATTAGTAGCATGAAATTGAGTTTATTGAAGTTGAAATAATGGCCAAATAAGATGAAATAATTTGGTTTTTGTTATATGTAGGATGTAGAAAATGGACAGAATAATAATAGGCTATGTATAAACCGAGGCGAGAGTTAGACTCTCTTTCCGTAAGACGAAATTGCCCCGCACAGTACACACGGTTCAACGGCAAACGTCCCCAAGATACAACGGTTTATGATGAATACGAGACCTTGTACTAGGAAGTCGATTCGGGCTAACTACTCAATACTCGGGACTTGAGTATGAATACTATACTAGAATGAGTATATTAATTATCTCGAATTAATTGTGTGTCTAACCATCATCGCAGGGGCTATTTATAGCACGGACAGACCCATCCGAATCGTAGACGAATTGGTGAGGCTTATGGCTTGAAGAGACACCTTTTGGATCGAACCAGTGTGTCTGCTGGTGTGGTGCGCTGGTCCACGCGGACCGAACCAATGTGTTGGTTCAGATCGCACAAGGTGGTCCGAACCGGTGTGTCTGGTCGGTTCACGTGCTTAGTCGGTCGCCACGTCCCAGGTCATTGCCACGCGTCGTCCTAGTCACTATTTCATTCTTTAAAAGTAAAGGCTCCTCGCTCCGAGACGCACGAGCGAAGTGCAAAGTGCGCCTACGAAGCGCCCGTTGCGACAAGTGCGACGTGCACGTGCTCGGCCTCGGACTAGGAAGGTGCACCATCCTCGTAGGATTTGGATTTAACCTTAAAAGGCTAACCAAAATCCACTAGGGTGCACCATAGTGGAGCACACTTGATTACTCCTCTATGATGGAAAGTTCTTTATAAATAGCTTTAAACTTTCCTATGTGGGATAGAACTTATTTCCATCTATAAAATGACTATCTTTGTGCATTAATTACTCATTCATTCCTTAACGGAATTGAACAAGTAAATACACCAAATTCATCTACACAAAATGTAGATTCCAAATATATCATTCAATGCCATTAATTACCATAAATAATTATGGTATTTATTTAAGCTATTTATCCAACAGTTTCTGTACAGTGAAGAAAGAAGAGAGATGAACAGAGAAGTTAGAGAAGAGACAACTTGATTGGGCACAGTTTATGAAGCAAATACATATTTCCATGATGAAATTGAAGTTGTATTGCGGTTTCTTCATGACTTGATTTTTCCATGTCTTCAACGTACGTCTTTTTTCTCCAGGGGCTAGGCGATGGTGATAGTTTATTATTTTCTTGGGTTATTTTGTTCCATTAAATGAAGTTACTATTTAATTATAGTTTTTAATTGAAGTTATAGGGTAAATAGTCATTTTTGTAATTTTGTATTAAATATGATTTTATAGTGAATAAAAAAGAGGCTATGTATAGAATCTCTTTTATCTAAAATACAAGATTTAACTTTTAAGTCTACATGAAATACAATTGATTGTATTAAAATTAGAGCTGGTAAAAGGGCGAGCCTAGCCCAATCGAAATACTATCAGGCTGAAATTTTGACAGTCAACCCAGCCTCATCTGGGCCATCGAATCATCGAACTAAACTTATCTAATGTTATTTTTGCTAAATATTTCTTTTATTTATAAAAAAATGATTACAATTAATAAGTAAATTCTACTAACATCAATTCAAATAACAACGATAAACTAATTAAAAATAAAAATCTATTGGATAATTAACCACAATATAAATAACATCAAAGATAAATAAATTAAAACTCCACAATCCTAGTCTAATAAAACAACATTTCAAAGTAAATGTTTGGCTTTTAGCGTTGATGGAACTAGATTTGCTACTTGTGGAGTTGTAAGCTTTTTTCTCATGATACTACTGTCACTGAGTTTATGCCCTTATGATTATTGAAAATTATTTATCTTGTATTTGCTTCTTTACTTTCGAATGGAATGATACGTGCCTTAGGTTATTCAAGTGGCTAAAAATGCATGCAATTTTTCAAAATTCTTTAGCTTCTTCTTGAGATATGATCATGTGCTTAACAGAAACAATTTAGAATCTCAATGTATGCAAGTACTGAAGTTGCCTTTTGTCTTCTTTCCATTCTTATAGCAAATGTATTCGGATTCATGTATTTATATATACTACTAATGTAAAATATTTAAATCAAATGGTTAATTATAATTTATGGCCTAAATTTTCAATGTTTTTTAGTTTATGACATCAACTTTCATTTTTTCCTAAAATTTCTCGAATTTTGAGAAATGTACTAACTTATGGTCCGAAAATAGTTTTTGGCACCGGAATACTGACTAAGATAGTAACTAATTTAAAGTGGAATTTTTTTTTCACATGTACATGAAACGACGACGTTTAGGTCTTCTGGGTTAGTTCTAGTTTATGGCCTCAACTTTCAGCGTATTTCAGTTTATGATTTCAACTTTCAAGTTTTTCATTTTATGGCCTCAACTTTCAAGTTTTTCTATAATATTCTGAACTTTGAGAAATATACTAATATATGGCTAGAATTTTTCTCCGACACCAGAATGCTGATTAGGATGACAACATAAATTGAGGTGGATTTTTTTTTTCACTTATACATTCAAAACGAAGTCATTTTGGCCTACTACTTGGAGGAGTCGTTGTTCGACATCTTGAATAAGAGGAAGACGACGTTGTCTGCGAGCTGGGCGAAGATGGATTGATATAGGAACTAGAGACAGAGAGAGATTTTTTTTTGAATTACTTTGCCATGGAGCTCAATTTATGTTGTCATCCTAGTCAGTGTTCCGGTATTGGAGAAAAAATTGGGCCATAAGTTAGTATATTTCTCAAAGTTCAGGACATTATAAAAAAACTTGAAAGTTGAGTTCATAAACTGAAACACTTGAAAGTTGAAGCCATAAACTGAAAAACGCTGAAAGTTGAGGCCATACACTATAAATTAACCTAGAAGACCAAAACGTCGTCATTTCATGTACATGTGGAAAATAAAAATCCACTTTAAATTAGTTGCTGTCCAAGTCAGTATTCCTGTGTTGAAAAATATTTTCGGGCCATAAATTAGTACATTTCTCAAAGTTCAGGACATTTTAGGAAAACTTGAAAGTTAAGGCCATAAACTGAAAAGCGTTGAAAGTTGAAGTCATAAACTATAATTAATCCTAAATTAAATAATATGTGAGCGGACGTTTAAGCCCGATAACCTCGGGCTTTTTAGCCCCAAACTAGGTCAGGTCGATGGGTTGTCTAGGCGGACTTTTTAGACCCAATTTTTTTGAACCATTATTTTTCTAGCCCAATCCAACTCTAAACTCCGGTAGCTAAACCGGACCTTTTTTGCCAACTCTACTTAAAATAAGTTTTTCGACTCATTTCATCAAACGCTACTGACTAGGCCAAATTGAGCTCAATGGGCTGCTTAGCGGGCCAGAAGTTTAGATATATTCTCATTTCCTTTTCATTCGTTTTTCTGAATTTGATACTATATTACTTCATATTTATAAACATAAATTTTAATTTCTCCTATACTTAAGTATATTATCCAGAGCGAGACATCTTCGTTATGCAAGTATTATATTTCACTATTTCAATTCTCAACTTCTATATTAATTTTTACTAACATGATTCCAAACTATTCCTAACATGAGATACATAGTGTAAGAGATAAATGCGTAAGAAAATTGGAGTTAGAAATTGGATGACTGACTTCATCTATTTCTATCTGCATATAATATTATATGTAATATGTACATATATGGAAAAGAAAAATTCCCGCCGGATCAACTTTTCGTAATTCGTCAGTACTTAATTTTAAACATGAGTGCACATCATATTTATTGAATAAAGTATTGATCAAGTATATGAAAAAATAGTTGATGGGATATGGCCTAACCGCTCAGACCCAATAGCAGGCCCAAGTCCCAAGTGAACTGGGTCTGACCTAATAGACGGCCTACGCGGCTCGGCCCAAGGCCCGACGCCTAAACCCTTCTGAAGATCAACCATATCCTATCAGATATGGAATGAGATATTGAAGGAGATATTCAAGGAATGAATATATCTTTTGAGATCGGATCCCTAGTAATCTAGAGTGATCCATAACATGTATAAATAGAAGTTAGATTGAAGGTAGAGAGGTTAGCAACTATTTGAATACTCGGGCTTTTAGATACACTCATTGTAATCTCTTATAGTGAATGTATTGAGGAATCACTCCTCCATGGACGAGATCTTTCTTTTGATCGAACCACGTAAAAGCTCTCGTGTTCTTTATCGCTTATAAATCTCGCACACAAAAGATTTATCATCGCGCCGCCCACTACAAAAAACACGTGAACAACGACGGAAAAATCCGTCGCAAAACATCAAAAACCGTCAGAAACCGGATCCGCGACGGATCGTAGACGGATTTGCACCGCCTCTAAAAGCCTCAAGTTACGCAGACAACGACGGTAAAAATCCGCCGCAAAATTTTGAAGCGGACTAGCTTACGGACTTATCCGTCGCTGATAGATTAGTCGTTTTGACTCGTCGCTTGTTACGTTGAATTAACGACGAAAAGTCCGTCAGAACTAGCGACGAAAACAATTCCGCCGCTAAATTATTTGGGTAATTCCGTCAGAGATCCGCCGCAAATAACGACGGACTTTTTACGCCGCTATATAATTCCGTCATAATTGAGTCTCGATCCGTCGCAACATCTATTCGCTATTCCGTCAGAACTCCGCAGATTACGACGGATTTTTTCCGTCGCTAATAGAGTCCGTCAGAGATCCGTCCGTTACACCACGACAAATTAGATTCTGTTCGCCTCGTAACCGCCACAGCTCCGACTTAATTCCGCCTCTATTCCGCCGCTATACTTAAAATATTTCAACAACCCGCCAGCATTATGTTTTACCCGTGTTTTTACCTGCTCAATACATCCACAATCATCACAAATTCATCCACAATCATCCACAATCATCACAAATCCAAATCCAAATCCAACAACATCCACAATCATCACAAATCCATCCACAATCCATCCAAATCACAATCCAAATCATCACAAATCCATCCACAATCCATCCAAATCACAATCCAAATCATCACAAATCCACAATCCAAATCATCACAAATCCACAATCCAAATCACAAATCCACAATCCATCCACAATTATTCAATACATCCACAATCTAATAATTCACAACAACTATTCGATACGGAGTTATAAATCCAAATCTAAATCCAATTCAACAATTCAAATCCAACAACAACAATTCAAAATATCCATAAATGAAGTAAAACGATAGATAGGAATCAATATGGTGGAGGGGTGGTCGAGGTCCAGATCGCCACTCGAGTCCGATAGGAATCACCGAATGCCTCCGCTGAGCTTCCATCCGAGCTTGAAGACGCTGAAGCATCCGTGCATGCTCACTCTGTGCTTCAATCTCGCCTCGCCCCGCTCACGCCTCTTTCTCCACCGTAGTTGCTCACCCATCCGCTCTCTCTAACTTCATCCGCCTCCATCTCCGCCAATCTACTCGATATCCGTGAGACTCCATACGAAGTCGCCGCAGAGCCGGAACTAGAGTCGCCTCCATGAATGTACGTGAGAGAGAACCAAAGACCAAACAATCTCTTTTTCTTCGATGCAGCGCCCGAGGATACCCTTGAGGATCCGAGTCCTATCTACTGGCTCTCATCTCACCGGCTTGAGTCAAAATCAACTGGTCCTCCACCGCCCCCCGATTTGCAAGAAAATCGCTTAACTTTCCAAATAGAAGTTATTTTTACATCATTACCATATTTAATATTTAATCTACTTACCGCGATGCTACGAGCCTTCCCATCTCAGATAACTTCCATCGGAGCGACATGATATTTCAAAACATCCCATCGACCTCGTAAATATCGACTCCACGCTCTCCGCCTATTCATTCATTCAAACATTATTAATGCACACGTAGGTAAATGATAATAAGTATTTGTGTGCATATAATAGAGGTACAAATACTTAAAAATAAGAAAATTAAACAAGCTTCATTAATGATGTTTTAATCCAATTAGTTTGTATGCCTAATAACTTAGCAATTAATGATTATGATATATGAGGCGGAAAGCGTAACAACATTAAAACCTAAATTGAATTCAAAACTAAATACTTACAATGTCGGTAGCATAATCTAAAGCACATCCGAGCCACCCCGTGCTTAACGATCCCCGCCCCTCACCATCCGGCTCGTCATCCTACTCCTCCTAGCTTTTTTCGCCTTTAGTCCGCACCTCAAGTCGATTCCAATAATCCCGCCACGCAGCCAATCCGATCCGGGAATGAAATGAGGTGGCGCGTGTCGTCACTTCAGGCTCTCGATCTTATGAATAAGATCCTTATATCTCACCGCCTTTTGGCACCATGCACGTAGACTACTTCAAGAGACAAAGCGGCCGATCCCAACAGAAATAATTAAAGCATAAATTTGAAAATGATACATTTGAAATGCACATTCATATATGTTTTCAATTACAAAACATCACATATATACGATAACCAATACATGAAAGACAAGTTGCACTAAAAATTTCATTTAATGAACTCGACTTAGAAAGCACCTCACTTCATGGCTAAACCCCCAAGATCCTCTTTACCTCCATGTTAAAAGCTTTTTCAATTTTACAAGTCCTCTAAAGGTAAAATACATATCCATATATCTTATATAGTGTTGTGTCACAATTGTTTCCTTAGGATCACATTTGATAAATATTATTTGAACCTTAAACATCATTTTCAACAAAAGGATATAAATATTATCAAATTAACTATCACTTAGTCTGAAATAAACCAATATACTTGAATGTAAATCAATAATACCTGGAAGTCTTGAAAATACACCCGCCTCTGATCCTCAGGGACCAATTTCCAACTGAAACCCCGATGGTTCATGACCTTCTTGAACGACTCAGTGATCACATGTGCAACATCATGCGATGGACATAAAATCCTACAATTGAGTTAAAAATAATATACATTATATTCAAATAAGTACAATTGAGTTAAAATAATCTAATTAACTATAGGTACCCATTCACAATAGTCAAGGTCTTCTTCCCCATCGCCCCGTCTCGCACCCACCGCCGACCCTCTCCTCCACCGATAGTAAGTCCTCCCACCGAGGTGCCAACTCCTTCATCCGAGGAGGTAGATGCGTAAATATTCCCACGATCACTAGATCGACTCCTCTACCTCGCCCCGACTCGCCATCCGAAAATAGATTTGGTATGTTACTTTAATAATTTTTATTCTTCAAAAGTTATCAATTGTCTTTGAATTTGGTTTCGTTAGCTATTTGTTTAAACATTGTCATTGAAAAGTTACATCTACAATATCTTTCAAGGTAATTCTTGTTTCTTTTCCTATAAAGCTTTTGACAATAGGATTCATTGAAATGTGTTGTATCGCAGAGAAAACTTACTTTCTTATGCTTCGTAATGGTTGTTCAATTGTATTTTAGCTTATACTTCTAAATTTGCTTGCTTGATGTCAGATTCGTTGATGTGTCCTATTGCATGATAATATTTGAATATTTTTGCTTATCACCGATGTGTACACATTCATTATCTAATTGTTATATCTAGGTCGAGTATCCAGTCCTCGACCATGGTTCGAGGCATCCAAATCGAAATCTTGAGTAGAGAATTGTTATGTTTTGACTTGTAATGCATTAGTAAAGTGGGAGAAGAGGTAATGGTTCGTGAATTGTTGTGCTATCTTGTTATACTCGATAACCGTAATAGAGAGAAGCAATGGTTGTAGCAAAAGATGATCCGCTCGGATGGCAACAAAAAAAAAGAAAAGAGAGAGAGAGAGAGGTCCGAGGTATTGATTATACCTTGAAAAGTCAAATGCATGAGAAGTTCATCACCGCAGCAAAGATAATTTCGACCCTATTCATCTCCATCATAATCATCATCATTCAATGTATTATCATTTTCGATTCCGATAATTCATATGAATCGATTCCGACAATTCATCATCTTCGATCGATTCGTCATCCGCTTATTCTATGTCTATCAAAGTGCCGTCAGATGAACTCGTGTCATGTCATCATCAACCACTACACTTGTAATTAAAGGCATTTCATCCTCTTGAAATGGCGGAGGTACTATCGAACTAGATGATTCATCCGAGACTTCCACATTAGCTCTCGCTTAATTTTGCATACATCCCACCAACTTTGTAGATTGTTTTAAACTCGGATAAGGACAATAGTATACTTGAACGGCTTGTGTGGCAAGGACAAACGGTTCATACTTATTATACCTTCGCCTATAATTCACGTAAACCAATTTGTATTCGTGATGCACCGATGTCCCCAATCGTGATGGATCAAACCACTCGATCTAAACATTGTTACGGTCTTCATAGGTAGCCCATGGTATTCCAACTCACAAACCTCCAAGAATCGCCCATAAAATCGAGTTCATTCTTGTTCCGCACCATAAGTTTCACCTTTAATGCACACACCATCGCTCATGGTGGCTCTTTGTGTCCCATGCTCTAACGTGTGAAATTTATACCCATTTATGTAGTACCGGATACGCCTTAATCATCGAGAAGGCCCTTTGCTAAATCCAATATGAATGGATCGACGACATTGTTGGTATGGTCTTTGACCTAAATCCAACAAATCAATAAACATCTATCAACTGACCGATTAAATATTATAAAAGGAGGTTTCGTTAATGAGATTATATACTCACATATGTATCAAACCAATGTGAGAAGTTTCACGATTTTCAATCTCGTATATGAGATGCGTGGATGTAATCTTTTCAAGAAATCGATAAACAAACTTCAAAACAAATAGTTACAATTAGTATTTAAATAGTTATACTAATTAAAAGTTATACAACGTGAAATTATAAATACTTACTTTAAATAGTTCTCCAAACTTCAACGCAATTCAATAGCACATATAATCGAGCAAAGATCATACTCATTCGAATCTAGATATCTCTTCGACATTTTTCCAAAAGGGCGCCCACCTTGCTTGAATATTGAAAGCATATCCGGAAGTCTTCATGCCTAATATCTCCCCAACATTATAATTGCGAGGCACATTCTTATGTTTCGTTCTTACGTGACCTCAAAATAATAAGAACAGTAATGTTGATGCTTCTTCTACTAAGTACGCATTGCAAATAGAACCTCCACTCGAGCTTTATTTCTCACGTTGTTTTTCAACTTACGTAAGTATCTATCAATGTATATAAAAAGATTAATAGTTATATGTGTATATTTATACATATGGACAACAATTGTTAAAGTGAACGTTTTACCTTCGAATGGATACATCCATCCAGATTGAACGGTCCGCAATACGAGCTTCATCTCGCTAGATGGACCGGTAGATGTTCCATTGAATCAAGAAACTAGGAGGAATATACGCCGAGTCAGCATAAAATGATGGAATATTTTCAAGTTTGCACATGTCCTCAAGTTTGATGTTTCGAGAGGTCAAATCTTTGAAAATAAACTTAATTCCGCTATCGATTTCCAAACATTAGGTGGGAGAAGTTCTCAAATGCGATCGGGAGTATATACGATAAAAATATGGCAATGTGACTCTTCATCCCAAACATCTTCAATTTGGTCATGTCTACACATCTCGCCCATATTTGAGACATACCCGTCTCGAAATCTAAGACCTTTCACCCATTCGCACAAGACTTTTTTTCATGTTTGTCAAGTGTGTAAGAAGCTTTTGGATACTTGCCCGTCGACTCATTCATCTTCAACTCGGGTCTATTGCAAGACAAATTAAGTTCTTCTCGATTTGCTCGTATCTTCGCCTTACCGAATATTCATCACGTTGTTGAACACATTATCAAATACATTCTTCTATGTGCATGACATCCAAATTATGTCGAATCAAAAGAGAACTCCAAGACGGTAAATCCTTAATATACTCCGCCTCCAACCACTACCAAAATATTTGGAAACACTACTATTTATTGCATCACTACCCATTTCACCACCTTCACTAGTCCCATTCCTTCAATACTAGATAATAGTTCTTCTCCCGATAGCGCTCAGTGGACTACTAGTAATCACCGTATTCTTTCTCGAATCCTCTTCTATCCCTTCCGAATTGGTGATCGGATTTAAAAACTTTCGATGATTATCAAACCATGACTGCTACCACTTTTGGTAAAGTAAACGCTCAAGATCCTCCATGCAATGTGGACAAGTTAACCTTCCAAATTGCATCCATCCGCACAACATAGAGTACGCAGAAAGTCACTAATTGTCCAAAGCAATGCAAGACGATCTGAAAATTTTGTTTCAATGAGACATCATAGGTAAGGACACCTGCTTCCCACAAATCTACTAACTCGAAATTAATGGTCATAAGAACACATCAATCTTTTCTTTTGGATTACGTGGCCCCGCACTAGAATTGTGAGAAACATATATTGTTCCTTCATACACATCCATGGAGGAAGATTATAAGGAGTAACTATAACGAGGCCATGAAGAATATTGTTGTCCCGATTGACCAAAAGGTTGGAAACCATCACGAGAGACCCAATCTAACATTACGAATCTCGATTCAAACAAAGGAAACTTCATGTTCAAATGCTTCCATGCAGTGTGTGTTCGCGGATGGCGATGACCCCATCATCACGACGATGCATGCCAACGATATTCTCCGTCAGTAGCCTCGATGCATACAACCTCGTAGTCGAGGAGTAAGAGGAAAATAATACATCTTCTTACATGGAATTTGTGATTTTTTCGAGTTTCGGATGCTCGATTATTGCTCTTGAAACGTGGATGCTCACAAACTTTACATCTCGTCAATTTCGAATCTTGTCGCCAGTAAATCATGCAATTATGTGGACAACAATCTATCTTGTGCACAGGCAATCCCATGCCACGCAACAATTTCTTCGTCTTTGTAGAAGTCATCGTGTACAAGATTACCATCCGGATTTGTCTCTTTCATGAGTTACATTATTTGATCAAAACCTTTCTCGATATATTATTCTCGACTTTCCAACTCGTAAGTCGAGCCACAACAGATAATTGTGAATGGTTTGAGCAACTCGCCACAATGGTTTATCGACGTCATTCAACATGTCGTAAAATTTTCGTGCCTCAAAGATTTGGTTCCTCTTCGTGCTCGGCAAAGTTAAAGCGAGGACCCAGAAGATCCATTACCATCGCCTCGACACGCACTTGATTGAGGTTCGGGGTGATATCGCATTGTCGGATCTATACTCACATTTGTCTCCCTCGAAAGATCCAAGTGTTATAATTTGGAACAAATCCAAATTTTGAAACGTGATATCGCACGGTATCTTGTACTTGATAAGGTATATTATTGCACTTCTTATAAGGACACTTGATCTTTTCCCATCCATGAATGATAGTTGATTACTAGCAAACTCAATGAAGTTTTCAAGTCCGCACAAAAAAATCATGATTTAATCCACCACGAGTACTAAGACGCTTATACATCCATTCACGATTTCGACTCATCACGAGGAAGTGGAAATGGGATTGAAGTGAGAGGCAAATGTTCGCCATGGGAAATGGGATTCGGAAGTGAGAAGCAAATCTGGGAGATGAATGTTCGCAAATGTGGGAGATGAAGTGAGAGGCAAATATTCGAGTACCAACTACTAAGCCCGACTTTAATTTGGTTAATGATTTGGAAGTACATTTGGTTAATGATTTGGAAGTACATTTGTAAGAGGAGATAATTTAGGTGAAGAGAGATGTCGTGATAACTCTATTTATTGGTAAATAGAGGTATACGCATAATTTTCTAATGTTTGGTTATGTTAGGATAATATTTAGATGCAAAAGACAGGTGTACTCATATTCGGATCCAAGTCTATTTCACGCTTCATAACAAAAGGTTCTCACGTTATAGAAATAGAAATGCACGAGACATATACTATATAAAAGTAACACGGATGCATGTTAACATGAAACTAATTTGTAGAGGTATAAAATCGATGCATAAAATAAATCACAAATAGAAAAAACACATGATTAGTCTTATTTTCTTTGATAAAGAGTAGCAATCACAAAATTCGCCTCCCAAACCCTTCACGTGTGGGACATGTGATGTAAATGATCACAACATTAATATATATAGCAATACATATAAATATTAATGGTGTGACCACTTACATCACATGTGAAAGGGTTAGGAGAGGAATTTTTTGTGATTGCTACTCTTTTATCAAAGAGAAATAAGACTAATCATGTGTGAACTTTTTCTATTTGGGAATATGCAAAAAGTAATTCATTTGTTGTTGACATCAAATCATGCAACATTTCTTATTTGGGTTGACACCAGTGTCGAGTGGGTAAAGGACGATCCCTGCTCGAGGAATCCTCGTTAGTTATTTTATTTTATTGCAGATATACGTACATAAAAAAGCAATATGGATTTACTTAAATATTTTTATTTTTTAATTATTACAAAAAAATAGTATGTCTATTCGTAAGGACTTCATGATGTAAATTAAAAGGGCTTAAACGAAGGATATCATTGAAAAATCCCATAAGTGAATATGTGTACCTTGTGAATATAAGTGAATAATTGAAAAGTCGCTTAGGACGGCCGGATGTCGTTTAGAAAAGATTAACTGCAAAAAAGAGGGGGGCATTTGGGGTAGACACTTTGATGCTCAAATTAGTAATGTATTTTGTTTAAGCCTTATTGAGTGCTTAAGATTGCGTATCTGATACATTCAAGACAACGGTATTTATATATGTAGAAATAGTTTTAGTCAGACTTAGTCCTAATCTTTTTTGGAATAGGAGATTTATGACTTAGTATCATTCAATAAATAGGAGATTTATCCAATTATGAGTCATCTATTATATTTTATTCCTTGTCAATATTATAAATGGTTATTTACATTTATCTTCCATATGTAAAAGGGAGATTTATGACTCTTTCCCTATCCCAACTTTAAGAAATATATACGTTAATAAAAACGTCTAAACTGGTGGGCTAAAGAATTTCTATAAACCTAACATAACAGATTTCTATTTCATTTCTTTTTTAACAACTCGTTTAAAATAATTTTGTATGATTGTTTTTAACATAGCAGATGTCTTTTCTTTTCTTTTTTGCATTTTCTGCAAAAAGAAATGATATATTTTCCTTTCATACAAATGAAATGACGTTCGAAAACAATCAATGCGTAAACATTATAAAGTTAGATACGCTTAAATTAAGTGGACTTTACGACCAATTCTCAACCACATCCGATTTATCAGACTACGTACGCCTTGTGTTGCGAACTTTATCTAATATTTAACAAAGATTGGTAATCCAACTATAATATCCATTCGATTTTATTCCCTAATCAGGAACATATCACTCAACATTATCTCGCATTATTAAAAATAATAATAATTAATCTTACTATTTGGTGTTCGATGTGCATTATTTTTCTTATTAATAAATTTGCCACCGATACATAGTGGAGTCTCGCCATTTGTTAATCGAACCTTTAATACTTCCAAATTTGGTGATATAACACTTCGAGATTCGCTTATTTGTTGCCAAATCGATAGGAAAGATACGATTTCATTTTGGTGGTTTGTTCGCATTTTACTAACCATTGAGTAATATTAAAAGAGATTTTGAATTTTATATACTTTTGAAATCCAACACACAATTTACGCTTGGTTCAATTAAGTCATACATAAAATCGAACTTAGATCTAATTATAATTGTCTCTTTGGTATATAATAGATGATTGAACACAAAATGGAACACCCAACCGCAAAGAAACCAAAGAGATGATAATTATATTGCACAAGTAGTATACTAATAATTATAGTTGAAAATCCTTCAAGTTCTTGGAGTTCATTGTGGATGAAAAGCTCCACTTGTACCTTAAAACATATTCCACGTCCATGTTACATAACTACTTATTATATATAGCACATGCTTAATCAAATTTTATTTCTCAAAAGTGATCTATTTATGATTCTATAGCCAAACCAAATTTTAATTACAACTTGGCAAAAAATTGTTGTCTTCTATGATGTAAATTAAAAGGATATCATTGAAAATCTAACGGAGGATATCATTGAAAATTCATAATCTATGGTGAGGATTGATTATTGATAGAGTAGCAATTTGAAAATTCATGTCCAATTCTTAAGGCACCTAAAATCCAACATACTCATTAAATAACCAAGTAAATCCAATATATATACCAATATATCGATACATACCAATATATACCAATACATATATACCAATATATCAATACATACCAATATACTAATACTTACATATATACCAATATATCAATACATACCAATATACGACTAATTTTACATATATACCAATATATACATATATATATACCAATACATACATAAACATACATAATAATAATGTACCAATACATACATAATGTAACAATAATGTACCAATACATACATAAACATAATGTACCAATATATACATATATACATGTATACAAATACATACATAAATATAAATTTTAAATAGATATATATATATATATATACTGGTGGCGTATGGCAATGTGTGTGTATGCATCGGAGGCTGAGTCTGTGTGGCAAAGGGCAAGGAGTATGGGCGGGCTGGGCGGTGGGGTGGGTCGGGCGGGTTATGGCTGGAGACGGAGGGAGACGAGAGAGGCGGCAGGGGTGGTAATTAGGGTTGGGGGATTGGGTGCGAATCTAAATGAAATTGGGAAGAATACGCGTCTGTAATATCATTTCTTAGCGGCGGATTAGCGACGGAAAATATCCGTCGTTAAATTTAAACCCTATAGCGACGTACTAACGACGGAACTTTAACGACGGAAAAAATCCGTCGTTGAAATATGTGAAAATTGAAAATGGAAAAATCCTTTTTATAACGACGTAATAAACCGTCGTTAAATTTACTGACGGACTAACGACTATATAATCCGTCATTGAATTTCTTGGCATTAAAAATTAAAAAATTAATAGTAACGACGAAAAATTCCGTAAATAATATTTAGAATAAATAAAACTAAAATTAAAATTAACGACGGAAAGTATCCGTCGTAATATTAATTAAAAATAAATATTAAAACATCCGTTATTTTACGACGGATCGACGCGTTTTTAAAATTGTACATTAAAAAATAAAAACCCATAATTTAACGACGGATTATGTCCGTCGTTAACTTCAACGACGGATTAACGATTTAATATGACGTCGTTATATATTCGCGCCAAATAGGCCCGCCAAATTCGCCTTAATAACGCCTCAAATCCGTCGTTAATTTAGTCCGTCGTTATTCCGTCTCGAATGGCGACCCCAATTTTAGTCGTTGCTAATCCGTATTTGTTGCGCGTTTTTGTAGTAGTGCGTCTGTGGGAAATTCTAAACGAAAAGCTTCGTTTTCTACATAAAATCAATGGCAAGGACTCGTGCAACCATTAGCGCCACGGAGGCTTGGCAACGGATCGAAGATCCAAACCGGGCTGTTACGCAGCGCCGAGGAAAAGTGGTCGCCACGCCGATAGCAACAATACACACGAGGTTACATAGAAAACATACCTATACACCTCGGGACCGCTGCCTCTTGGAGAAGAGAAGCCGACCTCAACATCGGTGAGCAGGCGGTTCACCAATCTCATGAGGTCCTTGGCGAGCCGTGTCCGATTCCTCAACGCCAACATCGGCCGATTTCAAAGTTTTACGAGTCGAAGACAACGGGCGGGAACCTCAAGAACGCCGGGACCGGCAATCACGGGGCTCGAGGTCGCTCGCCTCCGAAACGATCGAGAACGTTTACCTCGGCGAGATAGCCGAGGCGCTCACCTCGGCGAGATAGCCGAGAGCGCCCACCGGTGATATAGCGAGGCGTTCACCTCGGCATCCTACTCGCCGATCACCTCGACAAGTCACCCCTAACCATTCACCCCGGCGACATCCACGAAGTCAATCACCTCGATACAACTACCGAAGTCAGTCGTCAAGACACGGCCGCGAGGCCGAACGGGACCGAAGAGAGGAAAGGCGGAGTCGATCCCCTCGTCAAAGGACGATAGACGCCACTATCGGTCTCCCACCTCTCCCAGAGAGGATGGCAACCACCTCCGTGATTCGGCCGTGCGGACGGATTATCTCCCATTTCTCAAGGGAAATCCTGGATACACCCCTGCCGCAACGATATCGGGCACCTAACATCGCCGCCCACGACGGCCTCGGAGACCCCTCTGATTTTCTTTTTGCTTATACTACTAACATGGCAAATCAAGGAATGGAAGATTTTCACATGTGCAAGATCTTCCCCGAGGTGTTGATCTCCAAAGCACGACGATGGTTCACCTCCCTTCGCCAGAACAGTATACACAGCTTCATAGATCTCATGTATCAGTTCAAGTGGCGTTTCTACCAAAAGATGCCACCAAGAACCATCATCCGACACCGCCACCATCCGCCGGGGACGAGACGAGGCGATGTCAAATTTCGTCTCACGGTTTATCAAGGAATCCTCAAGATTGATGATAGCAACGATCTCTACATCATCAATGCGTCAAAAACGGATCGACACGGCACTCGAACAAAGAAATCACCGGGGAGAAGTTCAAGACGGCGAGTAGCCTGGACTCGGTGGACAACTATGTCGAGGGACGAGTCGGATCGTAAGAAAATGGAGATATGGGATGACGGCGAGAAGAAGAGGCCGGATGATCGGGGAAGGGGCACCGATCGCCGAAGTGCCTTCGATAGAATCAAAAGGGCCGATGGAGTCCAGTTGGGACCACGGCCAAATCCGGCAACAACAACTGCTCAAGTCAAGGGCAGAAATATTCGGGCTCCATACTGAGCTCTTCCAAAACCACCTCCCATGAAAGGAGGATCCAAGAAGATGTCGAAAGACATGTATTGCGACTATCACCAGGGGTATGGTCACAATACCGACGACTACGTGTCCGAGTTCGGAAATAGGCGAGCTCGTCGAAAGGTGCACTCGAAGTACCTCGACCGCACTACCAGCGAGTCGAAAAACAAGAAGCGAAGAGGAAAGAACGGGGGTGGCAACAATTGTGGGCCGACCTCGAAGACCGCGCACCCCGACGATGACAAAGACGGCGGTCCCAACGCAATAGAGCAAGTATATGCAATCACCGGACTCCCCATAGGTACGACGAGGTCGTCACTAAAAACCGAAGCTCGGAGACCGATCCCCGAGGAGCCTAAAACCAAGCGACTTTGAGATGGTGAGAGCATCCTGTTTTCCAACGACGACCCAGTACCCAAAGTCATGCCCCATCAAGATGCTATTACTATACAAGCAGTGGTGGGCAATAAGAACGTCCATAAGGTCTACATCGACATCGGTGCCTCACATCGACATCATTTTTCAAAGCGCTTAGACAAACTCGAGGTCGGAGGATCCAGATTCATTCAGCACCGTCTAAGCTACGGAGCTTCACTCAGAGGCGGACGCAACCGTATCGTTATCACCCTTCCGGCCACCGTAGACGTGCTCCCGTGTCGGTTACCAAAGCCGCTCAATTCTTCCCGGTCAAGGCTCCCTCTCCATATAACATCATCCTCGGAAGGATTGGCTATATGCCACCAGGCCGTTGCTCGGTCTACCACCTCACTATCAAAATACCCACCCCACCGGTGGGTATTGAGTATCCAGGTGATCGAGCGGTGGCGAAAAGAATGCCTGGATTTCACTCGGGATGAGGCCTTACCTCGAACTAGCAATTCGTAGAACCTCCTCGAAGTTGTCACCCGGATGATCTAACCGACGACCTCCAATTATATGACGATGATCCCACCAAGGTCGTCAAGGTTGGCACCCAGGGTCTCGCTGACATTCGACAACATGTTAAACAACTTCTGAGGAAATACAGGGACATGTTCGCGTGGTCCCCACTCGACCTGACCGGAGTTTCACCCGAACTCATCACTCATCGACTCAACATCGACCCGGCTACCAAACCAGTTCGGCAAAAGAAAAGGGCATTTGCGGCAGAGCGCAACAAGGTGATAAGGAACGAAGTGACCCAACCCAGAAAGCCAAGATCCTGTACGAGATCAAGTACCCAACCTGGATGGCCAACCCTGTTATAGTTCGAAAGCCAGGAGGGGGGTGGCGCATGTGTGTCGACTATACCGACCTGAATAAGCCTTGCCAAGGATTGCTACCCTCCCGATATTGATAAAGGTGGAGGCATTGGTGGGCCATGAGATCTTCGGTTTCTGGATCTTTCTGAGGATACCACCAAGTCTTGATGAGCAAGGAAGATGCTCCAAAAACGGCGTTCATTACTGACTTCGGTGTCTTCGCACACCGAAAAATACCCTTGGATTGAAAACGCGAGCTACCTACCAAAGAATGGTAGACGCTTATATTCAAAGATCACATAGGGAAGATCGCCGAGGTCTCGTCGGCGACATCGTGGTAAAAGGCGGAAAACGACAAGTTGTGTCGGGGACCTCGATCTTATCCTCCAGGCTCTCGGTCGGCCAACCTCAAGCTCAACCCCAAAATGCACGTTCATGGTGAAAGCGGTGAAATTCTTGGGATTTGGGTTTCTCGAAGGGTTGAAGGTTAACCCACCAAGGTGGCGATACTTGACATGCAAGCCAAAGACCGTTCGTGAGATCCACAAACTCACCGGTACCGCTTAGCCGCTCTCGATGAGGTTCCTATCACGGGCTGCGGAGAAACAACTCCTTTCTTCAAAATCTTGAGGAGAGCCGGATTCGCACGGGAGGAAGAGCACCATGTCGCCTTCACGCGGTGAAAAGAGTACTCGCCGACCGCCCACACTTTGTCCGCCCCAAAAGAATGCGAGCTCCTTTCCTTATATCGGCCGCGGATGAGGCAATCGGTGGTCTCGATGCGAGATGAGGTCGGACGACAACTTACTATTTACTTCATCAGTCGAGCTCTCAAAGGACAGGAGACTAGGTACACCATCTTCAAAAAAATAGCGTTGGCACTGGTGAACGCCAAGCGATGTCTCCGACCTTATTTTCAAGCCCATTCCATCCAGGTGCTAACTGACTTACCTCTGAGACAAGTCTTGTCAAAACCTGAGTCGTCAGGACGTATCGCTAAGTGGGCATTGGAGCTCGACGAGCATGATATCTTATACTCCCCCCGACTAGCCATAAAGGGGCAAGCTCTGGCTGACTTCCTGGTAGAAGCCAAGTTTACCGAGGTCAATCCTACCACCGAGGTCACTCCAACCTCCGCGCCTACAACGGAGGAACCTGCCCTCAACCCACCCAACGGCTGTTGGCAAATGTACGTGGACGGAGCCTCATGCAAAATAGGTAGCGGGGCAGGTATCTTACTTCTCGGCCCAGAGAAACAAGAAGTAACCCTCGTGACTACTGGTTCTCCTTCCCGACCACAAACAACGAGGTGGAATATGAAGCGATCTCGGGACTTCGTCTTGCAAAAGAGCTGAAAGTGGATAAAGTCCAGATATTCGGAGATTCTCAGGTGGTGGTAAACCAATTCTTAGGGAAATACGAGACCAAAGAGGATAGGATGAAGCAATACCTTCGTAAAGCAAAAGAAATCTTGACTGTTTGGTATTCCACATTCACGAATCCCACGGTGAGAATAACCGAGTGATGTCCTCGACAAATTAGCCTCGTCATCAACAAATCCACCGGTGGAGGAAGTTCAATCCGGAGAAGTATCGAGAGCCCACATCGGCGTCATCACGAGACCGAACCGAACTGGATGACTCCTATACGAGCTTACCTGGAAGAAGGCGTGTTGCCTCAGGATTGGCTTTAAGCCAAAAAAATGATGGTCAAGTCCCAGAGATACCTCATGCACGAAGGAACACTCTATAGGAAATCCTACCTCCAGCCCCTCCTGAGATGCCTTGGGCCAGAAGAGGCGGACTATGTGCTTAAAGAAATTCACATGGGTCTTGTGGAAGTCACATCGGATCACGAGCTCTCTCAAAGAAAATGTTGAGGTCGGGATATTATTGGCCGACCCTCATCCTAGATTCAACCGAGCTCGTCAAAAAGTGTCCGAAGTGCCAACTTCACGCTACGGTCAAGAAGCTACCTCAAACCGACCTCAGCAGCCTACAAAGTCCTTGGCCTTTTATGTAGTGGGGAATAGACATCGTTGGTCCCTTCGATCGAGCATCGGGCTAGCTTCGGTATTTGGTCGTAGCCATAGACTACTTCACCAAGTGGGTCGAGGCGGAGCCTCTTTCAAATCTCACAAGCAAAAGGATTGAGACATTTGTTTGGAAAACATAGTTTGCCGCTTGACATACCACATATCTTGATCTCGGACAACGGCACACCGGTTAAATCGACAAAATTTGAGAGAATGGTGTGAAGAGCTCCGGATCAAACAACGATTCACCTCGGTTGCTCACGCACAGCGAACGGTCGGATCAAGTGACAAATCATACCATCGCATAAGGGCTGAAAAAGAGGTGGATCGGGCTAAAGGGATTGGGTTGAAAATCTCCTCAATTCCTCCAGTCGCATGCGAGCGACACTCGCACTTCACATGGTGAACACCTTCAGCCTGGTCTACGGCACCGGTCGTCATACCCACCGAGATCGGGCGCCCGAGCCCAAGAACTCTTCACTTAGTCCGGCGAGGCAACGAGGAGAACTTACGAGTCAACCTCGATGCTCAGAGGAAAACGCGAACTCGCTTTCATCAATGAAGCCAAGTACAAATGCCGGTGTGCAGTACTACAACAAGAGGGTGAAAGCCTCCACACTCTAAGTAGGCGACTCGCCCCACGAAACAATGAAGCCAGTAAAGCCGAGCGCCTTAATAAATTGGACCCAACATGGGAAGGCCCATACCACGTCCACGAGGACCTCGGCAAAGGGGCCTATAAGCTTGCTCACCTATCCGGTGTACTTATCCCCCGAACCTGGCATATCACTCACCTGAGGAGGTATTTTACATAGCTTTCGTTTCACGTCGGCATCATGTTAGCCCTCTTTTTCCAAAGCACGATGTTATTTACTTATCAATAAAACATCGTTTTTATTATGCGTGGATTATTTCGTCCTATCTTATATCCATATGAAAATCCGTTTTCACCTCGGATGAAACACACCTTACCTTCAAAAGGGGACGCTCTTGCGAAGATGACAAACCTATTACGTAGGGTACTCAACTAAGAGCGCGCCAGGGGATCACCCCAGCACATACAGATTACTCATTAATTTGAAACATCTACGTGCCAGCACATACAGATTACTCATTAATTTGAAATATCTACGTGCCAACGACGTCAAAATCGGATCCAGGGGACCACCCCTCTCGATATTCCTCGACAAACAAGGCAAGCACACAGATTACTCATTAATTTGAACGTCTACGTGCAAGGCATACAGATTACTCATTAATTTGAACATCTACATGCAAATGACGTCCAAATCGGATCTCGTGCAAATTACACCTCTTTATTGAGCGGATATACACTTCGGTACATAGTCTAAATGCATTTACGACTAAACCAAGTCCTAAGCTATATTTGTACCTCTTTATGGGGAAAATATACACTTCGGTACAAAGTCTAAATACATTTATTACTAAAAAGAAGTCTTAAGCTATATACAAATTACTCGGATCTCCGAGCTGCACCTCGCCATGAATCAATGAAGCTACACCAGTTCGAAACAAAATCTCTGGGTCGGCGATGAATACCCGGGATGAACTCAGTGCCTTCAACCCAGTCAACGAGGTCGGCGTCGCCCCAGCCTACTCCAGGAGCTCTTTGAACCGGCGTAGAGGCGCCCTGACCTGAAGTGGAGGCTCCTGGAGCCGAGGCCGAACTCCGACCTCTCAACCTCGCCGTCCTACCAGTCCTGCGACCTCGTCCCCGACCTGACGTCCTCGCTCGTCCGACTCGTGACGATGGGGCCCGACCACGAGATGACATTTCCGAAATATCTGAACCCATTAGTCAGAGCACCTCGGCATGGTCCATATAGCCGCCGCCCACCTTGACTTCTTCAATTCTCACGTCGGCTGGGGTGTGACTGCGGGGCTCAGGCATGCGTCGCTTGCGGACGATCTCGTAAAGCTGGAGGCACTTGACCAGTTCCTCAAGGCAATCTTTAAAGTTCTTGCTGTTGGGCCCCTCCTCATCCCTCAACACCATGCCCTCAGCAAGCAGAAGCTGAGCTCGATCATCGGCCTCGGATATGGTAATACCACCAGATCGGTGGATCACCGCTTCATATTCCGCATGATCCTCCGAGATCCGCACCAACTTCTCTTGCGCCACCACTCAGTCATTCTTCACATGTCGACGCCTGAATGTCGCCAGAGACATCCGCCTCCTGGACCTCGAGATGAATAATTCTCAGCTTTAAGGCTTCGTTCTGCGCGGGGCGGGTCACTGCGTCTAGCCCTCAAGTCGCCACCGGCCCGGTGGCGATGCGTGCTACCGACCCCAGCGACTTGGCTATCCATGCTGCACAAGATCTGGGTCAGCTCGGCAGATCGGCTCCTCTAGAAACCACCTCCTCATCCTTCTCAGCTAATGCACCTCGGACCTCTTTCAACTTGGTCAAAAGATCGTGATCTAGCCGAATTGAGAAGACGGAAGTGCTAAAACAAGAGACAACACATTCATTTCAAAAGGTGTATTTATTATTCACAAAAGTGGGAATTTTACAAAGCTCGGGATCCTAATGACCCCGGCGATCAAACCTATTACAGTGGTCCACTGACCTGAGCCTCGGTGGGGCTCACTAACGCCTCCCGCCGACCCCTTCGGAGGGACACTCGAGCTCGGCCCCACCTCCCGCCTTCAGCCCGCGACTCGGCGAGGAGTTCACAAGCTACGGATCTTCATCCTCCTCAGATCGGGTAACGGCCTCGGCCGTCGGGAGAGAAGTGGAGGCCGCCAAAATTTCCAGCAGGGGGAAGGACCTCGCCTCGGCAATCACGCGAGTGTAGTCCTTCTCTAGCGTCCTGGGAGCGACCTCAACCCAACCATGCCTGACCTTGTCGAAGTCAGGCATCTCGGCCGCCAACTTCTCCAGGTGGTCGGACACCACCTGCGTCCTGAGTACGGCGGCCAGGTCGGACAGGAAGGCAGAGAAGGTCTCTGATTCGATGAGCTTCTTTGGCGAAGGCCCTCAAGATCGGCCCTGCTCCGCCAAAGATGGCACTCTTCTCTTGGCGAGCTTCTCCGCCTCGGCCGTCTCCTCTCGAGCACCCTCCACCTCGGCTCGGGCCACCTCCAAGGCCCGAGTCTTTTTTTTCAGGGCGGCCTCAGCAGCCGCCCTTGCGGCCTCGGTATCCGCCCTCGCAGCTTCCGCAGCGGCTAGCGCAGCCTCCGTAGCGGCCCTCGCAGTATCGGCAGCGACCCGCTCCCTCTCCACCGCCTCATACCGAGAGACGCCCTCAGCGATGAGACCGGCAATCCGGTGCATATCCCCGGCGGTACGATGCAGATCCTCCATC
Source organism: Salvia rosmarinus (assembly GCA_036937905.1). Classification (NCBI taxonomy): domain Eukaryota; kingdom Viridiplantae; phylum Streptophyta; class Magnoliopsida; order Lamiales; family Lamiaceae; genus Salvia; species Salvia rosmarinus. Next base: position 64,430,157 of record CM072815.1, on the reverse strand, counting down.
GCCGTGGTTGCATCCTGAAAATCACACAATAAGATACACATAGCAGATGGAAATAACGGCAGACACGGTATAAACCCATACCTTCGGGAAGGATATAGGGGAGCTTGGAACCGAGTACCTCGTATGTAATCCTAGTGCGGGTATCTGCTACCGAGGTCGGATCTGGCCTCGGCTGAGGTACCGCCGTCACCAACTGGCTGAGGTCGGCCACCACCACGGGTGTCATGCTCGGCTCGATCCTCCTCGCCTTCTTCTTGGGTGGGCCCCGGCTCGGCGATGTGGTTGGCGGCAAAGCCGGCACCTTTGCCTTCTTGCGTGGATCGAGCTTCACTACACAATAAGAAGAGAAGTCCATTAGCAACGACATCAGGCATATGAGAATAAGGAAAAAAGGGGGTGCCCTCACCCCGGTCCGACCCCGATCCTGAAGCCTCCGAACTATATATGCTCAGCTCAGCATCATTCAGATCGTCCTCGGTGAAATCGCAAGATATTTCACCGAATGTATTCAGCTCGTCCTCTATGGCACCCAAGGGCTTGACCTTCACATCCCTCATCTTGCCCATACCCCACTTATAACTCGGATGCCCATCAACCCGCAAAAAGAAATACTTTCTTTGCTAATGGGGCAACTTCGAGGGAGCGGTCACCCTGAACTAATGACGAGGTGAGAGGTAGTATACGCCTGCACCCGACGCTAAAAGCGATCAAGATTTGAAGAAAGCTTCTCACTAAGGCCGTAACAAGCAAAACCTAGCCCAACCACCGACCTAATGGAGTTCGGGGTCAACTGGCATATCGGAATTTGAAAATATTCATGGATGCTCTAAAAGATGGGGCGAAGGAACCTAAGACCGCCTTCGCGCGCGTCACGATACGGTGATAAACCCTCCGAGCGCCATAGCTATATCCCTAGATTGCGGCAGGCACCACCATGCCTCCGCCGGAATATGGAACTCCTTCGCTATTCTACACATGTCACCGACAGTCAGAGACGAACTTAGTCCACGATCTTATACTCGTCAGATTTAAAGATATCGCGGAACCCAAGACTAATGCCCCTAGATTTACCCATCAAGTTATGGCACATATAATCCCTAATCTCAACCTCACTATCGGGGGAGGAAGATGATCGGCAGATCCTGACAAAGAAGAGGATGAAGAAGACCTACTTACTTTTTCAATGAAAGGTTTTGCTCCTTCGACGAAGTTCTGAAAATTTCTGGAATAAGTTCTGATATTTTCTCTCTGGAGCAAATGGATGAAGAAGGAAATGAACAATTTCTTTATCCCCCGCCTATTTATAGTACAAGTAGGCGCCCAAACCGCCTATTCAACTTTCCACGGGACTTGGCGAGGCGACACGCGCGTGTTTCGGCGCCAACTAACCGCCAAGACAGATGGCGTATTCTGGGGCGCAGACATGCGGTCGACGTGCAATCATCACCACGGCTTCAGCCGGTTAACTTTCGATTCGGACCTCGCACACCGCTATGATCGGTCGAGCAACCCATTTCGATTCGGACTCGGCAAACTATGCATGATCGGTCGAGCAACCCATCGATTCGGACCTCGGCGAACCGCATGATCGAGCCGATGACAATACATCTCGATTCGGACCTCGACATTCTACTAACGAAGATAGCCGTCCAACTCCGGCTCGGTAATCCCTTTCGGCCATCGCCCTAACAAATCCGGACTTCGACAAATAACCCGGTCGATTCGGGCCTCGATATTGCTCGACGAAGGATATCGCCACCCACGGGCAACTTCGGTTCGGACTCGACAAAGGTCCAAAGATTGTCCAAAGCGGCGAAACATCCATCTCGATGCGGACCTCGACCAATCATCGTAATCGACCACGGCATCAAAAGGCGGATAATCTTCGACAACGACTTTAGGCGAGCAACAACCAACCTCGGCAAAATTATACTTCACGCCCCTCGGCACGGTTGTTACTCGACTAATTGGGGGTATGATGGGATATGGCCTAACCGCTCGGGCCCGATAGCGAGCCCAAGTCCCAAGCTTAACCGGGCACGACCTAATAGACGACCTACGCGGCTCGGCCAAGGTCCAAGCCTAAACCCTTCGAAGATCAACCATATCCTATCGGATATGGAAGGAGATATTGAAGGAGATATTCAAGGAATGAATATATCTTCTCAGATCGGATCCGTAGTAATCTAGAGTGATCCATAACATGTATAAATAGAAGTTAGATTGAAGGTAGAGAGGTTAGCAACTATTTGAATACTCGAGCTTTTAGATACACTCATTGTAATCTCTTATAGTGAAAGTATTGAGTAATCACTCCTCCATGAACGTAGATCTTTCTTTTGATCGAACCACGTAAAAGTCTCTCGTGTTCTTTACTGTTTTCATAAATCTACACACAAGATTTATCAATAGTATAATTAATTATTTTTATACTTAAAAAATACACCATTAATGGAAATTAAGCTATGTAATATTAAAATGTACTTCCCCCGTCTATCAAAAGCTTGCATTCAATTCATTTTTTGTCGATCCACCAAAAGCTTGCATTTTCCTCTTTTAGATATTTTTTCACACTTATAATATGAGATCCATTCTCCATTCACTATTATATACTAAAACATGTCTCATCAAAAGCAATGTAAGCTTTTGGTAGATAAATGGATTTTTTTTCTAATTGAAACCTTATTTTTCTAGAACTAAATACTCATACACACATTAAGCATGCATCTGGGTTATTCAAATTTTCAACTTACTGATTAGAGGGTAAGCATCTTCCCAAATTAGAGCAGCAATATATTATTTTCTAATATATTGTGAAATAATATTGATACTTCCATACTTATTATATTATATATAAACAAGTTAAGCTTTTGGATAAGATGATTATATAGCTTGAAATCACAGGCAGACCCAGTAGGTCAGTAAATAGATCCTATATTCAAATATGACTGCCGTTTATTTATAAAGTAATTAAAGTCAAAGTCGTTGCCTGTAAATTATGTGTTTATTATATTGTTGATTAACGTGGTACAACCTACAAAATATACCACTATTTCTTCCCCCTCTCTCCCTCATCCATCGCCATCATAAATTATACATCATCTTTTCAGAAAATAAAAATAAAAGATGCAGCACGTTAGAAATGAATCATGTGCTCGAGGATAGATTTTTTCAATAAAAAACTATTCAATATATTAGAATTCATTATAATATTATACTCTATCCCTTCCCCAATTTCCTTCATAGTTTTCATTTTTGGGACGTCCTCCAATTTCCTTCCTATCTATTTATGATAACTATCTTCCCAACTTTATCCTCAATAATATTCTTTATTTACATTTTTCTCCACCCATGACCCACCATTATTTCTCTTTTTTATCCTCAACAACCTATTTATTTATACATTTACTACTTATGGTCTATCATTAACTAATTTAATATTACATTATTGTGGGACCCTTATTCCATTTAAAATATATTCAACAATTTTTATTAAAATCCGTGTAGAAGATTCATAGGATTATATTTGGGGGAAGAAGGGAGTATCATGTTACTTAACTTAAGGAGTATCTTACAATATTGACCTGGTATTTCCCCCTTCCTTTTCCCCTTAATTTGCCAGTTTAATTAAAATTTTGAAAAATACAAACGGTAGCAGTTGCTAACTTGCAAGTTACTCCACCTAATTAATTAATATTCAAGCCGCCAGATATAGTAATATACAAACTAGGTGTCCAAACTGAGTAGAATTGTTTATGGTTCTATGATTTATTTTCAAATATTGACATATTTGGTTTTATCACCTCATAGATTGCATTATCTAATTAAAATATATGGACCATATTGACCGTTGGGTAGATCATGATGATACGCTTCTAGAAGAATTCATTGCAGTAGGGATTAATTAATGAGGCCATAATTAATTAAAATAAATTCCCTAAAAGACTAATTAGAGAAATAAATATTAGAAGGATGTCTGGCCGATCTAGTATATTTTTAAAAATTTCGTAGAGAATATTAAAAGCTTATAACAAAATCCATATAGGTTGTTAACATCTTCGGTATAGGCGTCCCAAATATAATTAATTAAATAAACCAACAACTACGTTTAAGATGACAAACCTTGATCGGATAAGTTTGGATAAGTTGTAAAATGAATTGAGATTGGTTTAGATCATAAAGTTACAATATTATGATTTTTTAATATCTTCTATTGATACTTATATATTATTATAATTTTTATTTGCTAATGTAGTTACGAATCATAATATGAGAAGGTAGATAGAAGATTTGAGAAATTAAAATATTATCTATATGTTGTTTTGATGATTTGGAATAAAATTGTTAATGTACAACATATTAAAGTTAAATTATATAATTTCTAATTTTGTGCTTGAAATTCAATATTTAATATTTCATTATTTCTACTAATTATTGATGTGGTTTATGCGTGCCTTTATTGGGTCGAGTCCAACGTATTAACATGATAATTCTGAAACGGCTCAAAAACCATATATGCCTTTGAGGTATGTTAAGTTTTGTATTTCAGATATCTTTACTAACATAGCAGGATCGGAGCAAATGACAAACCAAACGAAGATTCCAGGATGTAATCTTAAATAATATCCCAGATCTGAATGACATCCCCATAAAAATGGATCAGATCTCCCATATATATATATTCACGTATATCAATATAAGATCAAGATCTATCTTTGGTGATAGATTTTCTATAAATAATTTAGGATCTTATTGTAATTGACATCTTGACATGCTCTCTTAATGCCGATACCAAATGCTATACTCCTTTTTCTTCGATCGATGTTATTCCATTATATTTTCTTGACAAGGTTTTAACGAGCCAGAATTCAAGGCTACTTTCCTTCAAACATTCGAAATAATACATATGCAAACTCAACTCTTTCTTGTATAATCTTCGGTTATTTCTATTAGTCCGTTACGTGAAAGCTCAGACATCCGTGATTCTCGTTAATTATTCCTCGTTCCACGAAATTTGCTACCTTGATCGCTAGGTTTTTTATTCATTTTCTTCATTTGTTAAGAAAAACACGACTCAATAATTATTAATAATATTCCTCTCATCCATCAAAAGCTTGCATTGTTTTTGGTGGCATGAATTTTAATAAATTGTAGTAAGTGAAAAATGGATCCCATATTGTAAGTGTAAATGTTCAAAACAGAAAAATACAAGCTTTTGGTGGATGTATAGAAAAAGAATTAAATGCAAGTTTTTGGTGGACGGATGAGGGAGTACTAGTTTTTGACTTTTTATTGGGACAAAAAATCAAGGTATTATAATAGCTCATATATGATTATTTAGATATTTTATATATTTAATGGATCGAGTGGAATTAGCCGTTATTACCAATGACGGAGCCAGGAAATTTTTCTTGGGAGCCCCAACTAATTATAACTTTAAAAGGTAATAAAATTTAATATTAAAAATATAATTTAAAATAATAGTAATTTAAATAATAGTGTAATTTATTTTATAAAATTTATTTATAATTAACTAAACAATCAATCGATAATAGCTACAAAAATTAAATAATAAAAAAATTATAAGTGTTAATATTTTAAATGATATTATCTTAAAAAACTCAAATTTTGATTTTCTTGTACCCATTATAAATCAACAATTGAATCTAAAATTAATTCACATATAAAGCTTATTAGAATAAGTTTAAATAAATATTACCTATATTTGTTATAATAAATTTATCATAATCTTTTTAAAAATTTTGATTGATCACATTAATTTACATATAAATTTTATTATATATATATATATATATATATATATATATATATATATATATATATATATTATTTTATCAATGTAAAATAAATTATAGAAAAAAGGAAAGAAAGAACACAAAGTAGAGAAATAGAAAGAAAAGAAATAAAGAGACAAAGTAGAGAAATAAAGAAAAGAAAATAAAAACAATTAAAAGAAGAGCACAAAAAGGATTCGTACCAGGGTGTAGGGAAATCTGATTTTAACCCTCTCCTGAGGATCTATCTTGGATGTTTAATTCACCATGCATTGATTATATTCTTAGCATGCACCTATATAATTAATTGCAACACATAGGAGTTTTCTCGTGTTTACCGCGAATCATCGGGGAAGAAAGGATCAAGACTCGTGCTTTGATCTTACGGGTCAGAGCTTGTTTGCCTAAACTCCAATGTCGAGTGAGGACAATCTATGGAGAATGCTATAGAAAAATGTCTTCTTCCTTCTCTCAAGATTTTCGAAAATTCTCATCATGTATATAATAATTCTCGAAAATTATGGCGAGCATTAGCCCTGATTTTCTCTCACCTTATATTTATAATGCAACCATAATCTATCATGATATGATTTAAGCATATCTAATAAATATAATCATATCTTTGAAGATAGAGAGGATCGTCGAGTCCGGTGGGACTCGAGAAGGAGATCGAAATTCTCTAAGCTAAAAGGCACGGATGGGCCGGCCAGGATCAAATGCAAGGAATAAAGATGGGCCTCAAATAAATTAATTATCTTATGTTCATTTCGAACATAAATTAATTCATAAACATTTATTCATGCCACTAGAAAATAAATCGACTTACTCCTTTATTTACGAAGTTGAGTCGGGCTCGCATTTAGACTTTACTGAATCCCTGTATTTAAGATATCGTGCGTCCATTAATTATTTACGTTACGATCGCTTAAAATAATTAATATCTTTAATTCCTTAAGTAGTACCACTCAACCTTATTATTGTACTTGAGATAACTCAACTGCGGGGTTTAGTACAATAAACCTTTTGAGCTCCTTAAGGGGCGTCATCATCCTAGCGGATACGGTGACTCGACACGGTAACTAGCATGACATACAAGCACTGCCACCACCCAAGATGCAGAGAATCTTAGGTTAACTCATGTAACCCTCACCCATAACAAGTCAAAGTGATGGTCAGCAACTCATACTCACCTAATACCTTATCGAGGTTTAGATCAACGTAAGTCTCCGAGATCTAGGTTCTTCACGACGGTCGGATAGAAGAACTCATCTCATCGTGATCCATCAATACGTCGAGGCGCATCGGTATAGACAAGTAACTAAGTCAAGCCACTTCTTATCTATACCGCAGCCTACACCGACAACTCGTCCTCAAATTGTCTCAGCTGTGATACTTTTTATATCTCATTAAGCTTGACCAATCATACAGACTTCTGTGATCTACAACAGACTGTATGATCTAACTTATATATGAGATAAATGGACATACATATGCAATCAAGTAAACAATTCGGATAGGAGATTGTAATAGTGGTAATAGGAAACATTGTATACAAGCTCAACCAAAACTGCTTCCAGTATATAAATCCAATAATCTCCCACTTATACTAAAGCAAAACTTTTAGTATACAATGTATCTCTCTACTAGCTATTACAAACGACACCATCACTTTGCTTCTCCCACTTATACAAAAAGTTTCATTTCTAAGTGGGTGCCATCTTGCGCAATCCAAGTCCTCGAATATGCTCTTCGTAGACTTTTTGCGGCAGGCTCTTCGTGAATGAATCAGCTAGGTTATCCGCAGTACCAATCTTCTCAATCAACACATCCCCTCATCTAACGATTTCTCGTATGACATGGTACTTTCTCACTATGTGTTTGGTTGCCTTGTGGGTCCGTGGTTCCTTCGAGTTTGCCACTACACCTGAGTTATCACAGTAAACTATGATACTCTTGGACAAACAAGGTACGACATCTAGATCCATGAGATAGTTCTTGAACCATACAGCCTCCTTAGCAGCCTCCGAAGCGGCTACATATTCGGCTTCCATGGTGGAGTCCGCAATGCATCGTTGGTTTGCACTCCGCTAGGATACGGCTCCTCCTCCCAATGTAAACACATAGCCCGAGATAGACTTCTTCTCATCACGGTCAGCTTGAAAATCTGAGTCTGAATAACCCAAAGGCATTAGACTATCTGACGTAAAGTGCAAGAAATACCACATCACCGTTGACATCTAAACGATACACACAACTTTCGCTAGGCAACTGGGTAAATCCATAGGACTTTACCACCTCGTCAAAGCGTAAGTTCCAGGATCGTAAACTTCTTAAGCTTCCATACTAGATGCTCTTCACCCTTCACCACATAACCTTCGGGTTGCTACATATAGATGTCTCTACCTTCTTCAAGGTAACCGTTTAGAAAAGCGGTTTTCACATCTATTTGCCAAACCTCAAGGTTTAAGTGGCGCTATGGCCGTAAGAATTACGATGGACTTGAGCATTGCTATAGGCGAAAAGGTCTCATCGAAATCAATGCCCTCAATCGAGTGTACCCTTTCGCCACAAGCACGGCTTAAAAGCGAAACCTCTCCATCCGAATCTTTCTTCCTCTTTATACCCACTTACTACCTATGGCTTCCTTGCCATCCGGTAGAGGTGTCTTTCGTATACATCCATAGCTGTTATGGACTCGATTTCTAAGTCCACGCGTGTGCCATGATCTTGCATCGATGTCTTGTATCGCCTCACCGTATGTCCATGGGTCGATTATTGCCGCTCGTTCCCAGGACTAAACCGAAGATTCATCCACGAACATAAATCGCTCGGGTTGACGAACAACCTCCCACTACGACGAGGCGCTCTTGGCACAATGGCAAGCGGTGGGTGCGATAACTTGTGGTTCTCATCTTGCACAACTTTGGATAGGAGCCACTTATACGGTCGGTATCTCGGTGGAACTCGACCCACTTCAATTTCTTGAAGTATCGGTGTCGATCCTCCCACTAGACACAACATCTCGTACCTTTGGCTTAATCGGTGGTGGAATCGATCATCTTCTAATTCTTGAAGAATGATTTCAACTTTGGATTTATAGTTTTCATATAATTCTCTTCTAAGAATCGGGCATTAGTGCGATAATGACCTTCCGATCCTTGGGACTATAGAAATAACCACCTTCGTTTCTCTAGGATAGCCAATAAACGACCTTGTATCGGATCTAGACTCCAACTTGTCGGTCTTCTTGTTCAAGACATGTCTTTGATCGCCCATATCCTTATGTGGTTTAAACTGAGCTGCGCCCAAACCACAACTCGAAAGGGGTCTTTTCTACTGATTTGGATGGTATTATATTTAGCAAGTATGCCGCTGTTTCTAAAGCATACCCCCAGAACGATATAGGCAACGTTGCATAACTCATCATCGATCTAACCATTTCTAAAAGAGTCATATTTCTTCGCTCTGACACACCATTTTGTTGTGGTGTGCCCGGTGTAGTGAGCTGGGAGGTAATCCCATACTGCACCAAATAGTCCATAAACTCGTTATTGAGGTATTCGCCACCGCGATCAGACCGCAGTGACTTGATACTTTTACCAAGCTTTGTCTCCACTTCCGCCTTAAATTCTTTGAATTTCTCAAAGCATTCAGACTTGCGGTGAAGCAGGTATATGTATCCGTACCTTAAGTAATCGTCAATGAAAGTGACAAAGTACTCGTACCCTCCACGAGCTTGTGTGGACCTATGTCCACACAGGTCAGAATGGACTAACTCCAACACTTCTTTGGCTCTATAACCCTTCGCTTTGAAGGGTCTGGTCGACATATTTCCTTCTATACAGATTCGCGGTCGGGCAGAGTGGCGTGAGATCACCCAACGCCCATTCTTAGCGGTCTTTGGATCCTATTTAGATTGATGTGACATAATCTAAGATACCAGAGAAATGTGATGTCATCTTGCGAAGAAAACTTTCTCTTCTTAAGGTTTGATGTAGATGCAACATAATTAAAGGTATTATGTTTGGCGAAATAGTATAAAGCGAATTATATAAAGTGCCACCACGGATAACCGTCATTTCTTATGATATAAACACCACTATAAAAACAATGAATATCCATGAATAAATAGTTTCAAAAGCTGAAATAAGGTTTCACGAAACTCCGCACATATAAAGCGTCTTTCAAAACTAAAGCTGTTCTATCAAAACATAAAGTAACATCTCCGACCGCAACGGCCTCGACTTTCGCGCGTTGCCCATGGAATCGTTATCTCGCCATCACACGCTCCTTGTCCGTATGAACCCCTGCAAGGTGTAACAAATATGATCAGTCGCACCCGTATCTACTACCCATGAATGAGTAGAACAAGTCGCTAAACATGTTTCCGTTACTAAAGCAAATGGCATACCTTGAGCCTTGAGCATAGGGCACTTGGCCTTCCAATGCCCGATCTTGCCAAGCACTTGAAGCTCTTGCCTCTCCTTTGGTGTTTCAAGCCTCCGGTGACAGACATGTTCTTGCTCTCACTACTCTCACTGTTATTGCCTCTACCACCTTTGGTGTCCCTTTTTCTTCTTCCATTTTTCAACGGAAAATTTGGGCCCCTAGATGTGCTAGCAAGGGCATGTGCTCCTTTGCCCATGACTCCTTCCGCGGCTACGAGATCATTAAGCAACTGACTAAGTGTATACTCGGTCTTGCTCATGATCGCGTTCACGCGAAAGTTCTCAAAAGACTTGGATATTGTGTTGAGGATGATATCGACCTTGGCTTCGCCGTCAATACCTCCTCCCAACTGATCAAGACTATCCATGAGATGAGTCATGTGGGAGACATGTTCATGGACCGAACTTCCTTCTTCCATCTTACACGCCAAGATTTCTCTCATTGTGTGGAAGCGGACTGTCCGATCCGACTGCCCAAACTTACTCTCGAGAATTGACCATATTTCAGTCGCGTCTACCATCGACTGGTGCTGCAGCTGCAAGCCTTTGGACATTGTAGTCATCATATAGCACTTGGCCATATTGTTTGACTTATGCCAAAGTCCGCTGACTCTCCGCTCATTAGTCGATCGTCGAAGGGCATCGGGTTTGGGAGTAGTGAGAACAAACATGTGTTCTTCAATGATAAGAACATATTCCATGTTTCGCTTTCACTCGATGAAATTTGGACGGATAGAGGATTTTGTGCGAGCATATTGATAATCGGTGTAAGAGACATATCGAAAAGTAATGTAAACACATAAGCATACGATTGCACATAATTCGTAATAATAATATTGTAACCTTTTGATAAAACAATATTAATTGAAACCTCCAATCGTCGAGGAATCCAACATGCAAGAAAGCCACGCGTGTGAGCGTTTACACATGAACCCCTCGACCGGACTAAAATATACCTTTTAGTCGTTTAATTTCAATCCATGTCAACTTATCCTTATGACAAATGAAATTAATGATTGGACCTTACTAGACCACATCACTATCACGAAGGGACTTGGCTTATAGGGAAGTTGTACTTGAGGTGATGTCTCCAAGCATTGACCACAATTTTAACAAACAGATAATGAATTCTTAGAATTGGCATACTCACTAGGACCATACCGCCCAATCCAAATTCCTTTGGTATCTCATTTTAAATCTATCTCTAGAGAACTTATGAAAAATCACATATATCAAGCCACGCGTGTAGGGGCGTTTACATGAAACTCCCACTTCTCAATATATTAAAATGTTTTATTTAGAAATCTCATCTAACAAACTTATGACAAACGCGAAAATAATTAAAAAAATAAGCCCACAATATCAAACGGACATCGGCAAGCAAGCCGCGCGTGTGGGCGTTTACTCACAGTCGCGTATCACTGCTTAGAGATCAAAAAGTGGAGGTATTGAAATTTTAATTTAAAAATTAATATGTCGGATTACTTGCTTAGTCTTTTGTTTCAAAAGGTTTGTCCATGCAGATCACGTAATCCTAGCATGCTTTTCTATAGAACTCAACATGTAAAACATGTTCGCAGAATTCTAAAATATGCTTGAAAAAACGGGATAAACCTAGCATGCTTAATATACGCATCCAATCACGAAAACATATAATATGTTTATCTACGTAATTAAATATACATAGCATGCTTCTGCATAATTTAAACATCCACGACATGCTTTGAACGATAAAAATAAAATAAAATCGCTCATCGCAGCCACTTTCGTGGATCCCAGATTTCGCCTAATTTATTACATAAATTTGCAAAGTACAGATCTTAAAAAAAAAACGAAAACGGGCCTCACGTGCACGAGCACGGACCGGATTCGTCAAAACTGGATTTGGGCCAAAAAATTGAAAACGGGCCGGATCGGGCCAAAAATCTGGAACCGGATCGAAAAATCGGGTTCGCCAAAAAATTCGGTCTGGGCCGAAAACGGGCCGTGTCGGCCCAAAGTTGACTGGGTCGTGTGCGCTAGGGCACAGCCCGGCGCACGCCCAGCCATCCGCCGCCCTTTCTCACGCAACGTCGCCCCAGCCTCTGCGCCTCCTGCCGAGAAGACGCTGCCGAGTCCGTCGAGAGCTCCTACCGGGATATCGCCCAGCCTCGCGCCAGGCCCCTTCCGAGAGCTGTCGAGCACCGCCGGGACATCTGCACGAAAATCGCATGCCCCGCGTCGCCCGGTCCGCCGAAATCCGGGCATTGAGGTTTCCCACGAGAATCGTCGCGTCCCTCGTCGCACGGAGCCCGTCGAGCGCCGCCGCCGAAAGCATCGCAAGCCGCGCTGCCAAGGCCGCCCAGCGCACCGAGACCTCGCCGAGGTTTCCGCACGTGAGAATCGTGCCGAGGCCGCCGAGCGCTGCCGAGCCCGCGCGACCCGTCGAGACCACGTTGAGGTTTCCCGACACGATCTGCCGAGAGTTGTCGAACGCTGCCGAACTCGACCCGTCGAAGCGTGCCGAGCCGCGTCGCCCGATCCCAGCCCGTGCTACCCAGGCGCTTCCGGGCGAGATGTGTCGAGCCACACCCAGCATCCACGCCAGAAGCTGCCAAGACCTGCCGTCCGATGCCGCCCAGCGCCGCTAAGCGCACCGCCGAGGCGCCGAAACCCGTCGAGGCTTGCCGACGACCCATGCCCCTTACCGCCGACTCCTGCCGAGGGAACACGCGCACTGCTGGACGACGTGTCTGCGAGCGCCGAGCACGCGCAGCGTGCCGCCACTCGCACGCCGTTGGCCGTGCGTCCGGTTTTTCGGTGTATTCCCGTCTTCTCGTTCTTCGTGCTTTTTCGTCTTCGTTATTCTTTTACATATAAGATTTACAAAAAGAAATCTAATCTAACCACGGATTTTCTCGTGGTAAAAAATAAAATCCGACAAAAATAGAACGAGCCACGATGAACGACAGATTCTCAATTAATTAATTACGCACGTTATAATCAAACGTGAATTAATCCAACAGAGCCAATATACTGATCTCAGGCTCTGATACCAATTGTAGGGAAATCTGATTTTAACCATCTCCCGAGGATCTATCTTGGATGTTTAATTCACCATACATTGATTATATTCCTAGCATGCACCTATATAATTAATTGCAACACGTAGGTATTTTCTCTTGTTTACCTGCGAATCTGTCGGGGAAGAAAGGATCAAGACTCGTGCTTTGATCTTCTGGACTGTATCCCGTTTGCCTAAACTCCAATGCCGAGTGAGGATAATCTATGGAGAATGCTATAGAAAAACGTCTTCTTCCTTCTCTCAAAATTTTCGAAAACTCTCACTATGTGTATAGTAATTCTCGAAAATTATGGCTTGAGCATTAGCCTTGATTTTCTCTCTCACCTTATATTTATAATTTAACCCTAATCCTATCATGATAGGATTTATGCATATCTAATAGATATAATCATATCACTTAAGATAGAGAGGATCAAGCTGAGTCCCAGTGGGACTCGAGAAGAGGAGATCGAAATTCTCTAAGCTAAAAGGCCTGGATGGGCCTCAAACAAATTAATTATCTTATGTTCAGCCCAGAACATAAATTAATTCATAAACATTTATTCATGCCACTAGAGAATAAATGCTGACTTACCCCTTTATTTCCGAAGTTGAGTCGGGCTCGCATTTAGACTTTACGAATCCTTGTATTTAAGATATCAGTCGTCCATTAATTATTTACGCTGCTCGATCGCTTAAAATAATTAATATCTTTAATTCCTTAAGTAGTACCACTCAACCTTATTATTGTACTTGAGATAACTCAACTGCGCAGGTTTAGTACAATAAACCTTTTGAGCTCCTTAAGGGGACGTCATCATCCTAAACGGATACGGTGACTCGACACAGGTAACTAGCATGACATACAAGCACTGCCACAACCAAAGATGCAGAGAATCTTGGGTTAACTTATGTAACCCTCACCCATAACAAGTCAAAGTGATGGTCAGCAACTCATACTCACCTAATACCTTATCGATGTTTAGATCAACGTAAGTCTCCGAGATCTAGGTTCTTCACGACGGTCAGATAGAAGAACTCATCTCACGTGATCCATCAATACGTCGACGCATCAAGTATAGACAAGTAACTAAGTCAAGTCACTTCTTATCTATACAGCACTTTATACCGACAACTCGTCCTCAAGTTGTCTCACCGTGATACTTTTATATATCATTAAGCTTGATCAATCATACTGACTTCGTGATCTACAACACAATCGTATGATCTAACTTATATATGAGATAAAGGGACATACATATGCAATCAAGTATACAATTCAGATAGGAGATTGTAATAGTGGTAACAGGAAACATTGTATACAAGCTCAACCAAAACTGCTTCCAGTATACAAATCCAACACCGGGCACTTGGGAGAAAGCCAACATTATTAACCAACGCACCACATACAATGCATTTATACACTTTAATAGATATATAATAATAATTTTTTTGAAAAAAGTTGGGGACCCATGGCTTCATGTAGCTCCGCCGGTGGTTATTACTATATGAATTTAAACAAACTTGGTAAGTAAGGCTAGCATCCTTAGCGGATTTGAGACAATTATAAGTAGATAAAATTTTAATAGGTTTAGATTTAAAAAGTACTTAATGAATAGATATCCGATCTATTATCATCTCTAACTATAATTAATAAATAAATTAGGTATTGTGATTATTACCTATACACATAGGTATGCCTGAATGTGTTAAAAACTACTATCAATATGTATTATTTGGACCATTTCTCCTGAAGTGTTATAAAATTAACCAACTAAAAGATCTTCTAACATGGTAATCAGGTCGAAATATTTGACTAATGAATATGAAATTCATATTAACAAATGCATTTACAATGTTAGACAGAGATTTAATATAAAATATTTTGAAATCTTTCTTCTAGATCCTCTCCGCAAATAAATTTCATAGAAACACCCAACTAATTTCTAAAGTAGAAGCTTCTAGTCATTCGATTTGTGAAAAGAAGTTGCCATTTCAAACTTAAATTCTTAAAATTCTTTTTTCTTATATATGCTCGAATTTTTCCACAGGTATTTTAAAGATTTTATCACCACTCGATGTTGAGGACTCGTCACAACACAATCTTGAGTCGCGACTCAAGTCTCCAAAATAGGCTACAATATTGAACTTAAGACAATAAAATTGCAGGAGTAGAGTATACTGAACTTAAGACAATAAAATTTAAAACATCGTCATTTAAGAAATTGCAATAAATATTAAAAGTCATTTTTCCTTTGTGTTAATGCATAAAAATAACTCAATCCATAACTTGTATATTAAATTTACCCCAAGTTTTAAATCTAATATAAAAACTAACCAATTGTATGTACCGTGGAGAGTTGATTGTCCAGCGATCAATGAATTCTGGGTGGGGATTGGGGATTGGCCATTGGTTGGGGGTGGGGAAGGGAGGAGGTTGACCATTGGGTTTTGGGGTGGGGGTGATTGGCCGTTAGGTTTTGGGGAGTGGGGTGATTGGCCGTGGGGTGGGGGTGGGGTGGGGGTGGGGGTGGGGGGGTTGACCATTCGATTTTGGGAGAGGTTAGTCGTTGGGTTTTGGGGATGGGTCATGGGGGTTTGGTTGTTGGGTGAGGTGCGGGAGGGTTGGTCGTTGGGGGTGGGATTGGGGTTGGCCGTTGGTTTTGGAGGAGGGTTGGCCTTTGGATTAGAGAGGGGGTCGTTGGATGGTGGGCTGGGTTTTAGAAGGAAGCACGAACTTTTCTATCATTTCATTCAATTTTTGACAATTTCGATAGTAAATTATAAATTGATAATACTTTTAATATAGATGTTATGGATATGATTAGAAAGATTTTCTCCATTTTTTTGACATAAAAATACAAGTATAGCACCGTCATGCTAAAAATTCCGAGTCATCTTCCAAAACATATCGACAACGAAACTCCAGCTAACATTGATTAAGCTCACCGATTTAAGATTAATATCAACATATGTTATAATACAGCACGTCAAAATGTAAGATTATATTCCCTCCAACTATATGAAAAAATTTGAACTGCAAAAAGCAAAACTCGAGGCTCATGAACACAAGGAGTAACTTCCACAACCTTCTTCGGTCTTCACCAACGAGCATATCGATCTTCTATCGCGTCGTTGGTGTCGTCTTTATTGCTACACATATATTACAAAATATTAAAATTACGACTATAATGTATACTATGTAAGCAGACTCGGATCCTTTCCAAATCCAGAATCACCTAACATCTTAATTTCCCAACAACACACAAACTATTTACATCAACCACCCTGAAGAAGATCACTCTTCGATCAACTTTCACACACAAAAAAAAAATTCTAAATAAAAAAAAAAATTCAAAAATCTTCACCAACTTCTCTTTCGATCATGCTGTTGCTGCTGCTGAACTCGATTCAATCCATTAATCACACTTTTTGGTGAAGATGGGCCCTCACTGTGCACAACCGCCACCTTCTCGCTCTTCTTCCTCTTCGGCCTTCTCTCACTGGCTACCGCCGACGCGCCGCTCCCTCCGGCAACCGTAGGCGCCAAATACCACCCGATCGACGTGCACATAATCGCAAACGAGCGGCCGTAGATCACGAGAAACAACAAAATCAGCACCACCATCACCGGGAAATAGAAATGAGGATGCTTCAAATCCTCCAGCTTAAAATTACTCCCCTTGCATCTCAGCGATCTCTTCTTCTTCATCGTTTTCTCGCTCTTCGTCTCCCCCTCCGGCGCCGCCGCCGCACCGGTGCCGTCGTCATGATCGCTCTTGAAACTGCGCTGCTCGGTCAAATTCTTCGCCGATTTTGGCTGATTCTTCTCCTTTACCTTGACGACGATCGGCTTAACATTGCCGGAATCGTTGGTGTAGACGAATCGGACGAAGGAGATGTCCTCGGATCCTTTCTGCGTGTAGATCTTCTGCTTTTTGTCTTCGAGATCTGCTAGGAGCGCGTTGAATTTGTCTAAGCCTCTATCCGCGTAGGGATTTTTACTGCCGCTGTCTCTTCCCATGATTTTGCAGAAGCTGGTGCTCCGCCGCGACCGCTTCGGTGTGGGGCAGGGGCTGGCGTAGGCTTCGTGATCGCCGTCATGTTGGTTGCTGAAACTTCCACTTCCGCAAATGAACATCTGAGAATTTTTCGTTTTTTCTGTGATTTTGGATGATTTTTTGGGTTTGATCAAATTGGAAGAAAAAATGAGGGATATGTGATATATATGTGAGAGAAGACTTGATGAAGAGGGGGCGATTTGGTCAAAGAAATGACAGTTTTTCTTTGGCTGAAAACTATGGTTCCATAGAAGCTTCTATATGCCTATTATTGTAAATATAGAGGTTTGACTTCTTGTAGTTGTAGGAATTGGGAACTGAAATATTATCGCCAGGCCCGGGAAACTTAGTAGTATTTTTGGTGCCTTAATATTTAAACAGGAGTGCATTTTATTGTTTGGTGAGATTCATTTAAATGAGAGAGTAATGCATAAGACTGTCACGGATTAAGATTTATCTCACGAATCATTATATTTATATTTATATTTTATAAATTATTAATAAATTTACAAATATGTTAAATATAGACTTGCATTTACTTTGACCGATGGATTTTCACACGTCACACCATTTTTGTGATTTATGTTGTTTCTTATATATAATCAATGTGAAATTTGGATAATCATGACTTGATTGTCTTTTTTCTTATGAAAAAAACTAGCATGATAATATACGTGCAACACATGTTAAAGTTATTAGATTTAAATAATAAATATATATGTTAAAAAAGATAAATCTTAGCACAGTTATGGATAATTTTAAATATAAAATGATTCTTATCTTACATACACACTTTTATGATAGTATAATATGTATAGAGAGAGCTCGTATATCAATTATAGTATTGTCCTAAATTAAATATAAAATTGAAATAAAATAGATAAATCAACTTTTATAGAACAAAAGCTCTTTTATGAGACATAAGTTATATCATGTGATGATCTTTGAAGACTACCTTCCCCATGAAATCTCTTAGATCCGATTGTGATGTAGTGAGTTAGGGGCCTATTCAATTAAATTTGATTTGAAATGATCCTTACACTAAGGGTGTTTACTTTATATGATTATGATAGATAAATAAAACTAATCCAACTTAATCAAATATTTACTTTTAAGGATTAACATTTTGAGGATATCCCAAAACCCGAGATTATTTCAATCATTTGTCTCTATTAATTTTAATCCAACTAGATAGGTAGGATTAGAATAATCCTTCAAATAAAAAGAGATTTATTTATCTCAGTTTTAATCCTTCATTTATCATTTGTAATAAACAAATGATTAATAGATAAAAATTATCTTATCATATATTTAATCCATCAAATACTCAATCTTTCAAAATGTTAATAATGAAAAGTAAACACTCTCGAAAATTTGAGTAACTTATTGAATACTATTGTTTAGTGTTAATCAGATAAACGTGAGCACGACGGGAATGGAAAACCTGCTCTATTAGTCTAAGACTCTAAGGTAACTTATCTTGAAAATACATACATTTCTCAACACGGTTTTGGTGTCAAAGACAACTAATGTACAGAGGTTGAATTTTTTTCCAGTTTTATGAAATTGACTGAAACTGATTGAATATTCCTTCTTCTTTTTTCCCACTGGTTTCAAATATAACACCAGTTTTGAATTTTGATTTGTTCCATTGTATCTAAGTTTGAAAATGTAGAAAATTGTTAGTTGTGTAGATAAAAATTTGAAAATTTAAAGCGGCTATCTAGCATTTGAAATTTTTATTGAAAATACTAGTGAGTACTCTGGCTAATATGAGAGGCCGATGTTTGAAATATTTGGCGATATCCTAACAATTATCTTATAAAATATTTAGTGTTTTGGACAAATAGTATCTAGATGACATTAACATCAATCTTTTATCAAGTTACAATGTAGGATTGTCGAAATAAATTGTAGGAACTTATAAGCGCATTGTTTCAAATTCTAACATATTAAACCCATAATTTGAGATGAGATTTACTTTTATATTTCCTATATCTTAAATACAGAACGAAACACAAAATTGTAAAATTAGGTGATCTTGACTAGACCTCTAATTAGAAGTATAAGATAACATAAAAACTCTGATCAGATCGACTTTATATATGAACGTCTCCATATGTGTCTCGTATATCCCTCGTATATAAAGGATATATGTATGCTTTCGTATGCTTCTGACCCTCATATATGGGATATATACGATGCATATATAACGATATTTAACATAAAATCGACCTAATTAGAATGTGTCCCGTAAAATCGTAGTTGAAATTTCATTGCATTCCCTCTTGGTTTGGAGGGGGGGACAAAGAGAAATCATTTTTATATTTTTAATGTTAAAATAAGCAACATCACTAAGTATTTAAAACTCGAAAAAAAACAAGGATTTAAAAGCCTTTTGTTTTAAAAATAAGATATAATTTCATATGAATCTGAAGGCTCGCTTTCAAAATTATAGTTTATCCAGTGCCCACTTCAATCCAAATCGGTCTTTACTTTTCCAATGCATTTCAATTCAAGTTCTTATTCCATTCCACTTCATATATACACGACGATAACTCGCAAACCAAATAAATCTAAATAACACAAACGTCGAAAAAATCAAACATAACGATAATTAGGAACTTGGTCCTGTTCTTTACTTTTTATATTTTTTTTTACAAATCAAAATACAATTATAACAACTGAATATAAAAAAACTCACAAAATAAGATTTCAAACAAATTACGGCATAAAATGGGGCCAGGTACCACATTTTATAAATGGAATAACAGATTAGATATCAGTAAAAAATAATTAAAGTCAATTAATGTAGAGTTGTCAGATAGACGTAAGGTATAATTGACAACAAATCTAATTTTATGTGACGGTAGCAAATGTGGAAAATTATCCTTGTGATAATTACCAAGTAAACTTCTTCCTCACTTTGCTTGACAGTTGTTACCTATATTTTAATTAATTAACAAATTTAAATTTATCCCAAAACTAAATATAATCAAATAAATAAACTGTACAAAAATTTCTATATATCCGTCCGCACGATACGGATGGACAAAAGTATCTTTATTTTTAACAAAAGTATCATTTACATTAAATAAAAGTATCATTTACTTTTTACACTGTAATTCAAAAATATCATTTCCATTGAAGAAAAGTATCATTTGTATTGAAGAAATTTATTATTGTCCGTACAAGCGGATGTCCGCATAGAAGAATATCTCAATAAACTATGATCTTCATATGTCCAGAGTAATTTAATTGAATGGAGTCAAATAACCAAAAGCTTGTTAGTTGAAATTTATCCCAAAACTAAATACAATTAATGAAATTAACTATGATCTTCAAATGCCCATAGTTTAATTGAATCGAGTCAAATAACGAAAAATTGCCTTATTTATTGCTCAGTTGAACTCAAACTTATATAAGCTCTATAAACATAAATTTTCAATTAACTTATAAATATTTTATGAAAGAAAGCAAAGTATATATTATTAAAATTGAATTCACATATATCTAACATTTATAGATCTTTGTAAATGTAAATTTGATTGGATAGATTTAGCACATGTAGGAACGCATGCAAGTGTGTGAAAAATAGGACTTAATGTCAGCCCATACAAGATCTAAAGTACTATGGATGGAAATTCGATGTTCAACATTTTATGATTGTAGAATAACTATTGAGGTTATTTTACTAATTAAACATTTATCTTAAACAATTATGTTATATTTTTATGGGATTTCATATATTTTATTATGGAAGCGTTTAAGATCAATAATTGATTCCTGCTAATCTTTTTCGATTCCAACGCAACAATTCTTTCTCTGCAAATTTTCTTTTAGCAAGCCACACTCTTTTTTGTGTATTTATTTAAATGTTAATGCTTCCGTTTTGATTTTATTGCACGGTAGGTCTAACTTCAGTGCTTTTATACTAGATTTTTATTCCACAGAGAAGCATAATTCATCTTCACAAGCGTACATATTTTTCATCGATCGCGCAACATATATTTGTTTCACAACATAGTCTCTAACTGTAATATACTAATTGTCTAAAATCGATTTGAGATTAATTAGATCGTTAATTAAGATTTTCTTATTACTAATTAAAGATTAAGATATTTATTTTGATTAATAGATGATGCGACCTAATCCGTAACTCAAAAACTGAGTAAGAAAAATAACTTTCATAAGTTTTCGTTATTAGTATTTGTGCTAATATATGTAAGTAGCCAAAAAAAATAGGAATAAGAGTTTTATAGCATAGTTCATAAAAACATGAGTTTTATAGCCATTTTGGCTTAAAAAGACCAAAATATCCCTGAAAATTTTTTTAAAAAAAAAACGGATATACTCTCTCTCTCTCGCACTCACTCTCTCTCTCTCTCACGGACTCACTCACTGTAACACTCACTCACTGAACTCACCTTCTCTCTCGCTCACTCTCTCGCTCTCTCACTCACTCTCTCTCTCTCTCTCACGACTCACTCTCTCTCTCTCACGACTCACTCGACTCACTCTCACTCTCTCACTGTAAAAACAGAAACCCACAACCCACGGTGCTCCTCCACACTCCCCGGAAAACCCACGACCCATGACTCACGACACACTCTCACGACTCATGCAAAACAACAACATGAGTGATACGGATACGGATACAGATCCACGGTACTCCCCGGATACGGCCGAGCAAGCGGCGGCCGAAGGAGAGAGCTCCTCCACGGCGGAAGAAGCTTCTACGCCGGAGCCGTCGCCGTCGCGCACGCAAGCACGCCTCGATCTTCTGCTTCGGGTCGACGAACTTTCGGCACC
The DNA here is from genome assembly GCA_036937905.1 of Salvia rosmarinus. Lineage (NCBI taxonomy): Eukaryota > Viridiplantae > Streptophyta > Magnoliopsida > Lamiales > Lamiaceae > Salvia > Salvia rosmarinus. The sequence goes on along the minus strand of CM072815.1, from coordinate 64,407,998 downwards.
GATTTAGGAGCACCACAGCCTCCGGTGAGTAATCGTGCATTTAAAATTGGTTTGTAATATGTACACGATAGTTTTCATGTGTGACACGATAATTTTCATGTATGACACGATAGTGATGAAATTTCGATAGTTTGTGTGTTTAGAAACTTATAAATTAAAATCAGATTGCTATGTTGTTGAAATTCTGTTAAAATTAGATTGGTTCGTAAAGACACGGTTCTACCGCATTGAAGATATGTACGGTAGCACCGTGTCACGACCAACCGTGCACGATTGTTCTCAGACGGTGCTAACAGTGTACAGATCTTGACACGGTTAGCACTGTCATCAAGAACCGTGCGGTTCGATGCATGGTTAGCACCGTGTATGATTTGAATCGTGTATTCGTTAGAACTTCGTTTAGTGTATCTTGATTAATCTTGTGCATTTGACTTCGTTATAGATGGTCACGACCGATATGCAAGGCTACTGTTGGACGATCAACCAATACATCCGAATTGATGTATTAGCGAGGTGAGGACATGTCAGAGCGGCGGATGTATCGACGATTTAGACAGAGCTGCTTGGGCATCTTCTTCATCTCGGAGAGGAAAGCGCTAATAATGCGCTGCACTGTCGATGGCCCGACAGTTGTGGATCCTAGTTTTGCGGAGTTCGAGATTTGGTTTCACGTTTGTGGAACCGATATACGAGTTGGGATGATTGAGTTTGCCCTGGTCTCCGGATTGTGCTTTGGGCCGTCTTCCTTTGATCCGAACTTGAGGCACGAGATTCCCTGCACCGGCATGTTCCATAGGTTGTTTCGGCCGGAGGACTACTATTTGAGCTCGCACCGATTCATCAAACGGCTAGGTGATGATGCCGCAGACTACTTGAAGGCGGCTTTCATATTAGTAGCTTACCTCATCGTCCTTTGCGCGATAGGAAGCCATCGAGCCATGGGTTTGGGCGTTGGTTGAGGATTTTGCTATGTGGCGAGTTTTCCTTGGGGCTCCTATTCATTCCGTGTCCTCTCGTCACGGGATTGATGTGCTCAAGAGGCACCCGAGCGAGGTGGCGCCGAGGAAGACGTACCATTTCTATGGTCTGTTTGGGCCTTCTGATTTGGTCGTATGAGGCCATCCCGACTTAGGATGTATGTGTGGGTGCCGAGACAGTGAGATCGGATTCGAGATGCTTGATGTGGACTACATGAAGTCCCCACCCAAGATCTTGGATTTTTGATGACGTGTAATTTTAATCTCATGTTTAGTATTTGCTATATATTTATTACATACATTATAATCAATAATGTGTATGTGTTTTTGTAGCGTTTATGTCATCGTGTCTTTGGAGCCGCCGAGACCGAGTAGTCGAGGCATACTACTTGAGCCTATACGAGGCGATCCGATGGCTATTCGGTTTGTGCTGCGGGCGGCATGCTAGAGGTGCACATGACGAGCTGCACTGACACAAAGCAGTGCTGTGCGTGAGAGAGTGCCCGCAGCGGTGGCGGCAGAGCATGTCCCGATCATGCGGCGAGTGGCGGCGGTGGGAAGTGAAGTGCCGAGATACATCTCGGGTTTTGAGCCCAGTCGATCCGCGCGATCTCGATCGCGATCGAGCGTCAGAGACATGAGGAGGCGCGAGCGGACCACGTGTGCTGCGAACACGCCGAGTGTTCGACCAGACGAGGCCTCCATTGCTGCTGTGGCGGAGGCGTCCGTCGTGCCATTGTGGATGATAATTCGGAGAGGCCTCGTGGCTCGAGTGGCTCGGCGTGTGTTCGGCGGTTGACGGATTTCTTGAGCGCAGATCTTGAGGCGTAGATCTCGTACCCTATATCTGCACGTGGGAGCTCGCCGGCTATTGAGCATATCGGTCGAGGCGCTCAATCTCCCAAAGATGAGGAGGGGCCCGCGACTAGCCATCGACGATCCGCTACACGGCGGTCGATCCGAGGAGGTGCCCACATTAGCCACCGACGATCCGCTTCACGGCGGTCGATCCGAGGAGGTGCCCTACATTAGCCACCGACGATCGCTTCACGGTATGTCGATCCGAGGAGGGCCCAAGATTAGCCACCGACGATCGGGTCGTCGAGTCTAGTCACGCCACCGGCGGAGATCGGCGGCTCGAGAGCGATCGTGCTCGAGGTGATGGATCGTCGATGGTGGGGATGCATCGGAGACCTCGCATGCAGCTCCGTAGAGTATGGTACCCCGAGGCGCGACCAAAGGCCTTCGAGGTCTTTAGCAGCAGGCCGGATGTTTTGTCGTGGCTCATTTGAATCGGCATGTCACGACTCAAGCAATGTTTGATCATATCACCGACCAGCATTCTCGAGTTCACGGGCGGTACTTTATTACAACATTTATTCAAATTTTGTTTATATATTTATAATTCAATTAATGGTGTTCTTTTTTATGTGTGTTAGATTATGGAGTTATTCACTTTGTACATACATTGAAAATAATCAACCCACATCGCCCCTAGCAATGTATTATTGCCCACGATCAATGAAGCTCGATGCGTTGTAGCACCGATTGGATTTTATGTAAGTTTGAAATGTCCTTAAATTATTCCAACATAGATAGCTTTAGCTTTATATGGGTATAAATTATTCGACTAAATTTATTCATTTATGCGAAGAACGCTTTGCGTGAGTTCACCGGGCTTCATCCGGATGATCCTATGGGCTATAATGTGGTATCAAAGACCACATATCCACGATGGCAAGTACCCGATGACTTGTTAGCGATGGTACGAGGGAGCGATGCAGAGCATAGCAGACCGTGGTTGTGCGCTAATACGGTAAATTTATTACCTCATTTCTATTTTTTCTATCCAATTGAATGTAAACTTTAAAATTATCAATGTTGCGTATACTAGCCATCCGTAACGCCGGGCAATCAACGGGTCACAGTTCAGATATCTCATCGCGTGGACTCTTGAGGTGTACGATCACGTCAGACAACCCCGACTCTCGAGCGTTGAGGCGTTACGGATGTTGCCCATTATTCGCTTTTCCTCGATCGATGAGGGTAGTGGATTTTGGAACAACAATCCATTGAGGACGACACACAATGAGCATCCGACATTGGCGGAGGTGCCCATGATCAGCGAAGACAGCAGTAAAGACTCGGTGAGTTGCGGTGTCTTTGCATGCCTCTATATGTATCGCTCATCACGTGTATACCTCGAGGTTACATAACGATCGGCGTTACATACGGACTCAACAGACAAACGATAGCTCGTAGGATATGGACATTGTCTCGTTTTGATTAGTTTCTCGACTTTTTGTATTTATAACGGATATTGTAGAATTTTATCCGTGTTAGTGATTTTTTGTTTGTATTGAGGTCGTGACCTCTATGTATATGTTGTGGAGGTCAGAACCTCTTGGCTATTGCTTGTTGTTGGCTATTGCTTGTTGTTGGCTATTTTTGAGTGCGGGTTAGCTTATCCATATTTTAGAGGTTATCTCGCCTGCCCGTTTTTTTACATGTATATATAGTTTGTAAGTTTAATAGTTTTGTCGAATTTGCAACTAACCGAATAGGGGGATTCAATTGGATTCAATTAACCGAATATGAGGATTCAATTAACCGAATAGGGGGATTGAATTGGATTCAATTAACCGAATTTACAATTAACCGAATTTGTTGGATTAGGGGGATTGCACGGGCGTGTACGGGCGTGCACGGGCGTTGTTGGCTATTTGCTGAGTGCACGTCGTGCACGACCGTGTACTGTGCACGATCGTGCACGATCGTGCACGACGTGTATCGTGCACGATCGCACGCGACCGTGTACCCACGCACGCCTGCACGCGCACGCACCCCACACGCCTGTACTGCACGCCTGTACCCTCGTGAATCCAATTGAATCCCCCTAATTCAACAAAAACCAACATAATCCAACAAAAACCAACAACAATCCAATCAATCCCCATAATTCAACAAAACCAACATAATCCAACAAAACCAACAATATTCAAAAAATCCAACATAATTCAACAAAATCCAAAACAACGAATATCATCGCATATAACAAATATCCTTACTCACGAGGCCGTTGAGGACACAAATTCCTTGTATGCTCTTCACTCGACAAATACTACATTTTTCCTACGTCGTGTCCTTTCCACACATGTTTCATCACTAATGGCGATAAATGTTGTGCATGAGCGTTTGTTGTGGCCTCGACCTTGCAACATGTGCATATTTGACGACGCGATCTTGACGAACCCTCAACAACCGATTGCATCCTACTCAATCTAGGACGCCCACCGACGCGTGTGATGATTGGAGGTCGAATAATGTAAGTCGACGTCTGAGTCGGTACAATCCATGCACCGGATGTGATACGATGCAATTCGATAAGAATAAGTCGCCGCAAAAACAGATCGTCGATATATCGAGCCACAATGTCGGTGACTTGTAAACCAAAGCACGCCTAAAAAAAAGAAATTAATCACAAAATAAATTAACCACAACATATGAGTTGGACTTGACGCTTAGATAAATATCGCACCTAATAGCAAGACATGCGTGACAACAAGGATCTCGTCCAAATTGAACTCACGACATTCACATGTCCCATTCTCGCAAATCAACCACGTATGATGTGTTTTCTCTTCGACTTTAAACATGTGTGTCTTCGTTGAACGAACAACCAGCGACGCCTTTTCGACAGAGGCATGTAGCTCGACGCGGCTACCACCAACTCATCGGACCTTGTCGCTGCACTAGCTCGTCAGACGTCAAACCATTTCTCCGTAATAGATCGAAAAGTCTCAAGCAACGAGCAAGCAGTGACGCCGAGCCCACAACAACCGACTATTGAAACTCTCGCGCGATTCAAGTCATGAAACTATATCGTCAGACAGACACTTCAACCTAGACCACCTATGCTCGCCAATGGAAAGTAGATGATGGTGGGGCATCGGTTTTAGAACATCCACCGCAGAAAAAAATCTCTTGAAATCCTCGATCGACAGGCATATGCAATGACTTGATAATCAGACAAACATGCGATCCAAATCGCGCCATATTCTTCCGCAAATGGTAAAAGCACAACACATGCGCGACGCTCGGATACACAGACTCTGACTTTTTCGATGCCCTTATGTTGATCGACACAACTAAGAGATCATCGGGATGACCAATGCACTAACGCGGCCGAGATAAAAACCAAGTCCATGACTCTTCATCCTCAATCGGACCTAACCCAATAGCAATCGGAAGATTCCTTCATTTCCATCCTTCGTAATAATGATAAAACAAATTCCTTTATTCTTTCCCTTAAGACGAGTCCGTCTACAACGACGACCGGCCGTAGGTAATGCTTGAAAGCATACAAACACCGCCCAAGAGCAAGAAACAAATATCGAAATTCGCCATCATGAGCCGCCTCAATATCATATAGTGTCACGGGGTTCGATTCTCTCAACGGATGCAAATATGATGGAAGCAATTGATAGGACCGCTCGAAATCGCCATATGTCATCTCTATAGCGACGTTTCTTGATCGGAGAGCAAAGTTGTAATCCATCTCAATGCCAAATTGTCGATGCATCTCCAATCATCTCTTTCGCTTCAGCACCACACCTTCATCGACCAATTTCGTGCAAAATACTTGCCAACAATCTTAGCGAGCACCGTCGTGGAGCAAGGCGATTCAAATCCAAGTGACAAGTATGATCGTTGTTCAACTTAATTACTCTCCATATCGTTGCCCTCCGACGGCTCGTAGCTTAAAAGGACAACCGTTGCCATGCTTGCAAACATACCCCAAACGTGTTTTACTTGACCGATCGACCACGTACTCTACATGATTCTCCAAGTGGTACAATCCCACGGCTATCGCCAAGTCATCTTCGCCTTAAATATCGAATCAACGATAATTGGTCGGTATGGGGTCCACAAGGTTCGACCCAATCTAATGGCAATGCACCGTCACAATCAAGTAATGGAATAACCCGCCATCGTAACTCATTCATTTGTATCATCATCTACGGTTCGTGAAGTTGTAGCATGAGCCTCACCATCATGTCTTGCTGTTCGAAGTGAAGTTGCGTTGTCCGATAACCTTATCAAGATGTCCCGTTGTCGAATCCAAGCACCAAATTCAAGAGCCAATGAATCAAATATACCTCTACGTCGGTTCGTGTCTTCCTCTTCATACGAATACACCACTCGCCTTCCTCCTCATTCAAGACAACGGCTCATCTTCGTATATAGTGAACCAAGACATCTTGCATTAGACTCGGGCAAGACTGTAGATCGTTGTGAACTATATAATACCGGTGTCTCTGTGTGTACCGTGGCTGCAGACTGCTTGCCCTTTTCAATCACATACACAACTGGATCATCCTTTTGTTCCACAATCAATCGGAACAAATCGATTGTCGGCCAACGATACTTTTATTCTTCTTCCATCACTAGCGCCGTCAGATAGAAAAGCATATAATCCGATCCACCATTGTTTCCTACTTGCTCATGAATCTCTCTTAGCAAATTAGCACGTGAAATCTTCTCTGACCATGTATACGAGAACCTCGTCGCCGCCTATATACTCTACTCGTCCCAACTACCACCATGACGATAATAAGACGTTGCAAGACATCTGTTGCAAAATAAGACATAAAAGATAACGATCGTATACATAGGATGACGAGATACATAGGATGCACGGATGCACGGCCATGCAGCGTCGTGCACCGCACATGCACACTGCGCGACGGCCTTGCACCATGCACGCTCGTGCACGGTGCATGACGGATCTGCGGCACCTGCGCGTCTGCATACACATCTGCACGGTGCACGAGTAAGGTGCACGCTTATGGATGAGTAAGTACACGGTTTATGCATTCATAAGTACGGTATAGCGGTATAGCCGCATCGTATACCTGATTCGTGTTAGCATCTCATATTTTTAAATTTAACTTGTTAAATGATCCTAAATATTAAATTAATCACTTTATTAACATAAAATCAACACAAATAACATATGTGATGCATAATAATTCTACCGTGTACAACCGTGTACTCAAGAACGATTTTTTTCTTCAAAACATGAAATTTATCATTCCAAGAATATAAAAGTATTAAAAAACATATTTAGTCAGAATCATCAATCGTGTACAACCGTGTACTCAAGAACACGTAAAAAAAAATTCAATCTGATTTAATTTACCTTAATCCAGCCTAGCAATGCTCGATTTCCTTTGCTTGATTGAAAAAACGCAGTAACAACTTCTTCTATTAATTATTTTCGCCTCTCTCTCTTCTCTCTTTGAAATTGTAATGTTACAAATGAATTCGTTTGTGATTTGAATTCAATGTGTACCTGTGTTTTTCAAATTAATGTTTACCAACCTTTTTTTATAATTAATGTTTACCAACTTTAATTTAATTCCATTCAATTTTTGGCAGAGAATAGCATTCAATTTTGTATTCATTTTTTTCTTTTCTTCGGCAGAGAGAGAGAGTGCTAGAGAGGAGAGGACTGTGCACCTATTAATTTAGGCAGAGAGAGAGAGAGGAGAGAGAGAGAGAGATATGTATTATTTTAAATGTTGGGGCCAGGGACAATTTTATCTTTTTAAGTCAAAATGACTATAAAACTCATGTTTTTATGACTGTGGATATAAAACTTCTCCCACTATTTCTTTTGGTTACTTATAAACTTCTCCCTTAGTATTTTGATATGCGTGAAAGTTATTTATACGTAGAAATGATATAAGTGCGCACCCATTTTTGAAATATCTTATTTCATGAGACGACCAAAATATGAGAAGTTTTTATTTGCGACGTCGAGTGAATAGTAAATCAAGGTATATTTTTATTCATTTTAGAGCACGATTTTCCAATGGCGATTAATTTCAGATAATTAGTCCTACACCGATTTATATTACGATGAGACTTTGGAATTTAATTCCAACTTAGAGAAATACAAAATTAAATGAGTACAATTTCCGGATGAATTTATTTATGAAGCTTGACTTTTAAAGTGTTTATTTATTTAAAGTTTTCAATTTATTTAAAGTTATATTAATGTTTAAAAGCGATGACTTATAATCTAGCTTCTCACCACATAACTATTATTGGAATTACACTACAAAACATTAAAATATAAATGGGATCAAAAGTCTTTCTCCATATCCCTATCATGACCGAAAATAGTGATGAAATATTTAAGGTTGTTATTTTATTTTATTTTGGGTAAATAACATATAACACTCCAACGTTTTTGACTTTTTATATTTGTATCATAACATAAGTATAATAACAAATTGAACCAAAACCATTGTAGATTTTTAATATTTGTGTCCTGATGACAAATCGGGCCAAATTTACCTATATGGTACATTAGTTCGGATGAATTCGATTATGTGGCATGCACGAAATTAATATATATATATATATAAAGGGGGTATGGTATGTTTTTTCGTGTTACATATTAAACCACAGAAGAAAAATAGAAAATACCTAATAGAGCTCACACATAACTCTTTAGATGAAGAAAACAGGGACGGAACCTTCTCCTCATCTGAAATTCGCAACAGCTTTGTACATAATTTTTTTTTAATTTTTTATGGGATATTGGGATATAGTATTTTGGCTCTTAATGATGAATATATGAATTGTTATCGGCTATAGGAGTAAGAAAACTAAAAGCTTAGAAACTCATGGTTTTTGAGAATGCACAGAGTTTATTGATTTCTCTTCGATTGTATTACAATGAAGTATTACTGCTTATTAATAGACAAAAATATTAAGTATCTTATGGTGCTATCCACCCATCTAAAGAGACATCTCACCTAAAGAGAGTAGGGTGTATTTTTTCGAGTTACACATTAAACCACAAAAGAAAAAAAAAAAAATACCTAATAGAGCTCACACATAACTCTTTAGATGAAGAAAATAGGGACGAAGCCTTCTCCTCCTCTAAAATTCGCAGCAATTTTGTACAAACCTTTTTTTATGGGTTATTGGGATATATTATTTTGGCTCTTAAGGATGGGTATATGAATTGTTATCGGCTATAGGAGCAAGAAAACTGAAAGCTTAGAAACATATGGTTTTTGAGAATGCACAGAGTTTATTGATTTATCTTCGATTATATTACAATGAAGTATTACTGTCTATTAATAGACAAAAATATTAAGCATCTTATGGTGCTATCCACCCATCTAAAGAGACATCTCACCTAAAGAGAAACATGACATTACACATATTCTATCTTATCAAGCATCTTAATAATGATATCTACCAATATTTTACATGTTATCATCATTCATATACGTGTAAAGGAAAAACAGAAAAAATAAGATAATTACAAAAGAAGAACAGTTACAAATTAATAATTGTCACAAATCTGTATAATCTTTCATAAATCTCTGTGAGTTTATGGAATTGTGTCGTAACTTTGAGAATTATCAATAACATCTTCTTCTTTATCTATATTGATGATAGTAGTTTCTTCATCTGTAAGGCTATTACATTCACCGCTGAAATGAATGAACATGTTCCAATTTGGAGTTATCCAGAGTTGTAAATAATGTCATTCAACAACAAGTTTGTACTTCATTCATAATTCAAGTTTAGGGATATTTTCAGATTTCTGAAATATTTTGATTTGTTCTTCATAATACTGAAATGAAAAATGATCAAATTCCATTTTTTTGAATTTGGTTTGAAGATATTGTCCAACATATTCAATGTCTGTCAAATAAATTCTTTTTCTGGCAGGACGATAGCTGTGTGATGTAGCTTCTGGAAGAGAGGCTAAAATTTTGCTGTAGACTTTTGGTTTGGAAGATAAAGATGACATATTTTCAGTTGTCAATAAGAACTTTTCTCCCATTTTATTCATTAGGCCTTCTGTTTTTCCTATAAGACCGAACTCAATGAAATCAATCATACCATTGTAGTAAAAATTAATTATCATTTCATCTGGCATGTCTGTATTGTTTAAATCAATTTGTAGAAGCAGAAGTCAAGGAATTCTGATCTGTTCATCTGTCAAGATTTCTTCTTTCTGTATAAATTTATAAATATCAAACCTTTTTATCATTTTTATGCCTTTAAATTTTAACTCATTGAAATAAATTTCAACAAGTTTATTTTGTAAACTAACAAGGATTTGAGGAAATCCCTGAAAACCTTTTTAGAAATAATCTCATCAAGGTCAGGAACAATCTCCAGGACTGGTTCCATTGTTTCTCTCCAAGGAATATCAAGAATTCTGGTTTTAAAATTTTCAAAACTTCTTGGAGGTGGAACATACTGGGTTTTGTTTTTAAAAAAATCAATTTTTTTATTTAACTTTGTAATAGCTAATTCCACGATCGAGATCGTCTGATCTTTGAAATCACAATCATTTTGTAAACTTTTTAATTGATTGTTTAGATCAGAACTTTTCTTTTGAAAATCCACAAGTTGTGATTCATAATTTTTTAGCAAAGATGACTGATGTTGAATCACACCACTTGGATTTTCTTGTGCAATTTGAGCAAAATCTTTGACTTGCTCTGGTTCAATAAAAAATTCCTGTAAACTAAAGGCTTCTCTAGCATTTGATAATGCTTCTGAAAAATTGTAATAACCTTTCGAAAGAGGTTTATGACAATTAATGTATTTTCGAACAATATTAAAGTTATGAAAAACTCCAATATTTGTTCATCTGAAAATAACATATTGTGTAATGAGCGAAATGCGGCAAAAGAAAAGGAAGGAAAATCCATGGACCGATCCCATCATCTCCACCCTAATGGCTTATTCTATTTTGGTAGTTCAATCGTGGAATTTCTTTTTTTCTGTATTTTCGGAATATGAGTGTGTGACTTGTTATAATTGATTCTATTGATAGTACAGAGGATAGATCTGTCACCTTCACAAAGATGATTCTACTTCGTCAGATATTTATTCAAGTATCTGGAACACAAACTATATGAACTAGACTAAGAAATATTTGAAATATGATTCATAATTAATATTGACCTCGTATCCGGCGGCAAAAAAACCCAACCCGTTTGAAAATAGAAAAGTCTCCTCCTAATTAATCTTTGTCTTTCATATGATTTGACCAATTGGAACTTCTTGATTTGAATATTTGAAATATTTAGAAGAAATTCAGAAAGAATAAGTAAAAAGAAATAAAAATAAAAAAATTCTATATTTTTATATTTAAGTTTAGTGCATATTTTCATTTTTTTATTGACTACTTTCAAAAGAAGTAAAATCCGATAAATCGGAAAGAATTAATATTAATTACAAATTTAAATTTTCTTATGCAACAAACATATCAATATGGGTGGATTTTACCTTTCGTTCCACTTCCAGTTCCTATGTTAATAGGAGTGGGACTTCTTCTTTACCTATTTCTTTTTATTTAATTTGTTTTTGTCTCTAATAAGGCTTTTTCCTTTCTTTATTATTGATTTAATAGGAATTTCTCTTGTTAAGATCCTATGAATTTATTAAAACCTCAGATTCATACTCGAACCATGAGTTTCAGTTCGTCAGGTTGTCTCTTGCCTGTCCATGGATTCAGCAGCAGTTCGAAAGGTTGCCCTATTCGGGAATCTCTGGATCTATGCTTATTTTCAACTCCCTGAAAGATCATTTAGGGGCCTTAGCTGATGATCCGGGCTGTTTCTCTCTCGACGATGAAGCTTATCCCCCATCGTCTCACTGGCCGGTAGATCGTGATGTATATAATAGTGAGGTAGTATGGGACAAAAAATAAATCCACTCGGTTTCCTATTTGGTATAACTCAAAGTCATCAATCGGTTACATCATATAATCTCCTCTTATAGATAGACTAAAGACTCAAAAATGGACAAGAATCTTGTGAGGTTGCTCTGATTTTTTATTTTGTTCAGAAAAATAAAATACCAGAGCATTTAAAACTTGGACTTTAAAAGCTGTAGCTTTTGGCAATGTCTGGATATGCCATAGATTATCAAGGTTAACATGTTGTCTCTGTGTAACCTTTGTAATTGCTCTAAACTTCATAGCAGGTTTGAGCATTTTTGTAAAGTTACCGTTCCATATTAAACTTCATCTTTGTAATCTTTGGTTTCTCTTATTTTGGAGGACTGTGTAACACTTTTGCTTTCCTCGTCTGAAGAACTATCAATTGGACAATTTTTCTCAGAACCTGAGCTGTATAATTTTTCTTTCCTTTGTGTCTTGATGACTTCAGGCTGTGTAATTTTTTCTTTTCCTTTTGAAGGCTTTATAACTTTTCTATCCATTTCCGGCATAGAAAAGACGATTTATCTTTCTAGACAATAGGTCAGCAATATTATTATCTTGACCTTTTATATGTTCAAATTTTGCTCTATAATTATTTCCTTGAATTATTTGTTGTAAGTTTATCCATCTTGTCTTATTAATTTTTTTACTATTAGCATTATTAATAAATTTTACAATAGCTTTACAATCTGTTCTGACGGTGAACTCATTTTTTAAACATATTTTAAATTTTTCTAAAGAATTTATTAATGCATGTATTTCATAATCTAAAGATGTCCAATTTAAACATGTTTTATTAAAGTTTCCACTAGCATAAGCAGCTATTCTTTCTTCATTTTTTTGACTAAATTTATGGGGTTTACAAATTAATACTACTCCTCATCCTTCTTTACATCCATCACATTGAATTATTATGTAACTATTTCTTGTAGGTAATTCTAAAGGTTTAATATTTTTATTTAATTTTTAATTTTCTGAATAAGTTTTTCATCTTCTATATTAAAATGTCGTTGACCATTTTTAGTAGTTTACTATATAACAGACCAACTAATTTACTAAGATTTGGAACAAAGTTCCTAGCATAATTTACTAATCCTAAAAATGATTGAATTTGTTAATTTATTCAGAAATTCTAGAATTTTAGTAGCAATATGAGGTTGTAAATTCTATTTTTCCATTTTCAATTTCTAATTCTAAAAACGAAAATTTTCTTTTAAATAATTCTATTTTCCTTTTACTAACTACTATACCATTCTTTTTAATTTCCTTAAATATAATATTTAAATGTTCTTCATGTTCTTTTACATTATTACTTGCTACAAGAATATCATCAATGTATACTAAACAGAATTTATATTTCAAAAATATACTATCCATAAATCTTTGAAAGATAGCAGACGTATTTTTTAATCCAAAACTTAGTACATTCCATTCAAATTGTCCTTCTGGGCAAGTAAAAGCAGTCCATGGTTTAAATCATTATTCTAATTTTAACTGGTTATATCCACTTTTCAAGTCAAATTTACTAAATATCCTTTTATTTTGTATAAGTGCTATCAAAGTTTCTTTATTTGGTATATTATAACCATCATCTTCACAATTATCATTTAATATTTTATAATTGTATACTATCATAGGTTTTCCTCTTTTTATTTTCGCATGATTTTTAACTATAAAAGCTGTAGATCTATGAGGACTTTGTGAATGTCAAATTAATTCTTGTTTTAACATTTCATTAATTTGTTTTCTAAACTCTTCTACATCTTCTGCACTATACTCTCCATTTTTTATTCTAATTGTAATTTCAGGTAACTTTATTTTTATTTTATCTTCTCCTATTAATTCTAATTTTTCTAATCTTAATAGTATATGATAATTTTTACTTGTTGTAATATCATGCCTTTTTTCTAATTCTTGTGAAATAAATTGTGAGAATAATTTTATAGCTTCATTTTCAATGAAATTATTTTTTTTATTTTGTACTTGTTTTAAAAAATCTAATTCTCCTAGCCCACCATGCTTTCAGGCAAAATCTAATGTATATGTATATCTATGTGTTGGAAAACTATAAACTTGTTTACTTAGTGTAATAAATTTTTTAGCAATTGTCAAGTTACCATTTAAACTAGTAATAAAATTTAATCCTAATAAGAAATCCTTAAAATTTGTTTCTTTTGGGTTTATTATAATCTGAGGTAAATCATATTTTAAACTATAATTACCAGCAAAATTTAAGAATTATATTCCAGTTGGTTCTAAACTGTGTGTAATTTTCATGATTCTATTTTCAACTATTCTAGTTTCCATTTTATAATTTAATAATTTATGAAATTTATGATTTACTAAACTATATCCTATTAAAATTTTAGTACTACTAGTATCTAATATATCATTTAAATCTACATAATTTTCATTATCTATCCATAGTCTACATTGAATATTTATTAGAGTTGTTATTTTTTTATTATTATTATTATTATTATTATTATTATTATTATTATTATTATTATTATTATTATTATTATTATTATTATTATTATTATTATTATTATTATTATTATTATTATTATTATTATTATTATTATTATTATTATTATTCTTCTTCTTCTTTCTAGTTGATTTAGTTCAATATTTTCAAATTTTTGTAATTATTTAGTGTATATTCTATAACTTCTATTCTTCTTTGGAGTTCATCATATTTATTTTCTAGTTTTAAATATTTATGACTATTTAATTCTAACATTACTTCATGTTTTCTAGTTTTTCTTTATACATATCAATATTTTTATTTTCTTCAATTTTAGCGTTTCCTTTTAATTCATTTTTTATTCCAAATAGTCTTTCTAAACATAAGAAGCATATTTCTTCATAATATTTATTACATTGATATCTCCTTGTAATTTCCGGATATAATTTACAGTTAATATATGGAATATGATTATTTCCTTTTTCTTTAATCCAATCATGTAAACAATCATTTAGTGTATTCATATATGTATATGTTACTACTGTAGGATCTATTTCATTTTCATATTCCGTATAAATACTATAGATTGATTCATTATCAGAGTCTTCTGAATTTATAACTTCTATATTATATTCTCCTATTTCTTCTATTAAATTTGATCTTTCATAATTTTTATTTTTTATTAGGACATTTATTAGCTAAGTGTTTTTCTGAATCACATATAAAACTTCTACACTTTCTTTGTAGGGTTTCTTAACATATCTATTTCTATTTTTATTCTTATTATATTTATAAGTAGTACTTTTTCTAATTCCTTTTTATATGATTTTTGTAATATCCATAATCTTGCGGTGTATATATAGCAATTTTACAAAATACCCATAATTATCTTTTTATTTGTTCTTTTATTACTACATCTTTACATCTATCTTCCAAATATTTAAATGTAAACGTTATTATTGGTCTTATTCCTAAATTCGGAGTAGTCACATCCCAAGCTTCATGTATTTGTTTTCATAAATCTCCTGGAAGTTTTATAAAATATTTATTACATACCATTGCTCTACCAGTTTGTGATAATAATCTACCAAAATCATTTGTAAATTTTCTTATATATTTAAAATCTGAAATACTTAGTTGCTCTAAATTTCTTATTATGGTGTCTTGTAAAAATGTGTTATCTTTTGCCTGATCAACACCTATTATTAATAATCTTATTGCACTTGTAAAATTATAAGGATTATCTCCTAATGCTTTTAATTGATTTATTTTATCAGGAGCTTGAGATTTTTTACTTTGCCATAATCCTAAGGCTGTTGGACCTAAAGTTATTTCTAAATAAGAAAACATATTCATATCTCCTCTTTTTTCTTTTTCTGAATTTCTTACTACTGTTTGTTCCCAAATTAAAACTTCATCTCCCCACAATTGAAGACTTTGTTCTTCTATGTATAACATGTCTCCACTATATAATTTTCCTATTGGAGCTCGTTTAACTTTTCCATTTATTTGGGATTCTCCTTCATATTGGGCTTGGGTTGGTGTCCAATTTTGTCTACCTTGTCTTGTTGTACTACCCTCTTCTTTTTGTATAAAATATGGTTTAGGTCTTTTATTACTAGGAATCATAGAAACGTCCATAAAATTAGTTTCTCGGTTATTATTTTTATAGAAATCACTAATCATAATTTTTCCTTGTTCAATTTCTGAAACTAATGGTAATTTAAAATAATTTTCTAATTCTTTATAAGCTTGATTGGAATCCATTCCTAATTCTGTAATACATTCTATTAACATATCATCAACTTGATCTTGCAAATTTATTTCAATAAATATATATATATATAAAAACACACACAACACCCTCCCCCTAACCCCTTCTTACCCCACACATCGATCACCCCTCCCTCCCTTCACCTATTCTTTCCTACACACAAATGCACCACTTTCTCTCTCACCTCAATTCGCCGTCGGATAGTGACGACACGGCGGCGATCATCCAAACCCCTTCTTCCCCACACATGGATTACCCTCTCCCCCAACCCTTTTTCCCCCCACACAAACCCCCCATTTTCTCTCGCTCCTCAATCGCCGCAGGATAGTAACGGTGTAGCTGTCACTCCCCCAAGTCGAATGAATAGATAAACGGGGAAATGATTTGAAGCCTTACTTGTCCTGGAGAAGTAGGGAAATTAATTCCCTTAAATTTGACGAAATCCGATTTTCTAGGAAAAGAACAATAGGTAATGCCAATTCAAATAATAACATATAACTAGTCTCAAGATCAGAAGTTTAGTTTCGTTCTCTGATAACAACCAAACAAAAGGCATCACACTAACCAAAATAGGGGAATTAGTAGTTAAGTTTGACATAAAACAACATTTAATGATATTGCCAAGTTTGAAGGTTCGAGGAAATTTAAAAGATAGGATAAGGGCTAGTTATTCAGCTAAAGACATGATTTTTGGAGTCGAGCCCTAGCCTCATGATACGAACAACAAGAACGCGGAAGCAATGGATCGAACTCACGTCAACAGATAGGTTGATTCAAACAAACTTCAAACGAAAACCTAGTAAAAAAGAAACGACTAGAAACCCTAATAGATTCTCGACTGGAAACTATATCAAATCAACTCGGATTAAGCTCAAATTTTACCACCAATTATAAAATGAAGTCATGAACAATATATCCAAAATTCAGCCAATTCGCACGAGTAGTTTAGGATTTGGCTCGGTGATGACTTTTCGGACGTTTTAGGGTTAAAGGATGGAAAAACGAGATGTGGGCGTGGGATTGGACGGATGGAGGCGTGGAGATGAATGGAAACAAAAAGGAAAAGATGAAGAGCTTACCGAAACGAACCCCGGATTTACTTGAGTCCAAAACACGCCTATGGAACGATCTTCGTGGCTTGTCTAACCCGGATACTACTAGATATCACGAACGAGACAATTGATTTCAAGATCTAAAGTTGCCAACTCTAGAACTCTACCAAGAACTAGGGCTTGTGCTTGAAGAACACGTGAGACAAGAGAGAAAATAGATTTCTTATTCAAAACTCGTCTCCCCACAAAAACATCCAAAACGGAATTAAATATTAATCTAAAGCTAACTGGCTTATTCTAAAATTACAAGGCCTTGGGCTTAGTAATTTCAAAATAGTCTAAAAATAATAAAAGAAACATCGCCCAAAACACCTAAAACAACATGATAAATGGGCTTTATTAAAAGAAACAAATAAAAGAAACCCACGAAAATAGAAGGGCCTTCATATGCTCGAGCCTCGGTCCCGGACAACGGTCAAATTCACCAATTTGTATTGCTTGGAACCAACATCTTCATCTTCCAATTTCCTCCGGATAATGCATCGAAATAGCCTTGCATACCTTGGGCTCGCAATCGTGTCTTTGGACCTCTCACCGCAACTCCGGTTCAATTCATCATTGTTGGATCTCGACTCATCACCTCAACTCCGCTTCGTCAACACCATCCAGTCAACCAGAAAATAGTTGAAAAGATTTTTGGGCTGAGTACTAACGTACTTAGTGGACATATGACTTTCAAAATATTTTGTAAAATCAAAATAATTTATCCAATATTTTGACATAACTTAGAAGGTTTCAAAATTAAAAGCCACTTCCAAGTTATAAAAAAAACTAATCAATCTTTCTTATGGCGCCAGGTAATGCTCTCTACTGTTACTCTTATCATCATACATTCCTTTTCGATACGGGGCAGTGCCCTTAACATATCTCGACCTGGGAACATAGCCATCGTCGGATCTTAGGTGAAACCATTCATTGGGTGAAACCGTTCACTTGGCGAAGCCATTCATTCAGTGAAATCATTCACTTGGTGAAGCCATTCATTTGGCCGTTTAGTGAAACTATTCACTTGGTGAAGCCATTCATTTGGTTGTTTCGCAAGTGGAGATCAAACCACCGTGATTCAAGCCCGTGCGCACAACCCTTAGTAAGTATTTTAGACTGACTAAGAGCCATAATTGTTATACAAGAGCATCAAACAAAGCAGAGCGTACCAAAAATATTTATATTGGATAAACATTCACATTATAGAAATATCAAAGCATATAACTCGAAATACTTTTGTAAAATAAACCAACCTTTATAGGCCAAAGCCTGAAGAAAAATAGACATGGAAACTCTTCTCAAGAAGACCACACTAATCCCCTTGATCACCAAAAAGCTTATAACATAAACTAATCTTAATAGGTTTTGTAATACTAACCTTAGGTCTAAATAAAGTAAGACTACAATTTGTTGATTCACGACATCAGGGTTTTCAAAATTGCAAAATAAATCTTAAAAATCAAAACCTCAGCTAGGGGCACCAACAATACCCTTGCTCTACCTTTACCTTGAAAAGTCAATTTGAGTTTGAAAATCAAATTATCAAAATACTATTATTGCAAAAGTATATAAGGCTTTAGTTTATTTTAAATAAACTATTCTCATGCCTTACGCATATAAACAAGTAATATATATCCTCGTAATAATACTTATTATGGAATCTCTAAATTATAAAATTTTATTCATCACTAGCGAGATTAATAATTATCACAAACACAATTTAATTGAATATAATTTATCTATAATCAAGGATCCTTTATAAAGTAAGAATTGTCAAGGCATGTACATACTTGGCATAATTAAGTTTATTATACTATAATTAAATTAGCTGAACTCAATTTTAAAGCTATAATTTAATTAACAAGCAAAGCAAACAACTATCAAGGTCTAATTAAAACAAAAAGGGGCCTGACTCGAAAACAAACAGCTGGATTAGTAAAAAAATTTGATTCATTAGCCCAAAAATGAATCTTTATTAATAGGCCTGGTTGAAAGTAATTGACGAAGCCCAATACAAACAAATAAATAAAGGTAGAAATGTATATCTTTCCATATTTCTACCCATATCTCACGTCTCTCTCTCTCAAACACACTCAAATTCTATTTCTCTGTCTAAAATGAAGAAACCAACTTCTTCTTCTTCTCCTCATCCTCCTCCACCTATGCTACTGCTACTGTCTTTGTACACTACCTATAGGAAAATCTGATTTTAACCCTCTCCCGAGATTTATCTTGAATGTTTAATTCATCATACATTGATTATATATCTAACATGCACCTATATAATTAATTGCAACATGTTGGTGTTTTCTCGTTTTCACCTACGAATTTATCGGACAAAGAGGAGGATCAAGACTCGTACTTTGATCTTCTGGACTGTATGCCATTTGCTAAAACTCCAATGCTGAGTGAGAGCAATCTATGGAGAGTACTGCGAAAATTCATCTTCTTCCTCACACTTGTAATTTTCAAGAATCACAATAATGGGAATAGTTCTTTATGATTTTATCTCACTTTGTATTTATAATGCAACCCTAGAAACCTATTAGGATAGGATCTTTACATATCTAATAAATACAATCATATCTTTTCAGATAAAGAAGAATCAGAACAGAGTCCCAGTGGGACTCTATTAGTGAGGGACGAAAATCTCCAGTAGTCCAGGCCTTGATGGGCCAGCCCAGGGATCAAATGCAAGGAATAAAGATGAGCCTCAAATGAATTAATTATCTTATGTTCAGCCCAGAACATAAATTAATTTATAAACATTCATTCATGCCACTAGAGAATAAATGTTGACTTACCCCTTTATTACCGAAGTTGAGTCGGGCTTGCACTTAGACTTTACGAATCCCCGTATTTAAGATATCGAACATCCATTAATTATTTATAGCGTTCTAACTACTTAAAATAATTAATCTCTTTAATTCCTTAAGTAGTACCACTCAACCTTATTATCGTACTTAAGATAACTCAACCTGCAGGGTTTGGTACAATAAATCTTTTGAGCTCCTTAAGGGGAAGTCCTCATCCTAAACAGATACGATGACTCGATACAAGTGATTAACATGACATACAAGCACTTCCACAACCCAAGATACGAAGAATATTGGGCTATCTCATGTAACCCTCACTCATAACAAGTCAAAGTGATGGTCAGCAACTCATACTCACCTAAAACCTTATAGAGGTTTAGATCAACGTAAAGTCACCGAGATCTAGGTTCTTCACGACGGTCAGATAGAAGAACTCATCTCATTGTGATCCATCAATACGTAAGAGACGTACTAGTATAGACAAGAAACCAAGTTAAGTCACTTCTTATCTATACTGCAGCTTATACCGACAACTCGTCCTCAAGTTGTCTCAGCTGTGATCCTTTTTATATCTCATTAAGCTTAACCAACCATACAGACTTATGTGAACTTCTACACACTGTATGATCTAACTTATATATGAGATAAATGAACATACATATGCAATCAAGTAAACAATTCAGATAGAATATTGTAATAGTGGTAATAGGAAACATTGTATACAAGCTCAAGCAACCTGCTTCAAGGATACAAATACAAAAATGCCGCCACCATCGCCGATGATAGAGGCGGCGATAGCCGCGGCTTTCGTCTCCTCGCCTCTATCTTTCGCAACTCCTTTTCCACTCCCGTTGCCCCTCTCCCCATTCTACCGCGGTCTTTCATCTTTGTTTTCGATGAGCCACTGCCGAAAAATCACCATCTTCTTCTTAGTCTTTCTCACACCTTCCTTCATTTTCTTGAACCCAAACATAAGCCTAAAACAGACCCATCTCTCATATTCTCTCCCTTTCTGCTTCTACTTTTTTTTTTTTTTTTTGGATAGCAGCGACGCCACCTAACTTGGTCCCGTCTCGGCTGCCATCACCAGTTCATCCCTCTTTTGTCTCACAACCATCTTTCAAAAATAATAAGAAGAGAAGAGAAAAAAAAGAAAACAGAGAAGGAGGTGGAGATTCTTTTCTCGTCTCTTTCCCGACAAACAAAAAAATTTATGATAACAAAAGAGAAGAGCAACAAGATACTATATCTATTTTATTACGTTCCTCATGTATTTCATTTGAGCTTGTATATAAAAAAGGAATGGTACTGAGCATGTTCAAGTCCAGATTTATTTATTATTCTTTTTTTTCCTTGAATTTGTATGATTCGTTGGAGTTAGATGTTGTATCTCTAATTACTTAGATTGTGATGAATTGTCTGCAGAACTTATGTTGAGTTGGGTGTAGGTGCAGGGCTAAATAAATAAGTCCAAAGAAAATTTTTGTTTAAGTGATGGCTGAAGAGTATAGATATGTTATCCTTGAGTCCATAGATGACTGTGCATATATAAATTGAACATGGAGTTTAAGTGTGGACCTCTGTTTTCTTTTTGATGGTTTTTCATAGAAGATGTGTCTTTGTCACCTTCCTTTTTGCTTCTACATTAAAACAACCAATGATTAGAAATGTAGAAAAAAGGGACACAATATGTGGGAGTAAAGGAAAGGTCTTTACCGAGTAGTGGAGTCTGCAGGGTGAAGAGAAATGGTAAAAACAAGGCTTTTGTAGAAAAAGAATTTACTGTGAGGAACATGGAGTGTTGATGTGGAGAGCCGGGTATCATATATTTGAAAAAAAAATCTATTATTATCCCTATATATATATATAGAGAGAGAGAGAGAGAGAGAAGGGATAAAATAGTACCCGGACCTAAGATAGTATGTAGTACTCAATCTCATCCACTCATCTCATAGATCCTATAGTTCAGATTTTTTCAGACTTTTTAAGCTTAATTTCGCTGATTTTCACTACAGTAAGAGTAGATTAGTAATTTGATTTGTTATGTGATTGCGAAAAACAAACAATGCATTTAGTTGAACTGGATAATGCATTCAAATGAACAAAAAATGCATGCAGTTGAAGAGAATAATGCATGCGATTGGAAGCTCGTGCCTAGCGTGCGCTCGTGCTCGCGCGTCGCTCCGGCGCTTGTTCGTGCGCCCGTTGGCCTGCATTCGTTTTGTTAAATGCATGAACATGTTTTGTTAAATGCATGGACATGTTTTGATCAATGCATGAACGTGCTAAGTTTAATGCATGTTTCTGTTTCGTGGGATCATGCATTTTTATGTTTTGTTCAATGCAGTTTTATGGTTTTCGACACCAAATCTCTCATCCATCATTCTCTAACAATTCTGTCGTCTCTTTCACTGATTATTGGCGAATTCGCCGTGAACCACTGTCATAACCTCCATCTTTCTCGATTCTTCAATCATCTATCAAATTTATCTTATATTTTTCTCAAAATCCATCAATTTTGTTCCTCAATTTTTTTTTCGTCTTTTTCTTTCTTTCAAAATTTGTTGTTTGTAGTTGTTTGTGTATCTTGTTGCTGCTGTTCGTCGGTGTTATCGTCGTCACCGTCAGCGCCGTCGTCGTCTCCGATGTCGTCCGCTGCCGTTAAGAAGGAGAAGAAGAAGGCTGATTTGTTTCTTTCCATTTTGCCCCTTGCGAAAATTAAAAAGAAAAAAAAGAGTTACCATGTGTCAACTTGTGACGTGTTCAAAATGTGTGGTCTAGATTGAGTACTACATATTATCTAGGGACCGAGTACTACGAGAATTCAACCATATATATATATATATATTCAACGAGGATCCTTAACTGATAAGGATTTCTCAAGGAGTTGTAGGTGCATATTTTGGGCCTAATTATTTTTATCTAACAAAAGGCGCATCAAAAGAACCCAACAAAAATTATAAAAGTTCTCGTTAATTAGATCTTCCATTTCTCATATCTATTGTATCTGACATTTAGAAAAAAATTAAGTAATTTAAATAAATACGATAAATAAATAAGTAAATAAATATATATTACAAAGAAACCTTTATAATTTTCTCCGGGTGCGAAACAACAAAAAAAAATCTAGAAAGGACGGGGTATTACATCCCTCCCCTCTAAAAAAGCTTCATCCTCGAAATTTACTTACCTTAATAATTTAGTTTAGGATTGAGCTTTCATTTTATCTTCTAGTTCCCAAGTGGCCTCTTCTATCCCTTGATGGTTCCACTTTACTTTTAATAAAGCAATATGCTTATTTCTTAAAACTTGAAATTTTCGATCAAGTATCTCGACTTGTTTTTCTTCATAACTCAGGTCCTGGGCTAGAACCACTTCATCATGTTTTATCACGTGTTATGGATCAAACACATACTTTGTTAATTGAGAGACATGAAACACATTGTGAACATCTCTAATACTAGGTGGCAAACCCAACCTATAGGCCATACGACCTACTCTATCTAGGATCTTAAAAGGTCCTATGTAACGGGGTCATATTTTGCCACTCTTTCCAAAACGAACGACCCCCTTAGAAGGGAAAACCTTGAGAAATACACGATCCCCTATGTTAAATTATAATTTCAATCGTCGTTTATCAGTGTAAGACTTTTATCTGTCATATGTTTCTTTGATCTTCTGTTTGATTTGGTCGACCCTTTCAACCATCTCCTGGACTAATTTCGGATCCAAAAGCTTTCTTTCACAAACTTCATCCCAATAAAGAGGTGACCTAAATTTTCATCCGTACAACGCTTCATATGGTGCCATTCCAATCGTTGCCTGATAGCTATTGTTATAAGCAAATTCCACGAGGGGCAACAAATCCTCCCAATTTCCATATTTGTCGGTGACTAAAGCTTGCAACATATCTTCTAAATTGGATCGTTCTTTCGAACTGTCCGTCAGTTTGAGGGTGGAATGTTGTGCTGAAATTTAACTTGGTACCCATAGCTTCTTGTAAGCTTTTCCAGAATCGTGAAGTGAATCTGGGATCACGATCAGACATGATTGACATAGGTACGCCATGTAGATGTACTATCTCCTTGACATATATCTTTGTAATTTTTTCTAATCCGAACATCATTTAGATCGGCAGAAAATACGCTAACTTCGACAGTCGATCCACTATGACCCAAATAACAGTATTTCCATGTATCGATTTCGGTAGGCTTACTATGAAGTCCATGTTGAGGTGTTCCCATTTCCACTCTAGAACCGGCAATAGTTAGAACGTCCCATAGGGTTGCTGGTGTATTGATTTAACTTGTTGGCAAGCAAAACATCGTTCGACGAATGTCACGACATCTCTTTTCATCCCTTTATACCAGAACTTCTTTCTCAAATCATGGCACATCTTTGTACTTCCAAGATGTGCTGTGTAAGGAGTATCATTGGCTTCACTCAAAATTTTATTTTTCACATCTTCTTTGTGGGGCACGCACAATCTCTCACCAAACATCAAGGCGTTATCCTTAGCTTCCTTGAATCCTTTGGATTCTCTTATTCTTACTGCAAAGCGCATCTTTTCTAAAAACCAATCTCCCCTTTATGCTTCGATGATCCTTTGGATTCTCTTGTTCTTGCTGCAAAGCGCATCTTTTCTAAAAACCAATCTCCCCTTTGTGCTTCGATGATCCTTTCTCGTGAGTCAGGCATCGCGGTTAAAGTGGCCACACAAGCCGAGGAAACTTCTGATCTCATGGGTGTTTGTTGAAGTTTTCCATCCTTTGACTGCTTCTAGTTTAGCAAGGTCTACTTTTATTCCCTCTGCTGACACAATATGCCTGATGAACATTACTTCATTCAATCAGAATTCACACTTGCTGAATTTGGCATATAATTTCTCCATACACAGTGTCTTGAGTACAATGCATATGTGTTCTTTGTGTTGTTCTTTAGTCTTATAGTAGATGAGAATGTCATCAATGAAAACTAAGACGAAGTTATCGAGGTACTGATGGAACACTCTGTTCATAAAATCCATAAAGATAGCGGGGGCATTTGTTAAGCCAAACAACATTACTGTAAACTCTAATGCCCATAGCATGTCTGAAACGTTGTCTTAGGAATGTCCTCTTTCTTCACATTGAGCTGATGGTAATCGGATCGAAGATCTATCTTAGAAAATACACCGGCTATTTTTAGTTCGTCAAATTAATCATCTTTCCAGGGGAGAGGATATTTGTTCTTTATCGTGAGCTTGTTTAATTCTATAATCGATACACATCCTTAGTGTACCATCCTTTTTTTTTGACAAATAGGACTAGTGCTACCCACGGTGACACACTAGGTTGTATAAGACCTAGATCTAGTAGTTCTTGTAATTGAATCTTCAATTCTTGTAACTCTGATGGGGCCATCCTGTATAGTGCTTTTGAAACTGGGGTTGCTCCGAGCTCTAGGTCGATTGTGAACTCCAATTGCCTGCCAGGTGGCATACCAGACAATTCTTCTTGGAAAACATCTTAGTATTCACGAACTAAAGGAACTTTATTGATCGTTTTCTCCTTCTTAGTTTTTCTTGTCAAGGTGACTAAGAAAGCTTGATAATCTCTTTTCTTCATTATCTTAGTGGTTTTCATGGCCAGTAATCATTGGTACACCTTTTCCCATTCTTATGCCGTGGAAATAGGTCTCGTTTTTCGTAGGGAACTGGAAAGAGATCTTTCTCCCGTTACAAAGTATTGTGGCACCGACTTTTGTGAGCCAGATCATTCCTAAGATTATGTCAAATTCAATCATAGAGATGACATACAAGTCAATATTAAGTCTTTCAGTACCTATGTTTAGTTCCAAGTTCGAGACCATGTGTTTAGCGGACATTCTTGTCCGCCAGGTGTGTTGATTAATAAGGTGTTGTCAGTTGGTTTTGGAATTAAATCTAATCCTCGACAAGCAGCATGCGATATAAAAGAGCGTGATGCTCCAGAATCAAACAAAGCTACAATAGGTACATGATAAGCCTCGTTTTTACCTATTTTATAAGGTCATATTTGTTTTGTTTATAGTTGATAAGTGATCTTTTGAGCCGTCATTTGATATATTTATGTTTACCTTGAAAGATATTATGCCGTGTGTATTTCGTATCATTTTAGCACAGGTTTTGATGCAAAAAGGTAGATCATGATAAAGAGGAATTCTGGCTCATGACGCTTCGCAACTTAATCTCGCGAAGAAGACTCGCGATCAAACCATGCGAGGAAGGTCGGAATTGCTTCGCGACATTTGCTTGCGACCAAAGATCATGAGATAAACTCGCGAGGAAGCACGGAAGCGTGACAGATGGAAAAGTTCGTGACATTCTATAGCGAGACTTGCTCGCGAGCCAGTCTCGCGAGCGGACGCGCCCCTAGGTTTTATATAGACGCGGGCGTAGCTTTTCAGAGGCAGCTTTTCATACACCACACACCTTAGACGTCAGAGTAGAATATAGAACAGAACACTTTTCATTGCTTTCTTTGTTTATGCACGTTATTCCAGAATAGATTATTAGCTTTGTTTTTCAATTCCTTTTGATTCCAATCTTTCAGTTATTTTGATTCCAGTTTTCGTAGTTCAGTTTTTATTCGAGAGTTCATAATATTACGGATCCAGAGTTGCTATAATTATTCATCTTGGATTCCTAGGGTTTTATTTATTTAATTCAGTTTATGTTATCTTTAGATATTTATTGCTTTAGTATTTTAATTATGAGTAGCTAAGTTCCATATTGAACCTAGGTAGGGGTGTGCATGGACCGAGCGAACCGAACCGAAAAAACCGACCGAACCGATCGGTTTCGCTCGATTCGGTTCGGTTTTAAGGAAGTCGGTTTTCGATTCGGTTCAAAATTTAATTAAAATCGGTTTTCGGTTCGGTTTTTGGTTTTACGTTTTAGGTTCGGTCGGTAACCGAACCGAACCGAAACTATTATTTTTATATATTTATATATTTTATATAATAATTAATTAATATTTTAATTAAATAATTAGGATAAAAATATGATTATTAAAATATATATATATACATATAATTTATTTTTCGGTCGGTTTTTCGGTCCGACCGAAACCGATCGATTTTTTTGGTTCGGTTTTCGGTCGGTCCGAAATTATAAATCGGTTCGGTTCGGTTCAAAAAAATTTGTTCGAATCGGTTTTCGGTTTTGAAAATTTCGGTCGGTCGGTCGAACCGACCGACCGATGCACACCACTAAACCTAGGGTTTGTATGTCTGACTAGATTTGTATGATTGATCTGTTGATACCGTTTTGCCATCTCATTCATGATTTATGATTCTTGGCTTTAATTTTCATGTGTTGGTATCTGGCCAATATTGATACTAGGCTAGTTATGTGATTGATATCCTGGCGGAATTAATTGCATAGTCGATATCTTGAATTCATATACAGTTTTACCTTGAGACCTGGCGGAGATAGGTGATCTGCATGAGGTTATTCTTTTTGTGCTTTTGGCAATTAGTTTACTTCTCTTGAGACCCGACGAAGATAGAGTTTAGGCTAACCTACTACTATAGGTTATCCTGACGGAAACTATAGTTACATTAGTGATCCTTCATATGAATGCAGATTAAATTCTTAAACAGATTAATAGGTTGAATTGTGTGAATCTGGTTAGGTTAAGTACAACCCTAGGGTCAGTCTTCTATATCTGGTTTTATTCCTATTTATATTTTGTGTCTAGTTTTATAAACATCCTTCTTGATATTTTGTTGTCTAAATAATAATCAAGATTCGTTGTTAATTATTCACTGTGTTTACGAGTTGCAGTCTCTGTGGATACAATATAGATACTTGCTATTTTACTATCATTATTTTGGTAGGAATTATAGCGATCAAATTTTGGAGCCGTTGCCGGGGACTATTTAGATTTCATAGTGATAATTTTCTTAATTGTAGTTATTAATTCAAGCTTTTAAAAAATAATAATAAAAAAATCGAAAAAAAAAATTCTGTGTTTTTGATTGGATCTAATTTGGTTGTTATCTTTTTTGCGCAGTGCATGATTACAAGATCTCAAAGGAAAGAAATTCTTCATTTGGATATTGAGATTGAAAAGTCACATAAGAGGGAGCGTAGGGAAATGAGACTAGCAATGGCAGATAGACAACCTCAAGGCCATGATCGGATGGCCGAGATGGAGGAGATGCTAGCCGCAATGCAACGCCAACTGGCGTTGAATAATCAGATGGGCCAGATTGGTGGACGAGCGCAACCCATACCGTTCAACCACATGTACAGGCCACCGACGGATCAGTTCCAAGGTGGAGGATGGGGGCCAAATGTCAATGTAAATAACTTCGAGTTAAAGCACGCCTCATCAAGATGATACAAGGTAGCAGTTTGGGGAGAGGTTTCTGAGGACCCCAACATACACTTAGAGGCATTCCTTGATATATGTGATACTATCAAGCAGAATGGAATGCCAGCTAATGCCATCCGGATGCGGATGTTCATATTTTCGCTGCGGAGTCAGGTGAAAGAATGGTTCAAGAGCTTGGACAGATCACAGATTACCACGTGGGAGCAGCTCTGTGAGAAGTTTCTATCCAAATACTTCCCACCTGCCAAGGCACAAAAGATCATTGCTGAGATCTCCCACTTTTCACAATTAGGAGATGAGTTGTTGTTCGAAGCCTGGGAGAGATTCAGAAACCTTCTCCGAAAGTGTCCACAGCATGAGTTTTCACCTGAGCAGCAAGTGACATAATTTTATAGTGGACTCAATGCTAACACCGTAGCATTGTAGATGCTTCAGCCGGAGGATGCCTGCTCAACAGAGGAATAGATGAAGCGTTGAGAATAATTGAGGAGATGGCATCCAATAATTATCAGTGGCCGATGGAGAGACAGCCGATAAGAAAAGTTGCCGCTACAGAACTTGACAACAGATATGATGATCTGTTAGAAAAATTCACATCTCTGCAGAAGGAGTACGAAGCGAGAGAAAAGGGCAAATGACTATGGCCATGACGTAGAATATTGAGGAGGCTCAATATGTGAACCAAAGGAACAACTTTCAGGGGAATCAGAGTGGGAATCCACCCTATCATCCCAACAATAGGAATCATCCAAATTTTTCCTATGCTAATGCGCAGAATGCTCAGCAACCACCACCTGATTTTGCTGTTAATAATGGAATGATTGTGGATCCCAAGAAGCCGAGCCTCGAAGATATGATGCAACAAGTATTGGTGAGTAATCAACAAATTGCGGCGAGTCACCAACAAATAGTGATTCAACAAAATATTCAAATCCAGCAGATTGGGAATAGTCTGAACACTTTGGAGAGCACGGTAAATGTCATCAATAATACTGTCATAGCCCTTGGAAAGCAATTAAAGATGGTAGAGAATCAAGTGGGGCAGATAGCCAATGAGAGAGCTGGGATACACAGGCACGGGCAATTTCCAAGCAACACTGAATAGAATCCAAAGAATCACATGCCTCGAATCAGTGCAATGCAATTTATTTGAGGAGCGGAGCATCATATACAAATCAAGTAGAGCATGAAGGGGAGAAGGAACACAGTGAACAAGTCGAGGAGGACGAGAAAGATGTTCTGACGGATTCTGGCCTCGCGAGAAATCCTCGCGACAACCCGTCGTGCGCTAGTCTCGTGAGGGAAGACGGGCCGCACATAGAACTAGGCCTCGCGACCTTCACTCGTGAGGAAGGGTCGCGAGGGAATCCCACGAGGAAAAACACGTCAAAAGCAGACCCTTACATCGCGACTTTGCCTCGCGAGCAAAGGTCTTGAGAGAAACTCGTGAAGCAGCACAAAGAGGACCTCGCGAGGGAAAGACGCGAGCCATCCAGTGTCTCTAGTAGACACTGCTCCATTTCCTCAGCGCCTCGGAAAGAAGAAATATGACGAGGAGTTCACCCGATTCAAAGAGATGTTTCAGAAAGTAAACATCAACATACCTCTCTTTGATGCACTCAGAAACATGCCCGGATATGTAAAATTCCTCAAAGATGCAGTGGCGAGCAAGAAGAAGTTAGGGAAATTTTAAAAAATTAATCTTTCTGAAGAATGTAGTGCTATTTTGCAAAGGAAGTTGCCACTGAAACAGAAGGACCCGGGGAGTTTCACGTTGGAGTGCGAGATTGCTGAACATTCATTCCCCAATGTTTTGTGTGATTTGGGAACGAGCATCAATCTGATGCCCTTATCTGTGTTCAACCGCTTGGAGCTGGGCAAAATGAAGTCAACTACAATTTTATTGATGATGGCTGACAGGTCAGTCTCATATCCTAAGGGAGTAGTTGAAGATGTGTTGGTAATAATTCGGGACTTTGTCTTTCCAGCTGATTTTGTGATTTTAGACATACCTGAATTTAAAAATCAACCACTAATCTTGGGTCGGCCTTTTCTAAAGACTGGTCGTGCATTAAGTGATGTGCAGGAAGATGATCTCATATTTCGTGTCAACGATGATGAGCTGAAAATTTCAATATATGATGCCATCCGGCGACACGATAGTTCAGAGCATGAAGATTGCTATCCAATCACCACTGTCACAGCTAGCCCAATCTCACACGTAGATGGCAACCGACTAGTTGAGGAGAATGATACAAAGAAGAAATGGACTCGGTATGGAACCCCGAGACTTGAGCTTTTGACTGTCATATCTTTTCAGTCTTGTTTCTTTCTGTGTGAATAGTTTGAAATAGCATATGTTTCTCTAGAACTTGCTCTGGATCTTTTTCGAGGTTGTATTGATGTGCTTAAGAATTATGAGATGATATTAGGCATTCTTTTCTTAGCCTATGTATTATCCAAATACTAACCTGTTATTCATTTTATCATTTGATAAGCCCGTTTGAGCCTACCTTATTCTTTCATATAGCCGTGGATTGGGTTATGTAGTTAGTGTGATATTTGGTTGCAAGAATTGAGGGTTGAGAAAAAGAAAGAAAAGAAAAGAAAATAAATGATGAGAAATTGATAATAAAAAATAGTTGCTTACCCATATAAATTCAAAAAAATAAAAATGAAGAGAAAAAGTGAGTTGGCACAAGTGTGCGAAAAGAACATAAATGGGTAAGTAGCTAGTGCTTTGAGATGAGTATATCACTTATATAATAAGTGTGAAGTTCTTAAGAGAAAAATGACTTCTTAGTATAGGGAATTGAAATGAATTGTAAAAGTTTGAAAATTGTGTCTTGTGATACTTATGGTGTTTCATTATGAGATTATGAGTCACTTAGCCTAAATATATCATACCTTACCAAAGAGCCTACATTATAACCTTTTATAAGACCTTTTTTTTATCTTAATTCTTGAGCACATATTTGAGCAATGGAGAATTAAACGATTTGCAAGCTTATGGTAGATTCCGTGTGTTTTTAAACTTTGAGAGTATACACATCCTCCTTGATACACTTGAGTATTTGAGATTTCTTATATATATATCCATGTTGTGAGGATTCAAGTTTAACAAGGCTTGTGCTTATGATTATTATAATGTGTAGAGTTTAACGAAAGAAGTTGTGATTTGATTCATTTGACTGAATCTTTTATTGCTCATTGCTCTGAGGTTTATTGCTTTTGTCGTTCGACTCATCGCTTGCTTTTGATCGTCTCTCTCTCTTGTTCTGATTTGTTTGAGGACAAATAAAAGGTTAAGTTTGGGGGAGTTGATAAGCCTCGTTTTTACCTATTTTATAAGGTCATATTTGTTTTGTTTATAGTTGATAAGTGATCTTTTGAGCTGTCATTTGATATATTTATGTTTACATTCAAAGATATTATGTCGTGTGTATTTCGTGTCATTTTAGTAAAAGTTTTGATGTCAAAAAGGTAGATCACGATAAAGAGGAATTCTGGCTCACGACGCTTCGTAACTTACTCTCGTGAAGAAGACTCGCGATCAAACCATGCGAGGAAGGGCGAAATTGCTTCACGACATTTGCTCGCGACCAAAGGTCGGGAGACAAACTCGCGAGAAAGCACGGCAGATGGCAAAGTTCGCGACATTCTATCGCGAGACTTGCTCGCGAGCCGACGTGCCCCTAAGGTTGCCTATAGACGCGGGCGCAGCTTTTCAGAGGCACATTTTCATACACCACACACGTTAGACGTCAGAGTAGAATATAGAACAGAACAATTTTCATTGCTTTCTTTGTTTATGCACGTTTTTCCAGAATAGATTATTAGCTTTGTTTTTCAATTCCTTTTGATTCCAGTCTTCCAGTTATTTTGATTCCAGTTTTCGTAGTTCAATTTTTATTCGAGAGTTCAGAATATTACGGATCCAGAGTTGCTACAATTGTTCATCTTGGATTCCTATGGTTTTATTTATTTAATTCAGTTTATGTTATCTTTAGATATTTATTGCTTTAGCATTTTAATTATGAGTAGCTAAGTTCTATATTGATCCTAGGGTTTGTATGTCTGATTAAATTTGTATGATTGATCTGTTGATATTGTTTTGCCGTCCCATTCATGATTTATGATTCTTGGCTTTAATTCTCATGTGTTGGTAACTGGCCAATATTGATGCATGCTAGTTATGTGATTGATGTCATGGTGGATTTAATTGCATAGTCGTTATTTTGAATTCATAATACAGTTTTTACTTTGAGACCTGGCGGAGATAGGTGATCTGTAGGAGGTTATTCTTTGTGTGCTTTTGGTAATTAGTTTACTTCTCTTGAGACCCGACGGAGATAGAGTTTAGGCTAACCTACTACTATAGGTTATCCTGACGGAAACTATAGTTACATTAGTGATCCTTCATATGAATGCGGTTTAAATTCGTAAACAGATTAATAGGTTGAATTGTGTGAATCTGGTTAGGTTAAGTACATCCCTAGGGTCAGTCTTTTATATCTGGTTTTATTCCTATTTATATTTTGTGTCTAGTTTTATAAACATCCTTCTTGATATTTTGTTGCCTGAATAATAATCAAGATTCGTTGTTAATTATTCACTATGTTTTCGAGTTGCAGTCTTTGTGGATAAGATATAGATACTTGCTGTTTTACTATCATTATTTTGGTAGGAACTATAGCGATCAGTACACCAGTCACATTAATCATACCTGCCAGATTTTCCTGTGCTTGAACTGCTTGCTGCTGGTTTAGGACATATGCCCTAGCATTTGGTGGCTGTCTTTGATTTCTCCCTAGGCCTTGATTCTATCACGGTTAGTTTTCGGGGTTGCGCTGCTGATTTGCATGGTTCCACTGCTGATTTCCAGGGTTTCATTGTTGAAGTAATCCCTTATTTTTCCTTGGGCATGCTGCAGTAAAATGCTCTGGTTGTCCACAGTTAAAATAGACATTCCTTCATCTTAAACATTCTCCTGGGTGAACCTTCTTACATTTTGGGTAGGGTGCCCGTCCCTTAGTTTGAGGTTGATACAGATACTGTTGTTGTGGCTGGTTTTGGCTCTTGTTTCCAAACCATGGTTTTTTCCGTTACTTAAGTTTTCTCCATTTCCTTCGTCCCACTTTCGTTTCCCTTTTCCAAGATCTTGGAGTGGGGTATACCCAGGCTATGCATGAACTTTCCCTTTCTCTCTTGGTAGCAGTGACTCAATGGTGAGGGCTTTGCTCAGTGTCTGTGCATAGGTAAGATCCCTTTGACTTGCTAAGGAGATCGATATCTCATGGTGTAGACCATTTCTAAACTTTTATGCGCGCTTTTGATCAGTGTCAACCATATGTGGAGCATACCTCGACAATTGATTGAAAACCCTTTCATATTCAGTGACAGTTCCAGTCATTTGCTTGAGATTCTAGAACTCATTTTGTTTCTTCTGTCGGTAATAGCCCGATATGTATTTCTCAAACAGTTCCACCTTAAACTCATCCTATGTAAGGTTCTCTAGTTCTTCTTCAGTTCTCATGCATTTTACTGATTTCCCCAAAAAATCAGCTTCTTCAACTAGTTGGTATATAGCGCACGTCACTTTTTCCTTATATTCACAACGGATATAATTAAAGATCTGTTCTACAGCTCATATCCATTTTTCTATAGCTACAGGGTCGCCTAAGCCGTCGGACGTTGGGGGTTTCTCTATGTGAAAATTTTCTTCTATCGTACGGTTCAGTGCTGCTAGTGGGGCCAGTTCTTCAGGAAGGGGTCCTCTCATCCCGTCCACGTCCACGCCTGTATCATTGTTCTCGTCTGCATCTTCGTCCTTATCCTCTTCCAACACCACATTCCTTACCCTCGTCTTCTATTTTCTAATTTGAGTTTTTATGGAGGTTAGTTCAAAATGGTGGTTTAGTGAATAGATTACATACATGTGCACATGCATTGTAAAAAAAATGATATGCATAAGATAAAATCACTAAATAGTAAATACACAAATCATAACATTTATATATATTAATAAATGCCTCTGCAGAGGGCTATTTAAGTACAAAAGATTACAACTTTCGTCTAGGGTCAGGATGTCAAGGTGAAGTCTAGGCTGAGCAAAAAGGTGACAACTTCACGATCAAGTTGGGAGGCTCCAACAAAATGGGTCATCTTTGCCAACCTGAACTATACATCAAAGACTAAGAAACGAAACACCCTTCCTGATGATCTACAAAACATCTAGTCTAGAAAAGAAAGGGCTAACAGGTGCCCTAAACAGACTTTATATCGACAGTCTCATTTGGGTCTTCCTCTAGATCATTCTCTAGGTCTTTCTCTTCATCACCAACATCTTCGGACTGCGCTGGTTCTACAGGGGGAACAATGAGAATAGGCCCAAAGTGGTCTTCCAGGTCAGCTAGCATTACTTAATTTTAAATATGGTTGATAATGTAATATGATCTTCTTTCCCTCCTTTGTACCCATATATATGGAAGAAACGACTCAATTATTGCTATGAAAATCAATTGAGAAGACATATTATTACCTTTAATTTGAAACATTAATATGAGATAGATATATGGATGTGATATATTCTTATTTCTCACACTTATAATCATTCTCACCGGAACCAACCCATATCGTACTTTGCCAACGTTCACAACATGTATCATGTGTTGCAACTACATAAATATGTCTTTGATATAAAGCATGTGATTCGTCAAGAAGAAATCAATCCAGAATTAGACTTGGGCTATGAAGAGTAGCAAGATTGGGCATTGGAATGCCAAGTGCCCTATGCTCAAGGCTCAAGGTACACCATTGGTTTTAGTAACGGAAACATGTTTAGCGACTTGTTTTACTCATTCATGGGTAGTAGATACGGGTGCGACTGATCATGTTTGTTACACCTTGCAGGGGTTCCTGTACTGAAGGTAGTGCGAATGGATGTCCATAGTCTGCTAGGTTGATGCGATCCTCTCGACGTATCACGACCCGAGAAAGGGGCTAGGGGTACAACTGTGTGAGACCGACAGTCTGAAAGCTATAATGGAGGCTCATCGATACGTTATTGTAGTGTCGCAAGTCTCTTCTCGTCATCTAGGGGGACCTCAGATGGGTCTTCCTCATAGTCGTTCCTCCCCATCCGGAGAGCTAGAGCTGGAGGATATGGAGTGGGGATTATCGTAGGTGGTACTGTAGGAAAGTTTGACACCAAAAACTAATCAAACTATAATGTACCTGGTAGAATCTCATCAAGCAAAGGGGTAGTAGGGCCATGATCCATCCTTCTGGCAAAAATCCTAAAGGCAAAAGCTAAAAAGTTTCCAGAAGGACTCGTGAATAACTTAGGTTGTGATGAGTCATCCAGTTGTGCATCGGCCCATGGTTTCCAGTCTTCCGGAAGTAATTTCACTAGTCTTATCCAGCATCGTTGAGTCCAGCCACATGAGCTTCCCACCAAAAATCGACGAAACATGCTAGATAAACACCAAGAAGTTTAGCAAGGTCCCTTCGGAATGTCCAAAATCATCTCAAACACTCCTATTTCCAGAAGCGTTGAAACCAGTAATCAGTTGGTTGTATGCTCGGCGTGTAGTACGGTGAAGTTCGAGGTGGATCCATCTAGAAGAATAAGTTATTTATGTGAAGAAATTCTTAAGAGCAATGATATAACTTAAACAAAATCTTAAACCTTAGAGTATTGCTTCTATGTCCAAGAGTTTCTACTTAAGTAGTTATTCTCTTACCAGTTATTCTATGTCATTCTAATCAATGCATTTTGACTTATTTTCCCAAAAGTGTTACTGGGGAAGCCAAAAATTTTGAGGGGCACCGACCACTTTCTTGGGTCATCCAAGTCATAACCCGACAAAGTGATACTTCCTTATCCACTTGAAACTTTTAGAAAAGGGGCACTAGATTGTCCCACACACACTAAACTTTTTTGGCTCAAAAATCAAAGAATCCATCTTGTTATTCTAATTTCACTTAGGATCATTATGGGTTGAGTTCGCCTCAAACACGACAATGATTTATTCATATGAGTTCAATGACTCACGTAAAATCTGGTCTCCTTTTCTATCCGTGGACGTAGCCAACTCATTGTTGGTGAACCACGTAAATCTGTGTTTTATTTGCGTTTCTGTTTCTTAATTGCTCAATAATCATAATCTGTTATAACAAAAGGATTAGTAGTTTTCAACATTGCGCATGGAAAATAATTTACGATCCACATAACAACTTTTATTAATGGTGTACATATTTTGTAACACAACTTTTTAGCCTTTTTAAATCGTACCTTTGTTGGCCAGGCAGTGAGACGGTAAGCTGAAGGATATTGAACTATTTCAGAAGTCTAGGGATACTATTTTGGATTTGCTAAAAAAAATAGGGGTTATGAGAGACACGAAAGAAAACTTGCGCTTTGATATTATTCTGTCATACTCCAAAATCCAATGAATAGATAAACAGGTAAATGATTTTAAACCTTACTTGTCCTGGAGAAATAGGGAAATTAATTCCCTAAAATTTGATGAAACCCGATTTTCGGGGAAAAGAACAATAGGTTATGCCATTTCAGATAATAACATATAACTAGTCCCAAGATCAGCAGTTTAGTTTCGTTCTCTGATAACAACCAAACAAAAGGCATCACACTAACCAAAATATGTACACCAGTTTATCCAATATTTTGAAATAACTTAGAAGGTTTGAAAACTAAAAGTCACTTCCATGTTATAAAAAAAACTAATCCATCTTTCTTGTGGCGTCAGTGTCATGCTCTCTACTGTTACTCTTATCATCATACATTCTTTTTCGATCTGGGGCAGTGCCCTTAATGAATCTTGATCCCGGGAGCATAGCCACCGTCGGATCTTGGGTGAAATCATTCATTCAGTGAAACCATTAACTTTGTGAAGCCATTCATTCAGTGAAACCATTCACTAGGTGAAGCCATTCATTTGGCTGTTTTGCAAGTGGATATCAAACCACCGAGATTCGAGCTCGTGCGCACAATCCTTAGTATGTGTTTTGGACCGACTAAGAGACACAACTGTTATACAAGAGCATTCAATAGAATAGAGCGTAACAAAAATATTTATATTAGATAAGCATTCACATTATACAAATATCTGAGCATATAACTCAAAATACTTTTGTAAAATATGTCCACCTTTATAGGTTTACCTGAAGAAAAATTGATATGGAAACTCTTCTCAGGAAGACCATGCTAATCCCCTTGATCACCAAAGCCTATAAGATAAAATAATCTTAATAGATTTCGTAATACTAACCTTAAGTCTAAGTAAAGTAAGATTACTATTTCTTGATTCAGTACGTCAGGGTTTTCAAAATTTTAAAATAAATCTTAAAAATCAAAACGTCAACTAGGGGCACCAACAACACCTTTGCTCTTCTTTTACCTTGAAAAGTTAATTTGATTTTGATTGCAAAAGTATAGAAGACTTTAGTTTATTTTAAATAAACTTCTCTCATGCCTTAAGCATATAAACACGTAATATATATCCTCGTAATAATACTTATTATGAAATCCCTAAATTATGAAATTTTATTCATCACTAATGAGATTAATAATTATCTCAAACAAATTTTAATTGAATATAATTTGTCTATAATCAAGTGTTACTTTATAAAGTAAGAATTATCAAGGCATGTAAATACTTGGCATAATTAACTTTATTATGTTATAATTAAATTAGTTGAAATCAATTTTAAAGACAATTTAATTAACAATCAAAGCAAACAACTATCAAGGTCTAATTAAAACAAAAGCGGGCCTGACCGCCCAAAAAACAGCCGAATTAGTAAAAAAAAGGAAAATGCTAATCGTACATACATAATTAGACATTTTTGTCATTTTACACATTTTCAGGAATTATGAGATTAATTATATTTTAATTGAATTTATAATTTACTTAATTATCCATAATGATAATTAAGGAAATGATTTTCAAATCTCTCATTTTGGAGAATACAGTACAGAGTTCCACCTCCAATGCATTCTTGTATGGTATGTGCTTGTGCATGAGTTCCGCCAAAATAAGGACAAAGGTAGTATATATGTGTATGTGTGTGTGTAAATTTAAAAATAAAATTAATATTTATAATAAAATAACAATATTTTAAATATATCATCATTAAAAAATAGTAGACATGGCAATATCGTATCATTTCTCTTTTCTCTATACTTTAAATTTATAAGCATAATTTATAAGACTATTTTAAATATATCATCATTAAAGTATGAGTATCATTTCGTATCATTTATAAGAATAATTTAAAAATAATTCTATTTTATTTTTCAGATAATAAGTGTAAAGTTTTAGAAATTCAACCATGAAGGTAAAATTTTAGAAACTAAATGAGATTCAAAACAGTCCCGAAATAGATTAGGGGTAATTTAGTAATGATCTTATTACCATAAATAACGAATTGAGTTAAAAAAATTTGAAGGGTATTATGTACGTACATATTATGTACGTTTAGCACTACCCTAAAAAAAATTTGATTCATTAGCCAACTAATGAATCTTTATTATAGGCCTGGTTTAAACTAATTGATGAAGCCTAATACAAACTAATAAAGAAAGGTAGAAAGGTATAGCTTTCCTATCTCTCTCTCTAACCATATCTCATGTCTCTCTCTCTCAAACACACTCAGATTCTATTTCTCTATGTAAAATGAAGAAACCCACTTCTCCTTCTTCTCCTCCACCTATGCTACTGCTACTGTCTCTGTACACTAATGCCACCAACGTCGATGATGGCGATGGCGACGGCGACAGCCGTATCTTCCGTCTCCTCGTCTCTCTCTTTCTCAACTCCTTTTCCACTCCCGCTGCTGCTCTCCCCCTTTTACCGCCGCCATTCATCTCTGTTTTTCGAAGAGCCACTGCCGGAAAATCACAGCCTTCTTCTTAGTCTTGCTCACGCTGTCCTTCCTTTTCTCGAACCCAAACAGAACCCCAAAACAGATCCATCTATCATATTCTCTCTCCCTATGTTTCTACCTCTATTTCTTTTTCTTTATTTTAAATAAATTCGAAAAGCAGCGGCATCCCCTGATGCCACCGTCTCGTTTCCCTCTCTCATTCGGCCGATGGCCGACAGTGGTCCCGTCTCCGCTGTCTTCACCACTCCGTCCCTCTTTTGTCTCACATCCATCTTCCAAAAAGAAGAAAAGAGAAGAGAAAAAAAGAAACAGAGAAAGAGGTGGAGCTTCTCTTCTCATCTCTTTCCCGAAAAACAACAAAATTTACGATAACAAAAGAGAAGAGCATCAATATTTCTATATCTATTTTATTACGTTCCTCATGTATTTCATTTGAGCTTGTATATAAAAAAAAGAACGGTACAGAGCAAGTTCAAGTCAAGATTTATTTATTATTCTTTTCTTTTCCTTGAATTTTTATGATTTGTTGGAGTTAGATGTTGTATCTCTAATTACTTAGATTGTGATGAATTAATTGTCTGCAGAACTTATGTAGGTGCAGGGCTAAATAAATAAGTCCAAAGATTAGTTTTGTTTAAGTGTCGGTTGAAGAGCATAGATATGTTATCCATAGATGACTATGCAGATATAAATTGAACATGCAGTTTAAGTGTGGACCTCTTTTTGAAACTGTTTCTTTTTATGGTTTTTCCGTAGAAGAGGTGTCTTTGTCACATTCTTTTTGCTTCTACATTAAAACAACCAATGATTAGAAATTCAGAAAGAGGGACTCAAAATGTGGGAGTAAAGGAAAGGTCTTTACCAAGTAGTGGAGTCTGCAGGGTGAAGAGAAATGGTAAAAAAAAAAGGTTTTTATAGAAAAAGAATTTACTGTGGGGAACATGGAGGGTTGACGTGGAGAGTTGAGTTCATATATTTGAAAAAAATCTTCTATAATCCCTTTCATTTTATATATATATATATATATATATATATATATATATATATATAAGTGATAAGGATTTCTCAAGGAGTTGTAGGCGTATATTTGGGCCTCATTATTTTTGGTTAACAAAAAGCCCATCAAAAGAACCCAACAAAAATTATAAAGGTTCTCGTTAATTGGATCTTCCATTTCTATCCATTGTATCTGACATTTAGAAAAAATTAAGTAATTTAAATAAATAAGATAAATAAATAAGTAGATAAATTGATATTACAAAGAAACCTTTATAATTTTTTTCTGTGTGC
Source organism: Salvia rosmarinus (assembly GCA_036937905.1). Lineage (NCBI taxonomy): Eukaryota > Viridiplantae > Streptophyta > Magnoliopsida > Lamiales > Lamiaceae > Salvia > Salvia rosmarinus. Next base: position 64,367,535 of record CM072815.1, on the reverse strand, counting down.
CAAATGACAATTTTTTTAGAAAGGACGGAGTATTACAGTAGTGGCAATCGTCCCCACTTCTTTCTTCTCCCACACATCGATCACCCCTCCTCTCACCATCTTCTTTCCCCACACAAAAACCCACAACTTTCTCTCTCTCTCCTCCATTCGTAGTCGGATACTGGCAGCAAGACGATAGTCGCCCAACTTCAAAGTATTCTGGGTTCATTATAGGGCCTTTCGGCCTTTCTAGGGCATACGACGAGATCTTCCCCTCCCCCATCGATGCAAATATGTTCAATAAACCGATGCACATATCTTCAATAAAGTCGATCCCGAAGAAGCCGACAAAGTGGATGAAGGAGGCCATGAATGTGACGATGTTCTTTCACTTGTAGATTCAACCAATAAAAATCAAAACACTCGTTCTTTTCGTTTCTATAAGTTTTTTTGGAGAAAAGTTAATTTGGTACTGCAACATTGTTAGTTGCTTAATTTTCTCTTGATAGCTTTGATAAGAAGCATGATACAATGCGTTCTTAAGAAGTATTTATATTTGTTATGAATAGATTGATCTAGAACAATAATATTCTCTGTTAATGAAAGATAGACTTTTATCTGCTAGGACATTTAACTTTTTGAATTGGATTATTGTATAGTGGCCTTGAGCCCTTTCTGTTTCTTTTTCATTGTACTTTCATGTCGGAGAGAGTAACGATGTGGAGAGGGGTGGAGTTGCGGATATTCTCCGTCACCGGAGAAGCGAAGTATCTGACGGAGAAGAAGAGAGTGAAAAAGACGACATTGGTGAGATAGGCGAAAGGGGAGGGGAGGATCGGAGAAAATTTGTATAATTAATAATTCTTTTTTGTTTTTTTAGGTGGGGCTGAGTTTTTTGCCACATATGTTGGGTCGGGGCCTAGGTGGATTTTCGGGGTGCCACATAGGTATAACGAACCCGATTCCGACGGTTAGGATATTATTATGAACCTATTTGAAAGATTATGATCTGATTTTTTATTATATTTACGTTGGAACATATATCTAAAAAGTATAAAACGTTTGAGTGATATGTGTTATTTACCTTTTATTTTTACATGTCTTTCCTTGTAAATTTAAATTGTACTATTATAATACTATTATCTTGTTGACTAAAAGACTTCCCATTTCACTTGAGGTGACCGAATAAGGAGGAAAATGAGGAAGGATATTCTACTTTAATTTTTGAACATGTATTTCATTTATTACTTAATAGCTGATTGTAAAAAAAGAAAACAACACATTTCTAATTCCCATTTCTCTTCCCTTGCTGCCGAGAATAGTGAGAGAAAAAGAAAAGAAAATGATGGTTCTTCAATATTATTTCAAATTTCTTGTTCGATTATCGATTTTCCGAAAAATCTATTTCGGTTTAAGAGGTTATAAATCATCTAACCTATCTATTTATAGAATAAAATTGTAAATCCATCCATGTTTAGTATGTATGAGGAGCTCGGCCACTTTGAGGAATTTTTTGAAGATTTTTGCTAAATGTTTAAGTTCATGAATTAAATATATTTATATGATGGTTCTGAGCATGTATATGGAATTATGGTACAAAGGTGAGAGCACGTTTATTTTTTTATTATGGCCTAATTATGTGGAGCTTGAATGAAGATGATTATGATTTTGTAAGTTGTCTTGAGCATGGGTTAGTAATATTAGGTATTTATTAAGCTCATAAGAATTAATTCAAATTTTTGAAATATCATGAACAAACTTTAAAAATTCGAGAGCCTAAGCTATGGGTTTATGAGGTACTCCCTCCGTCCCACTCAAGATGGCTCGCTTTCCTTTTTGAGCTGTCCCATCCAAGATGGCCCCTTTCCTTTTTAGGAAATAATTATCTCTTCAAAAGTTGTGGGCCTACCTACTTTTTATCACTTTAATCACTTTATCTCTTCTTCTAAATAACCGTGCCGAAAAGAAATGAGCCGTCTTGGACGGGACGGAGGGAGTACAATTTTTATATGTTAGATGCTAGTACATAATGTTGATCCTTGATAGGTATTTTGAATTTATTGTAATTTATGGAAATTATATGTGAATTTTTATAGAAATTTTAAGACTTATATAGTGTAGGGAATTAATGTCCAATTTTTCTATGCCTAATGTGATTACACATTATTGATCCTCCATTAAAAAAAGTGCAATGTGATTTTATAGGAATTTTTGAAAATATTTTGAAAATCCATCATAATATTTTTGAAAATTCTTAAGTTGTAGGATTTAGAATTTCAAATATTTTATCAAAAGTAATTAAACATTTAGACTCTTGTGATTGGAAATCTAAATTTACCAGTGCTCCCGATGATCTATATTGAATCTTTAATTTATCATACATTGATTGTATTCCTATCATGCTTCTGCATAATTAATTACAACACATAATGATTTTCTCGTGTTTACCTGTGAATTTCTGGCACAGTAGATCATTAGAAGACTCAAAATTTGATCTCCTCGACTGTTTCCAGGATGCTTGATCACCAATACTGAGTGAGAGTAATCTATGGAGAATACTGAATTTTTTTTATCCCATGCATCGGTGAATAGTAATTTCAAAAATCATAGTGTTGGAATGAATGATCTGATTTTCTCTTATCATGTATTTATAATGCTTTCTCTAGAATCCTATTGGGATAAGACATATAATAAATACAATAATTATCTTATTTCCTGAAGATATTTTCTATCTAGAATAATTATTTCTTGATATATAAGAATATCGGATAATATCTATCTACATTTAGGAGATGTATTAAATAAATAATACATTAATCAGAGTAGAATCCCAGTGGGATTCCTACAGGGTGATCGAAAATTACATAGTTTAAAGGTTTTGATGGGCCAGGCCATGGATTATGTATAAGGAATAAGATGGATCTAAAACGGATTAATTATCTTATGTTCAGCCCAGAACATAAAATTAATTCTTTAATATTTATTCATTATACTAGAGAACAAATGTTAATTTACCCCTTTATTACCGAAATTGAGTCGGGCTTGTACTTAAACTTACGAATCCCCGTATTTAAGATATCACACGTCTATTAATTATTTATAGCACTTTGACTGCTTAAAATAATTAATCTTTTTAATTCCTTAAGTAATACCACTCACTTTATTATCGTACTTGAGCTAACTCAATATGCAGGGTTTAGTATAATAAATCTTTTGAGCTCCTTAAGGTGACGTCACGTCATAATCCTAAATTGATATGATGACTCGACACATGTAATCAGCACGACATAAAAGTACTACCACCACCCAAGATGCGGAGAATCTTGTGTTATCTCATGTAATCCTCACCCATAACAAGTCATAGTGATGGTCAGTAACTCATACTCACCTAAAACCTTATCGAGATTTAGATCAATATAAAGTCACCGAGATCTAGGTTCTTCACGATGGTCAGATAGAAGAATTCATCTCACTCTGATCCATCAATACGTTAAGACGTACCAGTATAGACAAGCAACCAAGTCAAGTTACTTCTTATCTATACAATGGCTTATACCGACAACTCATCCTCAAATTGTCTCAGCTGTGATCCTTTTTATATCTCAACTAGTTTAACCAATCATACATACTTCTGTGATCTTCTGTACACTTTATGATCTAACTTTTGTATGAGATAATGAGACAACATATGCAATCAAGTAAACAATTATATAGGAGATTGAAATAATGATAACATGAAATATTATATACAAGCTCAACCATTCTACTTTCAGTATACAAATCCAACATTTTTGGCGTTTATAACGTATTATGTTAATTTATTAGATTTTACAAATGATGTTTAAGAAATTTACTACATTGAGCCGTTTTGATAAATGAAATAAAATTTAGGAATTACAAACTAATTATATATTTTTCCATAATGTTGCATATTTTGTTGTGATGGAAACTAACTATAGCAGGTCAACTTCTCTCCCCACCTTTACGGTAGACAACTATGAGATCTGGAAGTTCAGACTTAAGAGCTGCCTCACAGCCTAATACTACCGCATGTGCAAGGTCATCACCAATGGCTCGATCATTATCAAAGAGAAGATAATGAAATTGAGCATGCAATCGGGATAAGAACCTACCTATGAGTACAAGTTGAAGGAACGAACGGACTTTACCTAAAAAGAATGCAAAAAAAAACGAGCTTGACAATCTCACCAAAAATATCATATCTGGAACAGTTTCCAACTCTCATATTGCGAAGTTGATGAAGTGTGAGACAACCAAGAAGATATGGGATACGCTAGAGAGCCTATGTGCAAACTCCGAGAAAATAAAGAAGAACAAGCTTACGATAGCTTGTTAGAAGTATGATAACTTCAAACAAAAGAAAAAAGAATCCATTGATAACATGGAACTCAAATTCGCCACCATCATCAATGAGATTTTGGCCCTGAGAAAAGACAAATACACTCAACGAGAAATCAATATCAAGGCCCTTTGGGCACTCTCTACTACTGACTGAAAAGTCTACACAGCAGCACTTCAAAAGAAGGTTGGATTTAACGAGATGTCTACGGACAAGCTCTTCTCAGCCTTGAAAGCTGATGAGTACGACATCAGACGTACTAAAGATTCTACCAAGACTGAAGCATTTGAAGAAGATGCTCAAGCCAACACGAGCAAAGACGCCGCCCTAAAAGCTGACAAGAGAAAGGAAGCTAAGAAGATAGCTTAGGATAAAGCTGAGTGCAACAACGACGAGTTGTTGACCCAGTATACTTTGATGGCTGATCGATTCGGGAAAATGTACAGATTAAGAGGTACGACAAGTAACAAAAAGAGAGTTGCAGACACGACAGGTTCAGTAGGATTTTCTCACAAGGATCGGACTGACGAGTAGCTCAATCGACTTGAGTATAAAGACGATGAGTGCTTCAACTGTGACAAGAAATAACACTTCAGACATGACGGCCTGAGCTGAACCACAAGGAAAGAAAACTTTTCGTGCCAAGCACGACAACAAGATAAGCGAGCGCAAGACAATGGTTGCTAAGAAGGCCAATACTTCAAGCTCATCAAGCAGCTCTTCCAACAACTCCTCCAACACTGATGATGAAAGTCAGTGCCTAATGGTCAAAGAGATCAGCAGCTATGAGGAAAGATGCATGGTGGGAATTAACAATGGTCTCGACGAACCTGAGGTAACTTTCCGTCTCTCTACTGATAATCCCTCTCATACAATTGTATTATTTGAACAAGTGTTCCACTTCGAAGACACCTCAGTCAAGTGGGATGAGATGAAGTAGATCATGACTGACTATAGGACGGTCATGAAAATATATGAATGAGCTATGACTAAGAACTACAAGCTGGTAGAAAATCTTCAGCTTGCTAAGCAAAGTCAATAGTCAACTAGCATTTTGAAAACTGAAAGGAAGCTCATTGCTGAGCTGACAAAGCTAAAATAGGAACATGCTGATCAAGCCAGCATGTGTAATACCCCAGATTCTCATAGCTCGATTAAGCGCTAAGTACGTAATTAATTAGAAAATTAATTACGTGAGTGACTAGGGACAATGCATCCTCAGATAAGATTTTATATGGTTTTAACTCAAAGATCTATTTTAGAATTTTACAGTTGATTGATTTAATGATAAATCTTTCAATTAGTATTTTATTTCATTGTTTATTTAGAAAAAGTGATTTGCGAAAGTTCGATTTGCTAGAAATTTCTATATTTCCAATTTCTTTATATTGATTTAATAATTTCAAAAGTTATATCATGTTATTACTATTTTTTTTAGTAAAGAAAATTCAAGAACATAGCTTATTCAAGACTAATGGAATTATCTAGAACCATTAAGCTTCTTAGAGAAGCTAAAAGATTAGATTATTCTAGAAGCCATTTAAAGGCTTGTGAAGGAAGCTTTAAATAGTACCCTAAGAATATATATATATATATATATATATATATATATATATATATATATTAGCTTCCAAAGGTTTCATTTTCTTTTCACAAACCAAATTCTCCTCCAAACTCCCAAAATTTTCGAGAGCCACCACACCACAAACCACCGAAAATTTTCTCTTCCAAGCTCAAGATCCGGACTTCTAATCTTCGTCAACTTGATAGATCAACGTCTTCAAGAGGTAGATCTCTAACCTATTTCAAGTTTTGAAGTGAAAATCAAAGAGAAAACCATTCCCAAACCCTATATATATTCGGCCATTTTGGGCCCTTTTCTTACGGGTTTTGTTCTTCGATTTTTAGTACATGTATGCATAGATCTACCTATTATGAGTGATATTATGTTAAGAAATCAAAGAAAAATATCATCTCCATGCTCCTATATGTTCGGCCATTTTGGCCTTGTTCCAAGGAGTTTTCGTTCTTCGATCTTTAGTTGAGATATGCTTAGATCTACCCCTTTTAGAGATGATTTATGCTTGATCTATGGTTTAATTGCTTATTATCAAGAAAAACCCAAATTCCAATCAAGAACCCTAATTATTATGTTGAAGAATAGTTGATGATTTCTTAAATTGAGCTTGTATTCATGTAATTAAAGACGTTTGAGCATGTTTAGAGTCGATTTCGGAAATAAAAATCGAACCCTATGAATTTTCATATGAGGACCGAAAATGAAGGCTCCTATTTTGAGATGATTTGGCTTTGATTTGTTTAAAATACGTTAGTATATATGCGATTATATATGTATGCTAGAGTTTGGTGAAAGAAATTGGGATCTAATCCAACTCGTGAGAAAAACCCTAATTTATTTTGCTTATGTAATGTTAAGAACTTATTATCTTGATTTTATTTGAGTTGTTTGATTTCAAAAGTATGATCTAGTATATAAAATTAGCCTATTTTGAATTATTGAGATTTTTCTATGCTTATACGAAAAAGTTAGATTTAGTTAGTTTGCGTATTCCAAAGGATTTTGTGATTTTGACTTGATATTCAAGTTTGATTTCAAAACATAGATTCTTGTGAGTATATAACTTGATCAAGACTTACATGATCAAAGTTTCCAAAGGAAAAGATGTGAAAGTTAAAGATTTGATTATAGTAATATGATATCCCGTATATATATATAAGGAATTGAAAAGATTAACGCTCATATAAAATGCTTTCTCAAGACATTGAATGGTTTAGTTTTGGATGCATTGACCTAGCAGAGCTTATCTTAACCATAGAGTATTGAGAGAGTTTTAGTAGAGGCTCAAGAGTTGGAAACTCTTAGTTCCTCTTTCTCGTATTTATTCTTCTTATTTCCTTTTTAAGGAACAAGTGGGCAGAATAGAGATCAAGAAAGGAAAGATGAAAGTCTCGAGTAAACCAGATTTTCGGTGGGCTTTCCAAACTAAAATATGTTTATGCACAAGTTTATGATATTAAGCATGTGAATTTTATAAAGTTAATTGACTTGTCCGTTTTTTAGCATATTGCATATTGCCTATCTACGAGAGATTTACGATATCGGCCCTATGCTAGGCAGCCGCTAGTAAGGGTTTGTGTACACGGTGGCCTTTGGCCAAGGTGTTTGAGAAGGAGGCCTCTTCTCAACACAAGAGTGCGAGATATGGTGTTTATATAAGATTGTCTGCAGACATGTTATGATTAGAATTGTTAGCACGTGCATTGATCATGAAGTAAGTGATTTCAGAAAGTTTGATTCATAGGTTATTTCTAAAACCCCTGTGAATCTAAGAAAGTGGTAAGTCGATTATATAGCTCTAAGAGCATGTTTCAGTTGTTTTCGGCAATTTCCCACTGAGTGCATCAAGTACTCATGCCCTGCATGTATTTCTAAATGTGCAGGTAGTGCAGGAGATGACAAAGGAGATTGAATGCTGAGCGAAGACCTATTTTATCATGTCCTATGTTTGCCCCGGGTTTATGTCTTCACACATAAACTCAGCTACTCTTTTGCTGCCAACTCATTTACAGTTGTAAAATATTGCATAATCTATGTCTTGATGGGTTAGACATTTGATAAACAAGTATGAATTTATGTCAAAGATCGTAGTATCAGTTGCTAAACAGTGTTTGAATTATGTCCAACTTTGATCATTTGATTAATCACAGGTCCAATGACTCGTCTTTCTTTAAAATGTGAATTGTTATTATTTGCGAGTTTCTTGAAATAATTAGTCATTTTATTTTCCTTCCGCCTGTCGCACTTCGATTAGTCAGTTAATACAAGATTAGATAGGTCGGGGTGTGACAGAATGGTATCAGAGCAGTTGTTCGCTCTGGTCCTGTGAGTCTTTCTTGAGTCTAACCTAGTTGTCTTAAATCATGTGAGCTCAGCATCTCAAGTCCGTCATCTCCAGCACAATCAGGTACAAGTAATTGATTCTTGTATAATGAGTTCAGAATTCTTTCAGCATTGCTTATGGTTTTCAGTGATCTTTATATGTTTAGAATTGTATGCTATATGAGATGATTATGCATGCAATGTGATTAATATCTTGAGATGGGAAGTGGGACAGATCGATGTGATTGTCCTAATATCTAAGTTGCGATTAGATAGGATGCCAAGGATGCGGACTACGCCGCTTGATAAGCCTCATTTTTACATGTTTTATATGGTTATATTTGTCTCGTTTCTAATTGATAAAGGTTTGTTTGAGCAGCATTTGTGATATATTTCAATTGCTTTGAAAGATATGATGCCGTGTGTATTTTGTGTTATTTTAGCACAGGTTTTGATCTAAAAGGAGAACATGCTCGAGCACACGTTAAAGCACATAGCAGTTGAAGCTCGCGACCTTCAAGGCATAAAGGAGACCAACTCGCGAGGAAATACGCGAATAACACTTCGCACAACCTCGCGACCCGGCATCGCTACCAACACTCGCGATGGACGTTCGCGAAGTGATTATCGTGCGCAAAAGGAGAGCTCGCGACACGCTATCGCGAACCTGCTCTCGCGATGGAAGATCGCGAAGTCTCGAAGGAAGGCACATCGCGCTTAGCTATCGCGACCAATGCTCGCGAGGAAAGAGAGTGCGTCTCGAGGCGAGACTTATAGTCCGTGTAGATGTCATGTCGAGTCCGATTCAAAAGAGGAGCGAGATATTTAAGGAGAAATGAGAGCTCGCAATTCATTATAAAAGGGAGAGAGGCGGTTGTTTTCTACACCATTCCATAGCGTAACACAAATTCTTCTTTATATTCTTTTGCAAGTTCTATTCCGCTTTTCTTAGCTTAGTTTATTTTAGAGTTCAATTTTATTTACGGATCAAGTCGCTACATTGTTCTTCGTGGATTCCTACGGTTTTATTTATTTAATTCAGTTTATGTTATTCTTATTTATTTATTGTTTTGTTATTTTAATTATCGTAGCTAAATTTCGTATTGATCCTAGGGTTTGTATGTCAACTAGATTTATATAATTAATCTGTTGATCTTGTTTTGCCGTCCCATTCATGATTTATAATTCTTGGGTTTAATTCTCATGTGTTGGTATCGCCGATATTGATGCATGCTAGTTATGTGATTGATGTCTTCGGAATTAATTGCATAATCGATATCGGAATTTATAATCTGATTTTGCCTTGAGACCCGACGGAGATAGGTGAGTAGTAGGAGGTTAAATCTTTGTGTGCTTTTGGTAATTAGTTTACTTCTCTTGAGACCCGACGGAGATAGAGTTTAGGCTAACCTACTACTATATAGGTGTCCGACGGAAACTATAGTTACATTAGTGATCCTTCATCCGAATGTGGATTAAATTGGTAAGCAGTTAATAGGTTAATTGTGTGAATTTGGTTAGGTTAAGTACATCCCTAGGATCAGTCTTTCATATCTGGTTTATTCCTTATTTATTTTCCGAGTCTAGTTTTATAATATCCTCTTTATTTTGTTGCACGGATAATAATAAAGATTCTGTGTTAATTAATTGCTGTGTTCTCGAGTCGCAGTCCCTGTGGATACGATATATATACTTGCTGTTTTGCTATCATTTATTTGGTAGGAATATTAGCGATCACCGCTTAATAGTACTAGAGTTAGACCGTTGCTGATTGGACGATGCATGCATTCTATGAGCTTAGTGGGCGGTAAGACGAACATCTCGTAGTTTCTCGGCGCGAACCGGTTTCGGTTAGGCGGCATGGGGTTAACGATTTCGATGCGATACTTTGACTGATTCAAGTCTTGCCAGCACACTGGCAAGGATAGGCTTTTTCCAGTGCTCTTGATTATATTGATTTTTCTAGAAATCCTGAAAGGTCGGGGAATTTTTTTTGGATTCCATGCTTTCATTCGAGCACAGAATCGGGATCATTAAGGTCCATCCCCAGGTGATTACCCTTCTCTCGATCATTTTCATTCATATATTCGTCAGCTCTTTACGGAGCATTATGTGAGGTAGGATGATCTTTCTCCCCCAGCCTGCCATTGGTGTACTACCTCTTTAAATTCTTGCTCCGAGATTTGATGAGTCTATGTTGATTGATCGTACTCCTTTAGCTCCCGACATTGTTGAGCCAGTTGATTCTCCTCTATTGATGGACTCAGATATCCATCAGGGTCCTGATGATCAGTATTTACCCTGCATTAGATCCGTGGTTTGTTGATATGCATTCCGCTGAAAATATTTCTTTTCCCTATCCGGGTCCAGTGATACCGGAAATTGATGCGGATCTATTAGAGAAGCCGTTAGTTTTAGCTCGCCTTCTTATTCGATTTATTTTGATAATCCAATGTCTTCTCAGATTGGCCCTAGTAATTCTGTTTCTGAAGTAGTTCTTGGCTCTTACCCAATTCACGCAGTTCTCCTGACACTCTCGTCATAACTCCCAAGTCCCAGCCAATTTCAGCTGATATTCCTAGTTGTTTACAAGAGATTCATACATTTCAAGAGTCACCTCCTCCTGAAGATAAGGGGACCAGTTCTTCTAGACCATCAGGTCTTTCCAGATCTTATCAGTATGATCCTGAACATAATGAGTCCGTTGGTAAATGCAAGCTTGAGTACCTCCCAGTCAATGAAATGTCTTTCGTTATTGACCCATACATCCTATATCCTGAGTATAAAGTAATTTCGCATGACAACAATCCCAATGCTCCTAAATCACCAGTGCCAGACTACAATGAAGAAGAGATGGAACCCTTGCAGTTGCAGACCCAGATCAAAGAATTCCATTGGGAAGATGAGATCGAACGATTCTTTGAAGAAGAAGACAACGGTGAAAGCTGCGATAAAGAGGAACATCACGAGAGTGAAGAGCCCGATCCAGCGAGTCATTAGTAGTAGATTACGTATGATAGTAAGGAATAGTAGATGTGGAGAAAGAGGCATTTGATCACGGCATATCGAACTAGATGGAATACTCCGATTGAATTGTTTATTGCAAAGAAGTGGCAAGATTTGCCGTTCTTTGTTTCCATTAATTACATTGACCACGGTTTTATAGCTTCCGAGCAAGCTAATCTTCCTGCACTCTAGTTACCATCGGTTCTCGAGATTATGTATACTTGAGTCTTTCTATTGGTTCAAATTCCTTGTTCTTTCGATTTTATTTCATTGCTCATCGATTCAGTTGGTGGTGCTCTTTCTCCTTTTAAAGATGACGATGATGAGGATCTTAAACCCATTGATGTTGATTCTTCTATTCTTGAGTATGACGTTAGTATCTATACTCTAGAGATAGAGTCATCTTTACCGTAAACTTCGCTTGTTTATACCGAGTCTGATGAAGCTTTTACACAGTTCGATTTCTCTTAGCTCAGTACCGAAATGTTTCCTATTTACCTAGATTGGTATGGTCAGTCTTTCGCATCTCCTGAGATCCCTACATTGATTGAGTCTATTCCTTTTCTCATGTTCCTGAGACTTCTTTCTTAGAGGTCCCAGAAGAGACTCAAGCTAGTTTATCGAGACCTTTAGGTGTCTCAAGATTTTTCATGTATGAACCTGAATTTTACCAGTTGTTGCACACCTGATCAGTAGATCCCTAGATATCGGCCAAATGTCTTTGTGGACCGATCTTGATATTCTTTATCCTGGAGTAATTCCCTTGTACTCATTTTCCGAGCATGCTATTGATCCGCCATCTCCTGAGATTGAGAAAGATGTAGAGATACCAGACTCCAATGAAGCCGTTTATGGCAATGAGAATGGAGTAGTAGAGATGGAAGAAGGAAATGATGTCAAAAATGACAGCCTTCGTGAGCAGAATGAAGCTAGTAGCAACAAGAGTGGAAGCTGGCAGTTTGTAGATAGTATGGATGCACATATGTATATATGTGTATATACAGACTAGTGATGTCTATAGATATCTTATGATGCGGTAGTATGCTTGAGAAGCCGTACCGGATATGTTTTGCCGAGATACCAAAGCATCTATATGCTTGAGAATCTTCAATTTGCAAAAGTTTTCTCAGCAATTGTGAATATCTTGAAGAAAAAGAATAAGAAAGTGCAAATTCTCCTGAAGATTCACCTGTACCTTCTCTTCCTCAAAGCGATTGTAGAATTGTAGAGCTTTTTCTGCATCAGAAAGTTCTTGGTCCTGAGCAATTAGAGAATTTTATGAGGGAACAATTCAAGAAAGAATTGTTTGAGAAGTATATACCTCAAAGTTATAGCAGCAGAAATAGATTGAAATTTGCGAACTTGAGTAAGGCAAAAAGACTGTGGCAGAATATAATAGTGAATTCTGCAATCTAGCCGTCATGCTCCTTTAAAAGTTGAGACAGATGAGAAAATGGCAGAATTGTTTTGAGCTAGATTACGCCATGAGATCAGAATCATTTTGGCAAGCCTCACCAAGATTTCTTCTTCCAGATCAGAAGTTAAAAAGGAAAAAAAAGAATTAGGAGAATAAGACTCTCCTAACCAAGAAATGATAGCAGAAACCAAATCAGTCTACGCAGAGAAAATCTTTCCCAAGCCAGTCAAGAATGCAAACGAGTCCCAAATGTAACAGAGTACATTCTGGAGTTTGCACATGGGAAAGTAGCAGTTGTTATGCATATGGACAAGTAGGCCACTATGCAAGTCAATATCTGAACTGTCAGAGAAACAACTAGTGACGGAGGAAAGCAAAACCATCTGAGACAGGTGCAACCAATGAAAGCCGTAAGTGGATATCCAAAGTCACCATTTCGTCAGATCGAGATGCCGCTACATCAACCGCAACCGTCACCACCGACCCCTCAACCACACCAACCTCTATATCCAAGAGCATACGCCTCTCCTAAAAACAACCTGAGAAGAATGATAAGCAACTTAGCAGATGTTCTTAAACTCAACAACGAACGTGCTGCATAAGATTTAAACGTGCTTACCCCGTTGGATGGAGCTATCGTTATCATGCACGTATGTTCTAACCTAGATTTCGAACTAGGATCCCTTAAGCTTAGAACGAGATCGCTACAGCTGTTGTGCATGAAGAACGAGGAAGCTTGTGCTTACCTTGTATATCTGAATGTCGATGTCAAGTCCGAGAAGAAGGTAGGAGATGTACCCGTGGTTAGAGAGTTTCGGGATGTTCTTCCTGAAACATTACCAGGGTTACCTTCGGACAGACAATTAGAGTTTCTCCATTGAGTTTGAACCAGGATCAGCACCCGTTTCAAAAGCACCTCATAGAATGGCCCCAAAAGAATTACAGGAGTTAAAGATCCAATTGCAAGAGCTTTTGGACCTAGGTTTTCTCGACCTAGTGTATCTCCTTGTGGAGTGCCAGTTCTATTTGTCAAAAAGAAGGATGAAACTCTAAGGATATGTATTGATTATAGAGAGTTGAACAAGTTAACCTTGAAGAATAGGTATCCTTTACCCAGGATCGATGACTTATTCAATCAGTTGAAAGGTGCCAGTGTTTTCTCAAAGATTGACCTAAAGTCAGGATATCATCAATCAAAGATTCGTCAGAAGAACATAGCCAAGACTGCTTTTCAAACGCGGTATGGCCACTACGAGTCAGTAGTAATTCCATTTGGCTTGACGAATGCACCAGCTATGTTAAGGAATTGATGAATTGTGTATTCCATAATTATCTCGATAAATTTGTTTGATATTTATCGATGATATTCTCGTGCACTCGAAGAACGAGTAGAACACGAAAAACAGTTAAGAACTGTTCTATAGACGTTGAGAATAGAACGATTGTTTGCTAAGTATAGGAAAATGTGAGCTTTGCCCAAGGGAAGTGAATTTCCTTGGACATATCATTACAACAGATGGAATCAGAGTCAACCCCGCTAGAGTTCAAGCGGTACGCGATTGGAAATCGCCGACGACACAGATAGAGACTCGAAGTTTCTTGGGTTTAGTAAGATATTACCGAAGGTTCATAGAAGGATTCTCCAAGATTGCGAGAACTATGACTTAATACCTTAAAAAAAGGAACTATGTCCCAACGAACCCAAGAATATGAGGAAAGTAGTCAAGAGTTAAAGAACAGATTGACTACCACGCCAATTTTGGCAATACCAGAATCAGAAAAAGGGTATACTCTGTATATCGATGCATCAAAGAGCAGACTAAGAATGGTCCCGATGCAAGAAGGAAGAGTGATAGCTTATGCTTCACGATAGTTGAGACCTCAAGAGCCCGTATATCCTATATATGATCTAGAATTAGCAGCTATTGTTCATGCTCTGAAAAATTGGAGACATCTTTTGCATGGATCCAAGTGTGAGATCTTTACTGATCACAAGAGCCTAAAGTATTTTTTTTATCAGAAATATTTAAACATGCGTCAGAAAAGATGGCTCGAGCTAGTAAAAGATCATGATTGCGAGATCAAGCATCTCCCTAAAAAAGCGAATGTTGTCGCTGATGCTTTCAGTAGAAAAAGCTAAATCCAGTTAGGATTCGTCCTTACTCAGAGAGAGGAGTTAATCAAAGAGTTTGAAGAGGTGAGTTTGCAAGTGATGCTACCACCTGAAATTGCGAAAGGAGATTATAGTCGCTCTTGTCGATACCCCGATATGAGAACAAGAATCGTGAAGGATCAAAGATAAGATCAACAGATAGAAAAGCTACGAGTTAAGAGCAAAACAGAAAAGCCAGAAGAATATCATGAAGTTGGGATAACGCAATCATGTTCAGAAACATGATGTGCGTACCCAAGGAGGATGATTTAAAGAACGAGATTATGAGTTAAGCTCATAACACGCCCTACACCGCACACCCAGGAAGCACAAAGATATATCAAGATCTAAAGCAAAGGTTTGTGAGAGTAGGAATAAAGCGAGAGATAGCCTCATTTGTTGAGCAATGTGTAAAATGTCAACAAATTAAAGCTTTGCACCAGCAGCGTATGGTAAATTGCAACCACTGGAGATTTCTCAGTGGAAATGAGATCACATAGCCATGAACTTCGTGAATAGTTTACCAAATTGAAGCGTGGTAATACAACTATTTGGGTAATGATTGATCGACTCGCGAAGTGTGCTCATTTTATTCCGATCTCTATTACGAATGGAGCTAGCAAGTCAGCTCAGATATACGTTCGAGGAGATGAGTATAAGAGTGAATTGCAGTATAGCGTTTCATCTGCAAACAGATGGTCAATCCGAAAGGACCATATAGACGCTAGAAGATATGATCAGAACCTTCATATAGATCAAGGAGATCAACGGTAGCGAGTCCTACTATTGATTGATTTTCGCATACAACAACAATTACCAAGCAACGATTTATATAACGCTTTATGAAGCCTTTTATGGCAGAAAGTGTGGATCACCGCTTTGTTGGGACAAAGTTGGAGAAAGACAAGTGCTTGGAACATAAGCGATTGAAGAAATTGTCGTAATCGTACAACAAATAAAGAAAAGAATCCAAGAAGCTCAAGAGCGTCAAAGTCCTACGCAGATAAAAGACGTAAGGAGCTAAGCTTCAAGATTGAAGACATTGTATTCTTGAAAGTATCTCATTCCAAAGGAATACATCGCTTTGGAACTAAAGGAAAGCTCGTACTAAGATTTATTAACCGTACGATTCTAGAGAAGATTTGGGTCAGTTGCCTACAGATTAGCTTTGCCTTCAAGTTTCGACAATATCCATATGTGTTTCATGTGTCGCAATTACGAAGATATGTGTTTAATCCAAAACACATCAGATATAAAGAGAATATTGTTCCTGAACAATATCTAAGTTATGAAGAGAAGCCAGAATGTATCATTAGATCGAAAGAATCATCAACTAAGGAATAAGTCGATTCCTTTAGTCAAGATTTTATGGAGGCATCATGGCCTAGAAGAAGCGACTTGAGAATTTGAAGAAAAGATGAAAAAGAAGTACCCTGAACTATACTCAGAGGTACTAAATTTCGGGATGAAATTTCTTTAAGGGGGAGAGAATGTAATACCCCAGATTCTCATAGCTCTGATTAAGCGCTAAGTACGTAATTAATTAGAAAATTAATTACGTGAGTGACTAGGGACAATGCATCCTCAGATAAGATTTTATATGGTTTTAACTCAAAGATCTATTTTAGAATTTTACAGTTGATTGATTTAATGATAAATCTTTCAATTAGTATTTTATTTCATTGTTTATTTAGAAAAAGTGATTTGCGAAAGTTCGATTTGCTAGAAATTTCTATATTTCCAATTTCTTTATATTGATTTAATAATTTCAAAAGTTATATCATGTTATTACTATTTTTTTTAGTAAAGAAAATTCAAGAACATAGCTTATTCAAGACTAATGGAATTATCTAGAACCATTAAGCTTCTTGAGAAGCTAAAAGATTAGATTATTCTAGAAGCCATTTAAAGGCTTGTGAAGGAAGCTTTAAATAGTACCCTAAGAATATATATATATATATATATATATATATATATATATATTAGCTTCCAAAGGTTTCATTTTCTTTTCACAAACCAAATTCTCCTCCAAACTCCCAAAATTTTCGAGAGCCACCACACCACAAACCACCGAAAATTTTCTCTTCCAAGCTCAAGATCCGGACTTCTAATCTTCGTCAACTTGATAGATCAACGTCTTCAAGAGGTAGATCTCTAACCTATTTCAAGTTTTGAAGTGAAAATCAAAGAGAAAACCATTCCCAAACCCTATATATATTCGGCCATTTTGGGCCCTTTTCTTACGGGTTTTGTTCTTCGATTTTTAGTACATGTATGCATAGATCTACCTATTATGAGTGATATTATGTTAAGAAATCAAAGAAAAATTTCATCTCCATGCTCCTATACGTTCGACCATTTTGGCCTTGTTCCAAGGAGTTTTCGTTCTTCAATCATTAGTTGAGATATGCTTAGATCTACCCCTTTTAGAGATGATTTATGCTTGATCTATGGTTTAATTGCTTATTATCAAGAAAAACCCAAATTCCAATCAAGAACCCTAATTATTATATTGAAGAATAGTTGATGATTTCTTAAATTGAGCTTGTATTCATGTAATTAAAGACGTTTGAGCATGTTTAGAGTCGATTTCGGAAATAAAAATCGAACCCTATGAATTTTCATATGAGGACCGAAAATGAAGGCTCCTATTTTGAGATGATTTGGCTTTGATTTGTTTAAAATACGTTAGTATATATGCGATTATATATGTATGCTAGAGTTTGGTGAAAGAAATTGGGATCTAATCCAACTCATGAGAAAAACCCTAATTTATTTTGCTTATGTAATGTTAAGAACTTATTATCTTGATTTTATTTGAGTTGTTTGATTTCAAAAGTATGATCTAGTATATAAAATTAGCCTATTTTGAATTATTGAGATTTTTCTATGCTTATACGAAAAAGTTAGATTTCGTTAGTTTGCGTATTCCAAAGGATTTTGTGATTTTGACTTGATATTTGAAGTTTGATTTCAAAACATAGATTCTTGTGAGTATATAACTTGATCAAGACTTACATGATCAAAGTTTCCAAAGGAAAAGATGTGAAAGTTAAAGATTTGATTATAGTAATATGATATCCCGTATATATATATAAGGAATTGAAAAGATTAACGCTCATATAAAATGCTTTCTCAATACATTGAATGGTTTAGTTTTGGATGCATTGACCTAGCAGAGCTTAGCTTAACCATAGAGTATTGAGAGAGTTTTAGTAGAGGCTCAAGAGTTGGAAACTCTTAGTTCCTCTTTCTCGTATTTATTCTTCTTATTTCCTTTTTAAGGAACAAGTGGAAGCAGAATAGAGATCAAGAAAGGAAAGACAGAAAGTCTCGAGTAAACCAGATTTTCAGGTGGGCTTTCCAAACTAAAATATGTTTATGCACAAGTTTATGATATTAAGCATGTGAATTTTTATAAAGTTAATTGACTTGCCCGTTTTTTAGCATATTGCATATTGCCTATCTACGAGAGATTTACGATATCGCCCTATGCTAGGCAATTGCTAGTAAGGGTTTGTGTACACAGTGGCCTTTGGCCAAGGTGTTTGAGAAGGAGGCCTACTTCTCAACACAAGAGTCGAGTAGATATGGTGTTTATATAAGATTGTCTGCAGACATGTTATGATTAGAATTGTTAGCACGTGCATTGATCATGAAGTAAGTGATTTGTAAAGTTTGATTCATAGGTTATTTCTAAAACCCCGTGAATCTAAGAAAGTGGCAAGTCGATTATATAGCTCTAAGAGCATGTTTCATTGTTTTCGCAATTGCACACCGAGTGCATCAAGTACTCATGCCCCGCATGTATTTCTAAATGTGCAGTAGTGCGGGGAGATGACAAAGGAGATTGAATCTTGGCGAAGACCTATTTTGTCCTGTCCTATGTTTGCCCCGGGTTTATGTCTTCACACATAAACTCAGCTACTCTTTTGCTGCCAACTCATTTACAGTTGTAAAATATTGCATAATCTATGTCTTGATGGGTTAGACATTTGATAAACAAGTATGAATTTATGTCAAAGATCGTAGTATCAGTTGCTAAACAGTGTTTGAATTATGTCCAACTTTGATCATTTGATTAATCATAGGTCCAATGACTCGTCTTTCTTTAAAATGAGAATTGTTATTATTTGCGAGTTTCTTGAAATAATTAGTCATTTTATTTTCCTTCCGCCCGTCGCACTTCGATTAGTCAGTTAATACAAGATTAGATAGGTCGGGGTGTGACAGCATGATCAAGAAACTGAAGGTTGAGCGGTCTCAGCAAGGAAAAGAAATAGTTCAGCTTCGAACTAAACTAACTAAGATCAGCCTGAAGTTCAGCAATCTTCAGTAGAGTGAGGCTTCATCCCAACAAAAGATCAACACTCTGAACGGAGCCACGAAGAAATTGGAATCCCTCCAATAAGTACAGAGGTGTCCATTGATCAGAACTAGATTAGGGTATAATCCTAGCTCAGAGATGAATGGTGCATCCACCAATGACACTAAAACTATGTTTGTGAAGTCGACTGAGAAACTAAAGGATCCAGTGACTGAGTGAAAGAATACAAGACATGTTCTGCCTAACTCAAGGCCTAAGTATAAACTACCTAAAAGACTTGATCCTATCAGAGAACCCAGATTAAACAGCTGACGCACTCTCAGCGCAAGCCTACTCAACAGATGAAGCATGTCATGAAAGCACATTCTTTCCAGCATATGTTCCAATTTATCAGAGACATCCTATTCACAATAAAAATTCCATTACACCTCCACAGTACACTCGTGCACCTCGACAGCATTTGCAAAAACCTAAACCCTCTGCACAATCAGCACATAAGTCCAAGGCTCAGCAGAAGAAGCCATATTGTACACACAAATTATTAACATATATGAGTTTATTAGGCAATTAGGTTTCATACTCAAAGATTTTGTTTGAAGCTAAACTGCTTATTACGGAGAAATCAAGGTTTCCAGTGAATAAAGAAATTAAGGCATAGTTTTCAACTTTTAGCTTGCATATAGTACATTATTGTTTATCTGCAAAACCAACAAACCCATATGCATAAGTATATGCTTTATCAATAATTGATTGTTCACAAAAAAACATGAGGAAGTGGTTTGTGTTCTTGAATTATTCTATTTTGTATAAATTGGTCCCAAAATTTTAATATTTTTGTAGTTTCTTAATTTGTGAGCATCATATGCATAAGTTGTGTATGATTTGTGCATCATATGTATATATTTGTGCATAAGTATTAGATAACACGATATGCAATAATTTGTATACCTCATATGTATAACTTTTATACATGTTGTGCACAACTTATTTGCATATGAGTGCTAATATTTATTACATAGTATAATTTTGCACATGTCTCTGATCGATTATGTATATTTATTGAGTTTGTATGTATAGCGACAATAATGTGCATACTGTGAAATATAGTGTGCACAAATAAATTGATTTAAAATATAATTGTATGAAAACGACTATAAATAATCTAATTATATTCAATTATCAATTGCAAGTTAATAAAGATGCTTTAAAAACATAAACAACTGGATTTGAGGATAGCATAAAAATAATCCAACAAAAAATAATGAATTACAAATAACCTAAAAAATAGCGTATATTATGCATATAAGAAACTAAAAAAATTTATACAAAATGGTGAAAATAAACGAACTTACCTAAATCTGCCATGAGAGACATGCAATATGACAAAAAAAATATTATAGAATTAGATTAAAAGAAGTGTAATCAATGGACCGATTACATTACTTGATGATTTGGTGGATAAGAAAACAGATACAAAAAAATGCAAAATCAAAAAACCATAAATATAAAAATGAATCCCTTCAAACACTCGCAAAATCTATAACAACCTGATTTTCAGATTTACAACTGACCCCACAAACTAATACGAGTCCTTTTAGTGTGCCATGTCTTCTCACTCACACACTTTAACAGAAAACTTCCCAGGGGGTCACCCAATGGACTTCCGAAAAGAAGATGCATCTTGTTGGTATGAATAGCACATATCGAATAATTTAAACTCTCCTTGAATATGCACTCTCATACCTGCATATTCTCAAAATCTATCTCATTCTGGTGCGTTTCGATTCATTCATGTACCTTTTTCCTTGAAACCTTAATCGAAGTCGTTCCTTGTCCATACTTCTACGCATTGACGATCACTCCGTACTTCTACCTCGGGCATCACATGCCCACCATATTCCCCTTGGTTCATCCTCGAACCACATCATACTGGGAGTCTGATATCATCTATAATGACCCGACTTTTGGATTGACGGTTGACCTCACAGACCAACACGAGCCCTTTCAGTGTTCTTTGTCTCACTTACACACTCTCCAGGGGCACCCATCTCACAATTGCTCCAAGCTAAGCACGCTTAACTTTATAGTTTTTATAAGATGGACTTTCGAAAAGAAGATGCATCTTGTTGGTATGAGTAACACATATCAAATCCTTTAATCTTTCCTCAAATATGTAGTCTTATACATGTATATTCTTGAAATCCCTCTTATTCCGATGCATTTCTGTTTATTCATGCACCTCTCCCATTTGAAGTCTTAATGGCTTATCCATGCTTCCGTGCACCGACAATCACTCTATACTTATGCTTCGGACATCACAAAATCGGTTACACAATACTATAAAATTACAAGATAACCTTAATAATAAGATCTAAAATAAAAAAGCTATTAACTCTACAAAATTGTGACCATTAGATGCAATCCAAAACATATGTGTTTATCATTTGATCCATACTTATATATATATATATATATATATATATAGAGAGAGAGAGAGAGAGAGAGATTCAAATAAGAATAATTTTCAAGTGTGAACGCAAGAACCAAATGAATTTGCTGTGGGAGTTGATGAATCCAATGAGAAAATTACTGAATCTACAACATTCGGAATTTTTGCTTGGGTTCAAATCTCATGAGGGCAAAATTCTATTTTTTTTGTTTCAATAAATCCCGCTTTATATATATATATATATATATATATATATATATATATATATATATATATATATATATATATATATATATATATATATATATAAATCTCATTAATTAAAATCCCTTTATTAGACCTCCTTCTTGTTCATCAAATTTCAAAGATAATAAATTGGAAATGAGTATATGTGTTGGCCTAGTGGTAGAGTGATTAATACCTGATGTCAAATGTTTCAGGTTCGAGTCTACCATGATGTGGCTTTTAAAATTTATGTATTAATGGATAGAAAGAATAAAAGAATTTGGAAATGATTGGTATACAATATTCACAACTTCAAAACTGATTTATGTTTTACAAACTCAAATTTGGGTTTGGAGGTAAACGAAAAGATACAAAAAAAGTAAAATTGGTGTTGCGTTTGCAGTTCGGATGAGGTTAATATGTACTGCTGAATTTGATTCGAGATGGTTTAAGAGTCTACCTCGATTTACATATATCCCAGTCTAATTGCAATTCTTATTCTTGCACTTATAGTTTTACCACATCTCTAATTTTCTCATGTTAATTTACAACATTATCTAAGAACCTCCATTTGATAAAATTCCAAGACTATTGCATGGAAATTTGATTAAAAACATCTACAAGTGAACCTAACAAATTTGGAGAAGGCATCTAATGATTGTTGCCAATTATATGCTTCAAAAACAAGATTCTGTAATAGTCACCTTCAAATATAAGTGAAAATAAACTATTTAAGAAGTGGAGCCAGCTTCATTCTGTTTTACTTGTATCGAGAAAGGAGACTTGTATGATTGTCATCAGATAATTCTTGTTGAATTTTTTTTTTCGATACTTATTATTTTGATTAGATTTCAAAACTTCTTTGATGTTTGTCCTGTTAATGTAACATAGTGTTGCTCACATATTAGAGAGCGAATCTTTTATGTTTACAAGTTTCAGTAGAAGAACTATCAG
This sequence comes from Salvia rosmarinus, assembly GCA_036937905.1. Classification (NCBI taxonomy): domain Eukaryota; kingdom Viridiplantae; phylum Streptophyta; class Magnoliopsida; order Lamiales; family Lamiaceae; genus Salvia; species Salvia rosmarinus. The sequence goes on along the minus strand of CM072815.1, from coordinate 64,344,765 downwards.
TATGGTCATTCAAATACTAAAGGAGTTCAAGAGCAGTACTGAAATCAATCGTATTAATACAAGACTCAATACAACACTACTGAAGAAGCATCGTGATGGGTCTCTCAAGGTACGTATTGGTGTATGTGGGAAGGGGGAGAGGGGAGGGGAGAATACACTAGTTAGGTAAATTTAAAAGCTTTTTCTTTTCACTAGTATCAAATTGATTTCTGATAGTGTGTTTCTAAACGATATTGTGCTGCTTGTGTGCTAGTGATGACAGTTTAACAATATGCAAAGTAAATACAATACCGAATGAAAAGAATTGAGAGTAAACAACACTTGGTTTTTATATGGTTCTTAGAGATCAACTCCTACGTCCACGCACTGATTACTCAGTCAATTCACTAACTGAAATTTGATCTTGTTAACGGGTACAAGATATAAACCTAGATACAAAGTTAACCTTATTGTATCTTGCCGAACTAGACATTCCTCATAAGCTTGCGGGTTCTAGGAAACCTCTGACTGCTTACTAGTGCAGTGGACCTAAATCTCTTGCATGCGGTGCAAGATAACCAAGCTTTTTAGCAATTAACACTTCGTTTGCCTACTTACCCAAACTTCTACTTAAACATGGGTGTTTTTGTAGAGAGATTTTCCAACTAAAATCTAAGTTGTCACAGGCGACAAACTCAGTGTGTCTATGCTTAAGATATACAAAGAGTATTCTAGACTTAAACAAAATGTGTACTGAAATCTTGAGTTGATAATTACATTTAAGCTTTGAAGGTTTACTAATAGCACTATGGATTTCCTTCTTTGAAATCGATGTGTGATAGTTCTTGAACTTTGAGCTTTTGAATGCTTTGGACAATAAGAATGTGCAGTGTTTTTGTAACCTTCAAAAATTATATTCTATGTGTATTTATGAGAAGATGATGAATAGTGCTATTGGAGGAAACATCAATCACATCTTTCTATTTATCGTTTAAAAATTTCACGTTTCAATCCTCGTACGTCGTTGTCAGGATCTGCATCATCGTACACTGTAGCTCTACAACTCTGAAAAGATCTTCTAGCATGTCAGGATCTTCTATAGATACGCTATGACACTTGGCTGAGTCAAACACTCAAGGCTAAAATATCTCCGTGTTTTTCCAGTTCAGTTGACTCCGTGTTTTATCAATACGTTGACTTCAGGTTGGGCCATTCGAGACTGCTCCATTTTTCATTAGCACGCTGGAATTCTTCTTTGTCAGTTTGGAAACCTAATTCAGTATGAGGTTGACATAAAAATAATCAGCTTTGACTTTTCATCAGCAAGCTTTGACTACTTGTCACCAGCTTTGATTATTGATCAGCAGTTTTGACTTACAGTCGCTAGCTTTGACTTCTAGTAGCCAGCTTTGACTTTCTAGAGTCATTGCTGGTACAAAACTTATTCATATCCTGATTGTTTGCTTCGGTAGTACTCTAGTCTTCGCCTCGATCTTGATCTTGACTCGATCGATAGCTCTTTTTATCAGCATTGCTATGCTTCATTCTTTAGATATCAGTTGGCTTGACTGAAGGAAAATCCGATTTTAACCCTCTCCCGATGATCTATTTTGGATGTTTAATTCACCATATATTGATTATATACCTAACATGCACCTATATAATTAATTGTAACACGTTGGTATTTTCTCATGTTTACCTGCAAATCCGTCAAATAAAAGAGGATCAAGACTCGTGGTTTGATCTTCTGGACTGTATCCGGTTTGTTAAAACTTCAATGCTGAGTGAGAGCAATCTATGGAGAGTACTGCAAAAATTCGCCTTCTTCCTCAATAGCAATTTTCGAAAATCACAATGCTTGAATTAGCCCTGATTTTCTCTAGTGGCATGAATAAATGTTTATAAATTAATTTATGTTCTGGGCTGAGCATAAGATAATTAATTTATTTGAGGCCCATCTTTATTCCTTGCATTTGATCCTGGTGGCCCATCCAGGCCGTAGCTTGGAAGGAAAATAGCGCCTACTTTCTACATGGCAAGGATTTGATTCTCTTTATCCTACAAGGATATAATTACATTTATGGGATATGCATAGATCCTTTCCATATAGGATTATGGTAATAATCCTTTCCATATAGGATTATGGTAATTTCCATATGGGATTATGGTAATTTCCATAAAGGATTATGGTAATTTCCATATGGGATTATGGTAATTTCCTTATGGGATTAAGGTAGTGCATTATAAATATGAGGTAAGAGATAGAATCAAAGTTAATCCACTCATTAACATGCATTATTTTCGAGAATCACAAGAACATTGTGAGGATTTTTCGAGAGTTAGTAGAGAGCATTGGGTGTTTTTTCCGAAGCATTCTCCATAGATCGTCCTCACTCGACGTTGGAGATTGGATAACCGGATCTGACCCGAAGGTCAAAGCACAGTCTCGATCCATTCCGTCTCGGCAGCATTCAAAGGTAAACACGAAAAAACCCTACGTGTTGCAATTAATTATATAGTCGCATGCTAGGTATATAATCAATGTATGGTGAATTAAACATCCAAGATAGATCTCGGGCGAGGGCTAAACCTCGGTTTTTCCCAACATTGGTATCGAGCACGGGATCGATATCTTGGCTCTGTTGGATTAATTCACGTTTGATTATTACGCGCGATATATTAATTGTTGAATCTGCTCATCGTGGCTCGTTTTTATTTTGTCGATTTTGTTTTTCACCACGAGAAAATCCGTGGTTAGATTAGATTTATTTTTTGTAAATCTTATCCGTAAAAGTAAAACGAAGACGAAAGCGCCAGATCGAGATGGCGGAGAAACGGTCGACGGCGCGCGGGCGATGGCACGCATGGCGTGCACGGCGCCACGGACGCGCCGCGTGGCGGGCCGCGTGCCGCATCCGTTTTCGGCCGAATCTGCTTTTGATGAGTCGGTCCGTGCCCGTGCACGCGAGGCCCGTTTTTAATCCGGTCCGTGCCTGCACGCAAGGCCCTTTTCAAGATTATAAAGATCATGCTTTGCAATTCTATGTAATAGATTAGGCGGAAAGTGCGATTCCACGAGTGGGCCACGATGAGCGCTTTTATTTTATTTTTATCGCTCATTGCATGTCGTGGATGTTTAAATAATGCGATAGCATGCTATGTATGTTTAAATTACGTTGACAAACCTTTACGTGTTTTGTAATTGGATGCGCATAGTAAGTATGCTAGGTTTATCGCGTTTTCAAGCATATTTTAGAATTACTGCGAGCATGTTTTACATGTTGAGTTCTATGACAAGCATGCTAGGATTACGTGATCTGCATGGACAAACCTTTTGAACAAAAGACTAAGCAAGCAACCCGACAAATTAATTTTAAAATTAAAATGTCAAGATCTCCACTTTTGATCTCTAAACAAAGTGAGGACGACCGTGAGTAAACGTCCACACGCGTGGCTTGCTTGCACTGCTTATCATAAGTTTGTTAGATGAGATTTCTAAATAAAACATTTTAAATCTATTGAGAAGTGGGAGTTTCATGTGTAAGCGCCCACACCCGTGGCTTGCATGTGCGATTTTCATAAGTTCTCTAGAGATAGATATAAAATGAGATAACAAAAGAATTTGAATTGGGCGGTATGGTCCGAGTGAGTATGCCAATTCTAAGAATTCATTTTCTGCTGTTAAAATTGTGGTCATTGCTTAGACGTCACCTCAAGTACAACTTCCCGCGAAGTCCCTTCTTGCGATAGTGATGTGGTCAGAAAGGTCCAATCGTTAATTTCATTTGTCATAAGGATAAGTTGATATGGATTGAAATTAAGCGACTAAAAGGTATATTTTAGTGCAGTCGGGGGTTCGTGTGTAAACGCCCACACGCGTGGCTTCGTATGTGGGATTCCTTGGGCGATTGGAGGTTTCAATTAATATTGTTTTATCAAAAGGTTACAATATTATTATTACGAATTATGTGCGATCGCATGTGTTTACTTTATCGTTTCAGATATGTCTCTTACACCGATTATCAATATGCTCACACAAAATCCCTTATCCGGTCCGAATTTTATCGAGTGGAAACGAAACATTGAGAATGTTCTTCACGCAAAAGAAAATCTATTTGTACTCACTACACCCGTCCCAAGACTCTAGGCGATTCATCTATCGATGAGGGGCGCAAGGAGCATGAGAAATGGGACAAATCAAATAGAATGGCAAAGTGCCTTCTTTTGGTCACCATGTGCGAGTCCCTCGCAACTCCAAAGATCAAGAGATGGAAGATGCGACCATGATATGGCTAAGTCTTATGAAATCGTATGAGAGTCGGATGAATCGCTGTCATAATTTGACAAAATCAATAATGTCAAGTTCAATGAAGGAAAGCGATTCGGTGCATGACCATGTAGAGCAAATGATCAATCTCTTGGGAGAGCTCGAGTTGGTTGGAGGATATATTGATGGCGTAGTCGAATCGATATGATCCTCATCACTTTGCCCAAGTCTTTTGATGACTTCCGTTATAAAGCGATCCTTTATGATAAGAGTTATACTCTAGATTCATTGCAAGAGGATCTAGGACCAAGCAAAAATGGGCAAAGGCGCGACGATCTTTAGTACACACCTCAAAGAAAACCACTGCTTTATCAAAAGATAAAAAGGAAAAGTGGAATTCAAGAGATGCTAAGGCTAAAGAAAAGAGTGGGAGTAATACAAATGGCTCTACCAGCGGTTTGAAAAAGCCAAAGGAGAAGGGCAAATGCTTCAAGAGCGGTGAGACTGGGCATTGGAAGGCTAAGTTCCCCAAGCTCAAGGCTCAAGGTACGTCGTTTGCTTTACTAACGGAAACATGTTTAGCGACTTGTTCTACCCATTCTTGGGTAGTAGACACGGGTGCGACTGATCATGTTTGTTACACCTTGCAGGGGTTCCTGCGGACAAGGGAGCTGGCTAATGGTGAGATAACGATCTCCATAGGCAACGTGGCGAAAGTCGAGGCCGTTGCAGTCGGAGATGTTACTTTATGTTTTGAGGGAACAGTTTTAGTTTTAAAAGACGTTTTATATGTACCGGATTTTGGTGGAACCTTGTTTCATTTCAAATTATTTATACATGGATATTACGTTATTTTTATAGTGGTGTTTCTATCATAAGAAATGACGAAGTTATCTGTGTTGGCACTTTATATAATTCGCTTTATACTATTTCTGCAAAACATAATACCTATAACTATGTTGCATCTTCATCAAACCCTAAAAAGAGAAAGTTTTCTTCGCAAGATGACACAACTTTTCTCTGGCATCTTAGATTAGGTCACATCAATCTAAATAGGATCCAAAGACTGGCTAAGAATGGAGCGTTGGGTAATCTCACAGTTCTCCGTTCCCAGTCTGCGAATCCTGTATAGAAGGTAAGATGTCGATCAGACCCTTCAAAGCGAAGGGTTATAGAGCCAAAGAAATGATAGAGCTAGTCCATACTGACCTGTGTGGACCGATGTCCACACAAGCTCGTGGAGGGTACGAATATTTTGTCACTTTCAGTGACGATTACTCAAGGTACGGATACGTATACCTTCTTCACCGCAAGTCTGAATACTTTGAGAAATTCAAAGAGTTTAAGGCGGAAGTGGAGACGAAGCTTGGTAAGAGTATCAAGTCACTGCGGTCTGATCGCGGTAACGAATACCTCAGCAATGAGTTCATGGACTAACTAGTGAAGTGTGGGATTACCTCCCAGCGCACTTCACCGGGCACATCACAACAAAATGGTGTGTCAGAGCGAAGAAATATGACTCTATTGGAAATGGTTAGATCTATGATGAGTTATGCAATATTGCCTTTTTCGTTCAGGGGGTATGCCTTAGAAACGGCGGCATACTTGCTAAATCTAGTATCGTCCAAGTCAGTCGAAAAGACCCCTTTCGAGTTGTGGTTTGGGCGCAAGCTGGTTTAAGCCACATAAGGATATGGGCGATCCAAACACATGTCTTTGAACAAGAAGGCGACAAGTTGGAGGCTAGATCCGACGCAAGGTCGTTTATTGGCTATCCTAGAGGAACGAAGGTGGTTTATTCTATAGTCTAAGGATCGGAAGGTCATTATTAGCATTAATGCCCGATTCTTAGAAGTGGACTACATGAAAAATCAGAAATCCTAAGTTGAAATCATTCTTCAAGAATTAGAAGATGATCGTATTCCACTACCGATTAGACCAAAGGTGCGAGATGTAGGTGTCTAGTGGGAGGATCGACACAGATACTTCAAGAAATTAAAGTGGGTCGAGTTCCACTGGAGATACCGACCGTACAAGTGGTACCTACCCAGCAAGTTGTGCAAGATAGAGAACCACAAGTCACTGCACCCACCGTTGCCATAGTGCCTGTAGCACCTCGTCGTAGTGGGAGGGTTGTTCGTCAACCCGAGCGATTTATGTTCATGGGAGAATCTTCGGATTTAGTCCCAAAAAACGAACAGGCAATAATCGACTCATGGACGAACAGCGAGGCGATACAAGACAATGATGCAAGATCATGGAACTTACGTTTGGACGAGGTGGTAAAGTCCTATGGATTTACCCAGTTGCCTAGCGAGAGTTGTGTGTATCGTTTAGATGTCAATGGTAATGTGCTATTTCTTGCACTTTACGTAGATGACATTCTTCTATTTGGCAACAATGTGAAGTTGTTATCAGACGTAAAGAGTTGGTTATCCGGTCAGTTTCAAATGAAAGACTTAGGAGATGCAGCGTACATTCTTGGGATCAAGGTTTACCGAGATCACAAGAGGAAAATGTTGAGCTTATCTCAGGCGTCTTACATTGATACTGTGATTACTCGTTTTAGTATGCAGACCGCCAAGAAATGATTACTACCTTTCAGGCATGGCGTTCCTTTATCTAAGGAGCAGTCACCTATGACTGCAAATGAGATAGAGGAAATAAGACAAGTTCCCTACGCTTCCGCCGTAGGAAGTCTCATGTATGCAATGCTATGCACGATGCCCGATATCTGCTATGCGGTAGGCATAGTAGCTAGATATCAGTCTAACCCTGGACAAGCTCATTGGACTGCGGTAAAGTATATACTCAAGTACCTGAAAAGGACTCGAGATTATAGGCTAGTTTACCAGGCAAACAGTCTAATGCCTTTGGGTTATACCGACTCGGATTTCCAAGATGACAGTGATAAGAAAAAGTCTACCTCAGACTATGTGTTTACCTTGGGAGGTGGAGCCGTATCCTGTCGGAGTGCAAAGCAGCGATGCATTGCGGACTCTACCATGGAAGCCTAATATGTAGCCGCCGGAGGTCGCTAAGCGAGTTGTATGGTTAAAGAACTACCTCATGGATCTAGGTGTGGTACCGGTTTGCCCAAGAGTATCATAGTTTCATTGTGATAACTCGGTGCGATGGCAAACTCGAAGGAACCACGGATTCAAAGCGACCAAACACATAGAGAAAAGTACCATGTCATACGAGAAATCGTTAGACGAGGGGACGTGTTGATTGCAAAGATTGATACGACGGATAACCTAGCGGATCCATTCAAGAAAGCCTACTGCAATAAGTCTACATCGGGCACGTTAGAGGACTTGAATTGCGCTAGATGGCACCCACTTAGAAATGAAACTTTTGTATAAGTGGGAGAAGCAAAGTGATGGTTTTGTTTGTAATAGCTAGTAGAGACACATTGTATACTAAAAGTTTGCTTTAGTATAAGTGGGAGATTGTTGATTTGTATAACGAAAGCGTTTGGTTGAGCTTGTATACAATGTTTTCGTTACCACTATTACAATCTCCTATCCGAATTGAATACTTGATTGCATATATCCGTGTCCCCTTATCTCATATATAAGTTAGATCATACGATTGTGTAGAAGATCACGAAGTGCGTATGATTGGTCAAGCTTAATGAGATATAAAAGTTTCACGGTGAGACAACTTGAGGACGAGTTGTCGGTATAGGCTGCGGTATAGATAAGAAGTGACTTGACTTGGTTGCTTGTCTACGCCGGCACGCCTCGGGACGTATCAAGGATCACGGTGAGATGTGCTCTTCTATCGACCATCGTGATGAACCAAGATCTCGGTGACTTACGATGATCTAAACCTCGATAAGGTATTAGGTGAGTATGAGTTCTTGACCATCACTTTGACTTGTTATGGGTGAGGGTTATATGTTCTAACCCAATATTCTCCGCATCTTGGGTGGTGGCGGTCTTGTATGTCATGCTAGTTATCTCAGTCGAGTCACCGTATCCATTTAGGATGATGACGCCCCTTAAGGAGCTCAAAGGTTTATTGTACTAAACCCCGCAGTTGAGTTAGCTCAAGTACAATAATAAGGTTGAGTGGTACTACTTGAGAATTAATGATATTAATTATTTTAAGCAATGTAATGCTCTAAATAATTAATGGACGCTCGATATCTTAAATACGGGTTTCAGAATGTCTAAGTGCAAGTCCGACTCAACTTTGGTAATAAAGGGTAAGTCAAGATTTATTCTCTAGAGGCATGAATAAATGTTTATAAATTAATTTATGTTACAATGAACATAAGATAATTAATTTATTTGAGGCCCATCTTTATTCCCGGCATTTGATCCTCGGGTTGGCCCATCCAGCCCGTAGCTTGGAAGGAAAATAGCGCCTACTTTCTCTACATGGCAAGGATTTGATTCTCTTTATCCTACAAGGATATAATTATATTTATGGGATATGCATAGATCCTTTCCATATAGGATTATGGTAATTTCCATATGGGATTATGGTAATTTCCATAAATGATTATGGTAATTTCCATATGGAATTATGGTAATTTCCTTATGGGATTAAGGTAGTGCATTATAAATATGAGGTAAGAGATAGAATCAAAGTTAATCCACTCATTAACAAGCATTATTTTCGAAAATCACAAGAACATTGTGAGGATTTTTCGAGAGTTAGTAGAGAGCATTGGGTGTTTTTTCCGAAGCATTCTCCATAGATCGTCCTCACTCAACGTTGGAGATTGGTTAACCGGGATACAGTCCAGAAGGTCAAAGCACGAGTCTCGATCCATTCCGTCTCGACACATTCAAAGGTAAACACGAGAAAACCCCTACGTGTTGCAATTAATTATATTGCTGCATGCTAGGTATATAATCAATGTATGGTGAATTAAACATCCAAGATAGATCCTCGGGGCGAGGGCTAAACCCTTGGTTTTTCCCAACAAAATGGATATGGTGAATCGATACAGGTAACTAGCATGATATACAAGTACTTCCACCACCCAAGATGCGGAGAATATTGGGTTATCTCATGTAACCCTCACCCATAACAAGTCAAAGTGATGGTCAACAACTCATACTCACCTAAAACATTATCGAGGTTTAGATCAACGTAAAGTCACCGACATCTAGGTTCTTCACGATGGTCAGATAGAAGAACTCATCTCACTGTGGTCCATCAACATTAACCCTCTCCCGAGGATCTATATTGGATGTTTAATTCACCATAAATTGATTATATACCTAGCATGCACCTATATAATTAATTGCAACACGTTGGTATTTTCTCGTGTTTACCTGTGAATTTATCGGGAAAGAATTGGATCAAGACTCGTGCTTTGATCTTCTGGACTGTATCCCGATTGCCTAATCTCCAATGTCTAGTGAGGACAATCTATGGAGAGTACTGTAAATTTCGTCTTTCTTTTTCTTCACAAATTTAAAAAATTTCGAGAATTATGAATTAGCTACACTTTGATTTTCTCTCACCTTATATTTATAATGCAGCCCTAGATCCCATTTGGATAGGATCTCTACATATCTAATAAATATAATAATATCTCTTTAGATAGAGAGGATCAAAACAGAATCCCTATAAGACTCTTATGAGGTAGACGAATTCTATGCAGCTCCAGGCCTGGATGGGCCAGCCCATGGATCAAATGCAATGGATAAAGATGGGCCTCAAATAGATTAATTATCTTATGTTCAGCCCAGAACATAAATTAATTCATAAACATTTATTCATGCCACTAGAGAATAAATGCTGACTTATCCCTTTATTTCCGAAGTTGAGTCGGGCTCGCACTTAGACCTAACTAATCCTCGTATTTTAAATATCGTACATCCATTAATTATTTACAGTGTTCTGACTGCTTAAAATAATTAATTACTTTAATTCCTTAAGTAGTACCACTCAACCTTATTATTGTACTTGAGATAACTCAACCTGTAGGGTTTAGTACAATAAACCTTTTGAGCTCCTTAAGGGGACTTCATCATCCTAAACGGATACAGTGACTCGATACAGGCGACTAGCATGACATACAAGCACTGCCACCACCCAAGATGCGGAGAATATTGGGTTATCTCATGTAACCCTCACCCATAACAAGTCAAAGTGATGGTCAGCAACTCATACTCATCTAATACCTTATCGAGGTTTAGATCAACGTAAAATCACCGAGATCTAGTTTCTTCACGACGGTCAGATAGAAGAACTCATCTCACTGTGATCCATCAATACGTCAAAGACGTACCAGTATAGACAAGCAACTATGTCAAGTCACTTCTTATATATACAACAGCCTATACCGACAACTTATCCTCAAGTTGTCTCAGCTGTGATTCTTTTTATATCTCATTAAGCTTGACCAATCATACAGACTTTTGTGATCTACAACACAATCGTATGATCTAACTTATATATGAGATAAAGGGACATACATATGCAATCAAGTAAACAATTCAGATATGAGATTGTAATAGTGGTAACAGGAAACATTGTATACAAGCTCAACCAAAACTGCTTCCAGTATCCAAATCCAATAATCTCCCACTTATACTAAAGCAAACTTTTAGTATATAATGTGTCTCTCTACTAGCTATTACAAACACAACACCATCACTTTGCTTCTCCCACTTCTACAAAAGTTTCATTTCTAAGTGGGTGCCATCTTGCACAATCCAAGTTCTCGAATATGCTCTTCGTAGACTTTTTGTGGCAAGCTCTTCGTGAATGGGTCACCTAGGTTATCCGTAGTACCAATCTTTTCAATCAGCACGTGTCATCGTCTAACGATTTCTCGTATGACATGGTACTTTCTCTCTATGTGTTTGGTTGCCTTGTGGGTTCGTGGTTCCTTCGAGTTTGCCACTGCACCTGAGTTATCCCAGTATACTATGATACTCTTGGACAAACCAGGTACCACATCTAGATCCATGAGGTAGTTCTTGAACCATACCGTCTCCTTAGCAGCCTCCGAAGCGGCTACATATTCGGCTTCCATGGTAGAGTCCGCAATGTATGGTCGCTTTGCACCGCCAGATACGGCCTCCTCCCAAGGTAAACACATACCGAGGTAGATTTTTCTCATCACGGTCACCGAAAATCCGAGTCCAATAACCCAAAGGCATTAGACTATCTCGCTGTAAACTAGCCTATAATCTCGAGTCCTTTTCGTGTACTTGAGTATATGCTTTACCGCACAATCCAATGAGCTTGTCCAGGTTAGATCGATATCTAGCTACTATGCCACCGCATAGGAGATATCTGGTCTCGTACATAGCATTTCATACATGAGATTTCCTACGGTGGAAGCGTAAGGAACTTGTTTCATTTCCTCTATCTCATTTGTAGTCATAGATGACTGCTCCTTAGATAAAAGGACACCATGCCTGAAAGGTAGCAATCCCTTCTTGGCGGTCTGCATGCTAAAACAAGTAATTACAGTATCAATGTAAGACGCCTGAGATAAGCTCAACATTTTTCTCTTGCGATCTCGGTAAACCTTGATCCCAAGAATGTACGTTGCATCTCATAAGTCTTTCATTTGAAACTGATCGGATAACCAACTCTTTACGTCTGATAACAGCTTCACATTGTTGCCAAGTAGAAGGATGTCATCTACGTAAAGTGTAAGAAATACCACGTCATCGTTGACATCCAAACGATACACACAACTTTCGCTAGGCAACTGGGTAAATTCATAGGATTTCACCACTCGTCAAAGCGTAAGTTCCATGATCCGAAGCTTGCTTAAGTCCATAAATAGACTTTAAGCTTCCATACTAGGTGCTCTTCACCTTCACCACATAACCTCGGGTTCTTTGATATAGATGTCTCTACCTTCTTCAAGGTAACCGCTTAAAAGCGGTTTTCACATCCATTGGCCAAACCTCAAGGTTTAAGTGGGCTGCTATGGCGGAAGAATTACGATGGACTTGAGCATTTTACAGCGAAAAGGTCTCATCGAAATCGATGCCCTCAACTGAGTGTACCCTTTCGCCAAAAGCCCGGCTTTAAAAGCGAAACCTCTCCATCCGAATCTCTCTTCCTCTTGTATACCCACTTACTACCTACGGCTTCCTCGCCATCCGGTAGAGGTGTCTTTTCAGATACATCCATAGCTATTATGGACTCAATTTCTAAGTCCATAGCGGTGTGCCATGATCTTGCATCAGTGTCTTGTATCGCCTCACTGTATGTCCATGGGTCGATTACATCTTGCTTGTTTCCTGGGACTAAATCCGAAGATTCACCCACAAACATAAATCGCTCGGGTTGACGAACAACCCTCCCACTACGATGAGGCGTTACTGGCACAATGGCAACGGTGGGTGCAGTAACCTGTGGTTCTCTATCTTGCACAACTTGCTGGATATGTGCCACTTGTACAGTCGGTATCTCTAGTGGAACTCGACCCACTTCAATTTCTTGAAATATTTGGTGTCGATCCCTCCCACTAGACACGATATCTCGTACCTTTGGTTTAATCGGTGGCGGAATACGATCATCTTCTAATTCTTGAAGTATGATTTCAACTTTAGATTTATGGTTTCTCATATAATCCTCTTCTAAGAATCGAGCATTAGTGCTAATAACGACTTTCTGATCCTTAGGACTATAGAAATAACCACCATTCGTTCCTCTAGAATAGCTAATAAACTGCCTTGCTTCAGATCTAGCCTCCAACTTGTCAGCTTTCTTGTTCAAAGACATGTGCCGGATCGCCCCATATCCTTATGTGGTTTAAACCAGCTTGCGCCCAAACCATAACTCGAAAGGGTCTTATCGGTCGACTTGGACGGTACTTGATTTAGCAAGTATGCCAACGCTTTCTAAGGCACACCCCGTAATGAAATAGGCAACGTTGCATAACTCATCATTGATCTAACCATTTCTAAGAGAGTCCTATTTCTTTCGCCGACGACACACCATTTTGGTGTGCCGGTGCAGTAGTGGTGGGAGGTAATACCACACTACACCAAATAGTCCATGAACTCATTACTGAGGTATTCGCCACCGCGATCAGACCGCTGTGACTTGATACTCTTACCTAGCTTCGTTTCCACTTCCGCCTTAAATTCTTTGAATTTCTCAAAGCATTCAGACTTGCGGTGAAGCAGGTATATGTACTCGTACCATGAGTAATCGTCAATGAAAATGACAAAATACTCGTATCCTCCACGAGCTTGTGTGGACATAGGTCCACACAGGTCATAATGGACTAGCTCCAACACCTCTTTGGCTCTATAACCCTTCGCTTTGAAGGGTCTGGTCGACATCTTTCCTTCTATACAAGATTCACAGACTGGGAACAGAGTAACTATAATATCACCCAACGCTCTATTCTTAGCCAGTCTTTGGATCTTATTTAGATTGATGTGACCTAATCTAAGATGCCAGAGAAATGTGGTGTTATCTTGCGAAGAAAACTTAATCTTCTTAAGGTTTGATGTAGATGCAACATTTTAATGGTATTATGCTTGGCAGAAATAGTATAAAGCGAATTATATAAAATACCTCCATAGATAACTTCGTTATTTCTTATGATAGAAACACCACTATCAAAAACAATGAATATCCATGAATAAATAGTTTGGAAACCGAAATAAGGTTCCGCCAAAACTCCAACACATATAAAACGTCTTTTAATACTAGAACTGTCCTATCAAAGCATAAAGAAACATCTCCAACTGCAACAGCCTTAACTTTCGACGTGTTTCCCATGGAGATCGTTATCTCGCCATCATGCAACTTCCTTGTCCGCAGAACCCCTGCAAGGTGTAACAAACATGATCAGTCGCACCCGTATCTACTACCTATGAATGAGTAGAACAAGTCGCTAAACATGTTTCCATTACTAAAGCAAATGGCTTACCTTGAGCCTTGAGCATAGAGCACTTAGCCTTCCAATGTCCAGTCTCACTGCACTTGAAGCATTTGCCCTTCTCCTTTGGCTTTTTCAAACCGCTGGTAGAACCCTTTGTATTGCTCTCACTCTTTTCTTTAGCCTTAACATCTCTTGAATTCCACTTTCCCTTTTCATCTTTTGATAAAGCAGTGATTTTTCTTGAGGTGCGTACTAAAGACTGTGCACCTTTGCCCATTTTACGTTCATCCGTTACTAAATCCACTTGCAATGAATCTAGAGTATAACTCTTATCATAAAGGACTACTCCATAACGGAAGTCATCAAAAGACTTGGGCAAAGTAGACTTGGGCAAAGTGTTGAGGATTAGATCGATTCTGATTATGTCATCAATATATCCTCCAACCAATTCGAGCTCTCCGAAGAGATTGATCATTTGCTCTACATGGTCATGCACTGAATCGCTTTCCTTCATTGAACTTGACATAATTAATCTTGTCAAATTATGACTAACGATCCTGTCCGACTCCCCATATGATTTCATGAGATTTAGCCATATTATGGCTGCATCATCCATTTCTTGATGTTGGAGTTGCAAGGACTCGCACATGGTGATCAAAAGAAGGCATTTTGCCATTCTATTTGATTTGTCCCATTTCTCGTGCTCTTTGCGCTCCTCATCAGTAGATGAATCGTCTAGGGTTTTGGGATGGGGTGTAGAGAGTACAAATAAATTTTCTTCGGCAATAAGAATAAACTCAATGTTTCGTTTCCACTCGATAAAGTTTGGACCGTGATCGCTAATATTTCTACCAAAATAAATTGATAGTAAAATAACAAGTATATTATATCATATCCACAGGGACTGCGACTCGAGAACAGAGCAATTAATTAACATAAAATCTTTATTATTATCCAGGCAACAATATCAAGAGAGAATATTATAAACTAGACTCGAAAATAAAGAGGGAATAAAATCAGATAAGAAAGACTGACCCTAGGGATGTATTTAACCTAACCAAATTCATACAATTAACCTATTAATCTGTTTACCATTTTAATCCGCATCCGTGTGAAGGATCACTAATGTAACTATAGTTTCCGTCAGGACAGCCTATAGTAGTAGGTTAGCCTAAACTCTATCTCCGTCGGGTCTCAAGAGAAGTAAGCTAATTACCAAAAGCACACAAAGATTTAACCTCCTACAGTTCACCTATCTCCGCCAGGTCTCAAGGCAAAAATTGTATTATGAATTCAAGATATCGATTATGCAATTAATTCCGTCAAGACATCAATCACATAACTAGCATGCATTAATATTGGTCAGATACCAACACATGAGAATTAAAGCCAAGAATCATAAATCATGAATGGGATGGCAAAACAGTATCAACAGATAAATTATACGAATCTAGTCAGACATACAAACCCTAGGATCAATACAGAATTTAGCTACGCATAATTAAATTATTAAAGCAATAAATAAATAAAAATAACATAAACTGAATTAAATAAATAAAACCTTAGGAATCCACGATGAACAATTGTAGCGACTTGAATCCGGAAGAAAAACTGAAAGCTCTAATAAAATAAACTACAACTGGAATTAAAAAGGAAATTGGAATCAAAAGCTAAACTAATAAATCTAATCTGGAAACAATTAAATGTTGAAGGAAGAAAAGAATAAAAATTGAGTGTTCTGTAATCTCAAAAAAACTGAACAATGATGCCTTCTCCGCCTCTCGTCGTGAATGTGTGCGTGTATAAATGTATTACGCATCCCTAGGGCTTCACTATGCATGCTAGCGACCCTGAGTCGCGAAGGAACCCCGCGAGGCTTCAAAAAACGCTGCCAAACTATTGCTCATCGCGAGTTAGCCTCGCGACCTTAGGTCGCGAGCACAACTCGCGAGTTGTGCTTTCTCGCGCTGCGCATTGCGCGACTCAGCTGTTTCGCTCCGTTCTCTCTCGTTCGGACTCCGAATTACGATCCGTTTGCGCCTACGGACTCCTATCTAGATGCTCTTTAACATAATCAACTTTTTATATCCATCCTTATCAAATACATTTCATCATATTCAACGTCGTTTTCAAACAGTTTTTCTTCACACGAGCTCGCGACTGGGCTATTGATTCCTCTTTATCGTGATCCACATTTTTTACATCAAAACCTGTGCTAAAATGACATGAAACACACACGGCATAATATCTTCCAAGGTAAACATAAATATATAAAGAGACAGCTCAAAAGATCACTTATCAATTATAAACGAAACGAATATAGCCTTATAAATCAGGTAAAAATGAGGCTTATCAACTCCCCCAAACTTAACCTTTTGTTTGTCCTCAAACAAATCAGAACAAGAGAGTGACGACCAAAGACAGACAAAGAGTCGAACGATAAAAGCAATAAGCCTCAGAGCTATGAGTAATAAAAGATTCAATCAAATGAATCAAATCACAACATCTTTCGTTAAACTCCACATATCATAATAATCATAAGCACAAGCCTTCTTAAACTTGAATCCTCACGACATGGATATATATATAAGACATATCAAACACTCAAGTCTATCAAGGAGGATGTGTATACACTCAAAGTTTAAAAACACATGGAATCTACCATAAGCTTGCAAATCGTCTAATTCTCCATTGCTCAAATATGTGCTCAAGAACTAAGATCAAAAAGGTCTTATAAAAGGTTATAATGTAGGCTCTTTGGTAAGGTAGGATATATTTAGGCTAAATGACTCATAATCCCATAATGAAAAACACCATAAGTATCACAAGACACAATTTCCAAATTTTTACAATTTATTTCAATTCTCCATACCAAAAAGTCATTTTTCTAAGAATTCCACAATTTTCATATAAGCGATATACGCATCTAAAGCTCTAGTTACTTACCCATTCATGTTCTTTTCCCACACTTGTGTCAACTTTTTTTTTTTTTGAACTTATATCGGTAAACAACTATTTTTAATAATCACTTTCATCATTATCTATTTCCTTTCTTTTTCTCAACCCTCTATTCAAGCAGCCAAATATCACTAACTACATAACCCAACTCACGGCTATATGAAAGAATAAGGTAGGTAAAGGCTCACTCAAAGGATAATAAAATAACAAAGTTAGTGTTTGGATATTGTATAGGCTAAGAAAAGAATGCCTAATATCATCTCATAATTTTAAGCACATCAATGCAACCTCGAAAAGATCCGAGCAAGTTCTAGAGAAACACATGCTATTTCAAACTATTCACACAGAAAGAAACAAGACTGAAAAGATATAACAGTCAAAAGCTTAAGTCTCACAGTTTCAAAAATGTGATCAAGTTCTCAAAGGCTCCGTCTCACAAAATCAGTTGCAATCAAATTTTCTAATAAAAAAATAATTCTCATCATCGGCTGCTCGTCATTCAACTCAACCCAAAACAGACACAAAACCCAAACACGAAAAACAAACCAAAAACAAACACAAAGAAAACATAACAAAAAACGAAAAACAAAACAAAACAAAACAAAACAAAGAAAAACATTGGGTTACCTCCCAACAAGTGCTAAATTTAAATGTTTTTAGCTAAACCATTTCTAACCTCGATCAATCTGGCGTTTTGACAGCCGACTTCTTCCCAAATCTGTGCTTGCCTCCATATTTTGCATTGACCGCAGACCACCACTGAGTGTGGAAGTGGTCTCCCCCAAACTTGAACAAGTCACTCGGAGTTCCATGCCGAGTCCATCTTTTCCTAGTAGCACCCTTGTCAACTGGTCGGTTGACATCCAAGCTCGAGATTTGGCTAGCTGCAACAGTGGTGATTGAATGACACTCTTCATGCTCTGAACTATCGTGTTGCTTGATGGCATCATATATTGAGATTTTCAGCTCCTCATCATTGACACGAAATGTGAGATCACCTTCATGTACATCAATTAAAGCACGACCAGTTGCTAGAAAAGGTCGACCCAAGATTAGTGGTTGATTTTTAAATTCAGGAATGTCTAAAATAACAAAATCTGCTGGAAAAATAAAATCCGGAATTCATACCAACACATCCTCAACTATTCCCTTAGGGTATGCGACTGACCTGTCAGCCATCATTAATGAAATGGAAGTTTTCTTCATTTTGCCCAGCTCCAAGCGGTTGAACACAGATAAAGGCATCAGGTTTATGCTCGCTCCCAAATCACACAGCACATTGGGGAATGTATGCTCGGCAATCTCGCACTCCAACGTGAAGCTTCCCGGATCCTTTTGTTTCAGTGGCAACTTTCTTTGCAAGATAGCACTGCATTCTTCAGAGAGGTTGATCTTGTCAAATTTCCCCAGCTTCTTTTTGCTTGCCACTGCAACTTTGAGAAATTTAACGTATCTGGGCATATTCCTGAGTGCATCAAAAAGAGGTATATTAATGTTTACTTTCTGGAATATCTCCTTGAAGCGGGCGTACTCCTCATCATATTTCATCTTCCCGATGCGTTGAGGAAATGGAGCATTGACCACAGGTGGCTTTGGTTGATTCACGTCTGCAGCTCGCGACTTGTCCCCTCTATCTTTCTCTCGCGAGCTGCTCTCGCTGGACTCCCTCGCGAGACGCTCGTCGTCTGTCTTCGCGTCCATTGATCACGAAGCTTCGTCGCAAGATAATATCGCGACGTGATCTCCGTCTGTCTTCGCGTCAGGTGCTCGCGAGCTTTCCTCGCGAAGGTTTATCGCGAGGTCCCTGTTCTTCTGAGGTGAGGCTTTCCTCGCGTGGGGTCGCGTCCCTTGATCGCGATGCTCACTCGTGAGCCTAGAATTTAGCCCCTCAGATGTATGCTCCTCTTCTTCCCTTTCATACGTCGGATGATTTTTATATGAAACTCCGCTCCTCAAATATATTGCATTGCATTGATTTGGAGGGGTATGATTCTTTGGATTTTGCTCAGTGTTGCTTGGGAATTGACCTTGCCTGTGCACCCCAGCTCTCTCATTGGCCATCTTCTCCACTTGATTCTCTAACATCTTTAATTGTTTTCCCATGGCTATCACCGTATTGTTGATGGCGTTGACTGTACTCTCCAGAGCGTTCATCCTATTCCCAAGTCTTTGGATTCGAATATTTTCTTCGAGCCACAATTTATTGGTGACTCGCTGTTATTTGCTGATTGCTTGCCAACACTTGCTGCATCATCTCTTCAATGCTCGACTTCTTAGGTTCCATAATCATCTCATTATTCACAGCAAAACCAGGTGGTGGTTGTTGAGCATTCTGTGCATTGGCATAGGAAAAATTGGGATGATTCCTATTGTTGGGATGATAGGGCGGGTTCCCACTTTGATTCCCTTGAAAGTTGTTCCTTTGGTTCACAAATTGAACCTCCTCGATATTCTGTGCCATGGCCACAGTCATCTACCCTTTTCTCTCGGCTTCATACTCCTTCTGCAGAGTTGTGAACTTCTCTAACAAGTCATCATACTTATCATCCAACTCTGCAGCAGCCACTCTTCTGATCGGCTGTCTCTCAATAGGCCATTGATAGCTATTGGATGCCATCTCCTCAATAATTCTCAATGCTTCTTCTATTCCACGATTGAGAAGGCATCCTCCGGCTGATGCATCTACAATGCTACGGGTGTTAGCATTGAGTCCACTATAAAATTGTGTTACTTGCTGCTCTGGTGAGAACCCATGATGTGGACACTTGCGGAGTAGGTTTCTGAATCGCTCCCAGGCTTCAAATAATGACTCATCTCCCAATTGTGAAAAATGGGAGATCTCGACAATGATTTTCTGCGCCTTGGCAGGTGGGAAGTATTTGGACAGGAACTTCTCACAGAGCTGCTCCCACGTGGTGATTCTTGATCTGTCCAAGCTCTTGAACTACTCTTTCGCCTGACTCCGCAGCAAAAATACAAACATCCGCATCCGAATGGCATCAGCTGGTACTCCATTCTGCTTGATAGTATCACATATATCAAGGAATGCCTCTAAATGTGCGTTGGGGTCTTCAGTAACCCCTCCCCCAAACTGCTCCGCTTGTATCATGCTGATGAGGGCAGACTTTAACTCAAAATTATTCGCGTTGACGTTCGACCCCCATCCTCCACCTTGGAACTGATCCGTCGGTGGCCTGTAGATGTGGTTGAGCGGTATAGGTTGTGCTCGTCCACCCATCTGGCCCATCTGATTATTCAATGCCAGTTGGTGCTGCATTGCTGCCAGCATCTCCTCCATCTCGGCCATTCTATCATGGCCTTGGGGCTGCCTTTCAGCCATTACTTGTTGTCTTCTTTCTCGGCTCTCTCTCTTATGTGATCTTTCAATCTCAAGATCCAAGGGAATAATTTTTTTCCTTTGAGATCTTGTAATCATGCACTGCACAGAGAGATAAATCCAAATCAGATCAAAGAAACAACACAAAAAATAATATATTTTTTTCTATTTTTAATTGTTTTTTTTTTAAAAGCCTGAATTAATAACTACAATTCAGAAAATTATCACTATGCAATCTAAACAGTCCCCGGCAACGGCGCCAAAATTTGATCGCTAATATTTCTACCAAAATAAATTGATAGTAAAACAACAAGTATATTATATCATATCCACAGGGACTGCGACTCGAGAACACAGCAATTAATTAACACATAATCTTTATTATTATTCAGGCAACAATATCAAAAGAGATTATTATAAACTAGACTCGAAAATAAAGAGGGAATAAAATCAGATAAGAAAGACTGACCCTAGAGATGTATTTAACCTAACCAAATTCATACAATTAACCTATTAATCTGTTTATCAATTTAATCCGCATCCGTATGAAGGATCACTAATGTAACTATAGTTTCCGCCAGGACAGCCTATAGTAGTAGGTTAGCCTAAACTCTATCTCCGTCGGGTCTCAAGAGAAGTAAGCTAATTACTAAAAGTACACAAAGATTTAACCTCCTACAGTTCACCTATCTCCGCCAGGTCTCAAGGCAAAAACTGTATTATGAATTCAAGATATCGATTATGCAATTAATTTTGCCAACACATCAATCACATAACTAGCATACATTAATATTGGCCAGATACCAACACATAAGAATTAAAGTCAAGAATCATAAATCATGAATGGGACGGCAAAACAGTATCAACAAATAAATTATACGAATCTAGTCAGACATACAAACCCTAGGATCAATACAGAATTTAGCTACGCATAATTAAATTATTAAAGCAATAAATAAATAAAAATAGCATAAACTGAATTAAATAAATAAAACCGTAGGAATCCACAAAGAACAATTGTAGCGACTTGAATCCGGAAGAAAAACTGAAAGCTCCAATAAAATAAACTACAACTGGAATTGAAAAGGAAATTGGAATCAAAAGCTAAACTAATAAATCTAATCTGGAAACAATTAAATGCTGAAGGAAGAAAAGAATAAAAATTGAGTGTTCTGTAATCTCAAAAAAACTGAACAATGATGCCTTCTCCCCCTCTCGTCGTGAATGTGTGCGTGTATAAATGTATTACGCATCCCTAGGGCTTCGCTATGCGTGCTAGCGACCCTGAGTCGCGAAGGAACCCCGTGAGGCTTCAAAAAACGCTGCCAAACTATTGCTCCTCGCGAGTTAGCCTCGCGACCTTAGGTCGCGAGCACAACTCGCGAGTTGTGCTTTCTCGCGCTACGCATTGCGCGACTCCGCTGTTTCGCTCCGTTCTCTCTCGTTCGGACTCCGAATTACGATCCGTTTGCTCATACGGACTCCTATTGAGATGCTCTTTAACATAGTAAACTTTTTACATCCATCCTTATCAAATAAATTTCATCATATTCAAGGTCGTTTTCAAACAGTTCTTCTTCACACGAGCTCGCGACTGGGCTATTGATTCCTCTTTATCGTGATCCACCTTTTTGACATCAAAACCTGTGCTAAAATGACATGAAATACACATGGCATAATATCTTCCAAGGTAAACATAAATATATAAAGAGACAACTCAAAAGATCACTTATCAATTATAAACGAAACGAATATAGCCTAATAAATCAGGTAAAAATGAGGTTTATCAGACCGGATAGAGGATTTTGTGTGAGCATATTGATAATCGGTGTAAGAGACATATCTGAAAAATGATATAAACACATAAGCATACGATCGCACATAATTTGTAACAATAATATTGTAACCTTTTGATAAAACAATATTAATTGAACAATAAAGCTATGCGGCCACATTATGGCTGGCCACACACCCTTTTTACACCTATTATGAAAATTATTAAATTATTAAATTTAAATTTAAAATTAAATTTAAAATTTTCATTCGATAGGTGCAAAATTGTAATTCCATAAGATGGTTTTAATGTAAAATAAATTTTTTAATAGATTAAAAATTAAATAAATGGTTTTTTCATTTAATAAAAAATTGATTATGGTCGGCCACATTATGGCCAAATAGCATCACTCTTGATATAAACCTCCAATCGCCCAAAGAATCCCACATGCAAGCCACGCGTGTGAACGTTTACACATGAACCCCTTGACAGACTAAAATATACCTTTTAGTCGTTTAATTTCAATCCATGTCAACTTATCCTTATGACAAATGAAATTAATGATTGGACCTTACTAGACCACATCACTATCACAAGAAGGGACTTCGCGTGAAGTTGTACTTGAGGTGATGTCTAAGCAATGACCATAATTTTAACAGCATAAAATGAATTCTTAGAATTGGCATACTCACTCGGACCATGCCGCTTCCTATCCAAATACTTTTGTCTTCTCATTTTAAATCTATCTCTAGAGAACTTATGAAAATCGCATATGCAAGCCACGCGTGTGGGATCGCCATACATGAAACTCCCACTTCTCAATAGATTATGTTTTATTTAGAAATCTCATCTAACAAACTTATGAGAAACAGTGCAAGCAAGCCACGCGTGTGGACGTTTACTTACAATGCGTTTCACTTTGTTTAGAGATTAAAAGTGGAGGTCTTGACATCTTAATTTTAGAAATTAATATGTCGGATTTCTTGCTTAGTCTTTTGTTTCAAAAGATTTGTCCATGCAGATCACGTAATCCTAGCATGCTTTCTATAGAACTCAACATGTAAAACATGCTCGCAGAATTCTAAAATATGCTTGAAAAAACACGATAAACCTTGCATATTTACTATGCTCATCCAATCACGAAAACATATAATATGTTTATCTACGTAATTAAACATGCATAGCATGCTTCTGCATAATTTAAACATCCACGACATGCTTTGAACGATAAAAATAAAATAAATTCGTTCATCGCGGCCCACTCGTGGATCCTGTACTTTCCTGCTTAATTTATTACATAAATTTGCAAAGTACAGATCTTCAAAATCTTGAAAACGGGCCTTGCGTGCACAGGCACGGATCGGATTCGTCAAAACTGGATTTGAGCCAAAATTTTAAAAATGGGCCGGAACAGTGGATCGGGCCGGGTCGGGTCAAAAAGCTTGCACCGGGTCGAAAAACGGGTCAGGGTCGAAAATCGGGTTTTTGGGCCGAAAACAGGCCGGGTCGGCCCAAGTGGACTGGGCCGCGCGCTAGGGCACAACCCACAACGCGCCGAGCCGCACTCCGCCGCCCTACCTTGCGCCTCTCCCAGCCTACTCGCCGAGACCTGCCGAGGCATCGCACATGCTGGCCAAGAGGCCTTGCGCGCCCTTCCGCCAGTCTCACCGAGGGCTGTCGAGAAAACACAGGCGCGCGTTTCACGTGCTGTCGACCAGCCTCGCCCGACGATATCCGCCCAGTAGCCAAGACCGACGAGCATCACCTGCGAGCTGCTGCCGACGCTGCCGAAGATGTCCGCGCATCGTGCGCCAGGCCTGCCCGCGCGCTTCGCACGATAGGCACCCACGTACGAGGACACTGATGCTGTGCTTGGCCAAAGCTGCCGAGGGCGCTCGGGAGCTACCGAGCAAAAACTCGCTCGTGCTCGTCAGACGCTGAAGTATGCCGAGGCATTCGCACGAGAACCGTGCGCCCCGTACGACCAACCCACCGATGCCGCCGAGAGCTCCCGCCCAGGTCAGCCAAGCCTTGTCCGCCCGACGCTGTCGAGCACTGCCGAGGACCCATCCTGCTGCCGAGAGATGCTGCGCACGACTCGCGCAGCGGGACGGGCACCCGCGCGCTGAATTCACGCGCCATCTCACGATCTACCGAGGTCTGCCGCGCGACGTGCCGACATCTGCCAAGAGCTGCTGACCGATGCCGAGAACCCGTGCCCCTGTCCGTTCGTACGTTCCGACACAGTCGTGCTGCCGGCATACCTCCCATCGCACCGTACGACGGGACTCCGTCATCTCGTTCTTCGTCTTTGTTCCTCTTTTACAGAATAGATTTACAAGAAAAATTCTAATCTAGCCACAGATTTTCTCGTGGTGAAAAACGAAATCAGACAAAAATAAAACGAGCCACGATGAACGACAGATCCACAATTAATTAATTGCGCATGTAATAATCAAACGTGAATTAATCTAACAGAGCTAAGATTCTGATCCCAGGCTCAGATACAAATTATAGGAAAATCTGATTTTAACCCTCTCCCGATGATCTATCTTGGATGTTTAATCCACCATACATTGATTATATACCTAGCATGTACCTATATAATTAATTGCAACACGTTGGTGTTTTCTCGTGTTTACCTGCGAATTTTTCGGGAAAGAATTGGATCAAGACTCATGCTTTGATCTTCTGGACTGTATCCCGATTGCCTAATCTCCAATGTCGAGTGAGGACAATCTATGGAGAGTACTGCAAAATTCGTCTTTCTTTTTCTTCACAATTTTCGAAATTTTGGAGATTTATGAATTAGCTACACTTTGATTTTCTCTCACCTTATATTTATAATGCAACCCTAGATCCCGTTTGGATATGATCTCTGCATATCTAATAAATATAATAATATCTCATTAGATAGAGATGATCAAAACAGAATCCTTATGGGACTCTTATGAGGTGGAGGAATTCTATGCAGCTCCAGGCCTGGATGGGCCAGCCCAGGGATCAAATGCAAGGAATAAAGATGAGCCTCAAATAAATTAATTATCTTATGTTCAGTCCAGAACATAAATTAATTCATAAACATTTATTCATGCCACTAGAGAATAAATCTGACTTACCCCTTTATTTCCAAAGTTGAGTCGGGCTCGCACTTAAACCTAATGAATCTTCGTATTTTAGATATCGTACATCTATTAATTATTTACAGCGTTCTGACTGCTTAAAATAATTAATTACTTTAATTCCTTAAGTAGTACCACTCAACCTTATTATTGTACTTGAGATAACTCAACCTGCAGGGTTTAGTACAATAAACATTTTGAGCTCCTTAAGGGGACGTCATCATCCTAAACGGATACGGTGATTCGATACAGGCGACTAGCATGACATACAAGCACTGCCACCACCCAAGATGCGGAGAATATTGGGTTATCTCATGTAACCCTCATCCATAACAAGTCAAAGTGATGGTCAGCAACTCATACTCATCTAATACCTTATCGAGATTTAGATCAACGTAAAGTCACCGAGATCTAGGTTCTTCATGACAGTCAGATAGAAGAACTCATCTCATTGTGATCCATCAATACGTCAGAAACGTACCAATATATACAAGCAACTAAGTCAAGTCACTCCTTATCTATACCGAAGCCTATACCGACAACTCGTCCTCAAGTTGTCTCAGCTGTGATTCTTTTTATATCTCATTAAACTTGACCAATCATACAAACTTTTGTGATCTACAACACACTATATGATCTAACTTATATATGAGATAAATGGACATACTTATGCAAACAAGTAAACAATTCAGATAGGAGATTGTAATAGTGGTAACATGAAACATTGTATACAAGCTCAACCAAAACTACTTCCAGTATACAAATCCAACATTTATATCTCATTAAGCTTAACCAACCATACAGACTTCTATGATCTTCTACACACTGTATGATCTAACTTATACATGAGATAAATGGACATACATGTGCAATCAAGTAAATAATTAAGATAGGAGATTGTAATAGTGGCAACATGAAACTTGTATACAAGCTTAACCAATTTGCTTCCAGTATACAAATCCAACACTGACTTCAGTCATCAGTATTTAGTACACGATCCTTCAGCTGTGCTTCTATCTGTTGGTCAGACACATAATATCTTAAAGTGTAGGTGTTTGAGTTTCAACATGTCAAAACGAATCTGCAGATAATTCTGTCATGCCAGAGCTACGTACCAGACCTGCAAAGCACTTTATGTACGATGTTGTAGACACGGATAACAACGTACGAGGATTCAAACGAAAAATAGAATGGATGTGATTGGTGTTTCCTCTAAAGGCACTATCTATTATTCCTCGTATAAATACCCACGAGATTCAACCTTTGAAGGTAATAGAAAAACACTGAGCAGACAAGTCTATAAGCATTCAAAGTTCATATCCGCAAACATATGAACAATGTATTTTTGAAGAAGAAAATTCAAAGTGTTATCAGTAAATTCTAAGAGTACAAATATATTTATTCACTCAGGATTTCTGTATACTTTCCCTTGTGTCTAGGCTTCTCTTGTAATATTCTACGCTTAGATTTGACTAAAGTTGTTGTCTATAATAGCTTAAGTCATAAGTTGGAAAATTCAAAACCCCATCTATAAAACACCTGTAATAGTGTTAGAAGTAGAAGTTGATTAGTAAGCAACGAAGTGTTAATTACTGAAAACTAGATTATCTTGCACCATAAGCAAGAAAGTTAAGTCGATTGCATCCGTAAGCAATCTGAGGTTTCCTTACACCAATAAACAAAGAGAGATACGATAAGTTAGTTGATGTATAGATAAGGTGAACTTTTATATCTAGATTTCTCTTGCACCCGTAAGTAAGACAAATCTCAAGTAGTGAATTGATTGACTATCAGTCCGTGGACGTGGGAATTAATCTCTCTGAACCACGTAAAAATATAAGTATGCTCATTTACTTTCAGTAGATTAAATTACATGTTATGGTTGGGAAAATTCCTACGTATCTGGAACTAAATCTATCTTAACTATGTGTTTTGATTAGATCCCAAAACCTATGATGATTGTCTTGCTGAAGTAACTAATGCTACTTACTTGTTTCTAGCGTTAGTCGATATTGTTATAGATTTTCAGTAGTGGAACTACCAACTTAGACAGACCCAAGACTGAAGAAGTTCAAACAGTACAAAAGTCTATCCTACTGCTACGAGTATCAGTACAAGCATATCTAATAAACAGTTCGACTGAAGGATCACGTACTGAAGATTGAAGACTGAAGGAAGGCCAATGTATGTCTGAAAACTGAAGTACAAGCGAAACTGAAAAGAAGGACTGATAAAGTAAAGTCAAAGACTGGAGACTGACGTCGAAAGACTAAAGCCTGGAGATCGAAGACTGAAGACTTAATGCTGATGGACCGAGAATGAGCCAAGATATGATTAAGTGTCATATCAGACAGCCGACAGACTTTGTGAAAGTCAAAGCTAAGTACCAGGAGTCAAAGTTGTGTACCAACGGTCGAAGTTGACTACCAGGAGTCAAAGCTGTCAGTCGATAGTCAAAGCTAACTACCAGTAATTAGGCCAAAAATACAAATTCAAAGCTGGCAAGATGAAAGGTCAATGTTGAACTATATGTCACCTAACTGAAAAACATAATACTGACTCAGGTTGTTCAAAGTTGACAAAAGAAGGAGTCCAGACTGCTGAGAATATGCTGAAGTAGACTCGATTGACCAAACCTGAAGTACATGCTGAAGAAACAATGAGTCTACTCAACTGAAGAAACACAAAAATATTATGCCTTTAGTGTTTGACTCGACATGTGTAGTAGCGTATCTTCAGAAGATCCTGACACGCCATACCATATTTTCAGAGATGCAAAGCTATAGTATACGATGATGCGACCTTTATCAGAAGACGTACGGGGATTCTTAACAGGAAAATTCAAATGAAAAAATGGAAGAATATGAATAGTGGTCTCTCCAACGACTCTATTCTTATTTCTCCCTATATTTGTAGAATTCAACCTTCAAATGTTATCGAAACGCTTCACAATTGAATTTCCAAAAGCTATCAAGCCAAAGCTTAAGACAATCAAACAATGATTTTGAAAAATGAAATTCCTCAAGTATCAGCAAATCTCCAGAGCTCAAATATATTTATCAGCTCGAGATTTCATATACACTTCCTTACGTCCAAGATATTCACCTTGTATATTTTATACCTCGACTTCCTGAGTTTATCGTCTGTGATAACTCAAATCTTAAGTTGGAAAACACCTCTAAAAAAACCCCCACAGTTTACTAGAAATTTGGATAAGTAGACAACAAAGTGTTAGTTACTGAAAGCTTGGTTTCTATCACCCGTAAGCTAGAGGTTAAGTCAACTATATCTTGAAAAGAGTTAGGGCTTCCTAACACCAGCGAAATGTAGGAAAAATGCCAAGTTTGGCAGGATACTGTAAAGAGACCTCAGTATCTAGGTTTACTTTTGTACCCGTAAGCAAGACCCAATCACAAGCTAGTGGATTGACTGGACAATCAGTTTGTGGATGTAGGAGTTGATTTCTCTGAACCACGTAAAAACCAATTTGTTATTTACTTTCAGTATTATCTTTACATTGCATGTTATTGAACTATTATCATTAACACACAAGCAGCAAAACATTATTTTAAAACCATCTATCAGTATTCGTTCGATACTTAGGAGTCATAAACTGAATAGTGACTAATCAATATTTGACTAAGTGTTTTAACCTGAGTATCAGTTTACGTAAGGCAAATCAGTAACCACCATATTCCGCACGCACATCAGTTATAAGTCCAATTGACTTGTTGCCTTAGCAGTCAGTAGGTTTACTAACTGATATCACTCAGTACAAGACAACCGTTATTTAAACTGACCAGCAGTACTGACACCAGTACTGGACTATCAGTTTACCGACTAGCTGATCTCAGCAAGCAATCAGTCTTGTCAACATAAAAAGTTTTAATTTGTCTACCTGATGTATTTCCCCCCATACACCATAACGTACCCAATGGGACCCATCAGTTATTAAATTGACAACCACTCAACACAACATACTCTTTGAAACCTCATTAGTAGCACTTTGCTACTGAAGAAAAAAACTAATACTGACTAAGAAAATATTCGACTAAATACTTTTCAATATCAGTTTCAGTAAGACATAACTTAACCATCACATTCCGCACGAACATTACTTATCAGTCGAACTGATCAGATATTGAAGCAGTGAGTATGATTGCTGACTAATCACACTCAGTACAATACTATCCTTAACTGAATTGATCATCAATACTAACTTCAATGATGTCTGATATCAGTAACCAAACGCTTACAGACTTCAATAGACCGTCAAGTTTTGTTTTAAGAAAAAAATTTGTTTAACTTAATTGGTGTATTCCCCCCTTCTCCAATACACCAGTATGACCTCCTTTTGGGACCATCAATTCTCATCTTCAAATTCATACACAATCAAATATTTATAAAACTATAAACATGTCATGAGATTTTGACTCAAACTTGATATAAGCATTCTAACAAATTTTGGTTCATTAGATGGTATGACAAATTTTTGTAATGTTGACATGGAACAATATTTGGAAACGACTCTTATCCATTGAAATTAAATATTTTACAGTTGATATTCAAACTCGCTCTCATGTATATGTTATTCGTAGTCTATTATCATAAATTTTGCTTGAATTTGAAACTATTTTGATAAGTGGGCAACAACAAAATTTAGTCAAATTCATTTTATTCGTCGATCTGGCTTTACTATATTATAATGATGATACTTTCATCTTCAGATGTATTATATACATCTGGATTTACTATATTATAATGATGATACTTTTATCTCCAGATATATTATATTTATAAGAGGAAAGTTCAAGAATCTCTTCTTTTTATATATTGCTTTACCCTTTTCACTGTGAAACTTTTATTTGTACAATTGTCACATAATAACCAGTCTCAGTGATTTAGCTCGCTTCTAATTGATTTAGATCTCATTAACATTAATAAATTATATAGATTTTAATTTTTTCAAGTAAAAAATATTAAGATAGATAGCTGCGTAGTAATCATGATTCTTTATGGGTGTTGTGGTGCAAACCAATTCTGTCTGGGGAAACAATAATCATCAATCACTCTCATTTATTTGGATTTTTGAATTATCATAGCAACAAATGTGGTCCTACTCCTCTTCACTCATTCATATGGTCCATAAATGTGAATATATTTATTATGTATTATTGACTATATATTTGTCCTTTAAAAAAGACTAGATATTTGTAACTTTTTTTTGGTTGTGTATGAAAATTTTAGTCCTAAGAACTTCTAAAATGTAACACTCTTAGCGGAAATCTCAAGTTTTCTTGTAACGATTGAATGAAAAGAATGTTGAAGTTGTGACCATGTGGCTTGAACATCCCTTTGCAGTGGTGGAAAAGAAAATTAGGACAAAAATAATTTACATAATAAACTCAGAATTAGTAGGATTAAACCTAACACTTTTGTCTGTTCTTTTTTCCTTTTCTTTTTATTTAACCAACATTTGTAAGTATGTATAATAATAATATCGCAACATATTAGAAACAAATTGAATCGGTCAACAAAAAGTCACATATCCAACCAATTGTGGCTTCCTACCAAGAATGTGACTTCAATTATATTTTAAGTAACAATCATGCGATCTAATGTGTATCTTGGAAGAAACTAGCCCACAAATATAATATCTTGAACCAACCAAAATAATTACCTAATATCAACAACATATATTCATGTAATGATACATTTGGAAAATTGAAGATTATCAACTGATATCATCGTCATGAAGAAGCAGAAATATGATTTCATAAAAATAATTTGAACTCACCATCTCCATCAATTCAATTGAATCATCCAGAAAGGGCGATTTACTAAAAATCGTAGTTAAGATTATTTTTTTCCAAAACATATTATCTTCAAAAGATCTAATCTCGCGTCCTAAAATATTAAAAAATGCACTCAACACACATCCAAAAATATTTCCATTAAAATTTCTCATAGTGCAAAAATGGAAAATATATGCATCTAAAATCAGAGAAGAGGGAATTAAATAAAAAGTATTGGTAGGTATCTTTATTTACAAAGGGGCCAAATGACTGCCAAATAGCAATTCCTCCAACCTTGCAACCCACTTATATTGCTATTCATTATCACAAATCCCTTTATCTCACCCTCTCATCCCATTCCTTCCCATCTGCTGCACAAACAAAACACACACAACACACACTGATCCCATTGTATTGTAGAAGCCATGGCATTTGCAGGTACAACCCAGAAATGCATGGCATGTGAGAAGACTGTATATCTTGTTGACAAGCTCACTGCAGATAACAGAATCTACCACAAGGCTTGCTTTAGATGCCACCACTGCAGGAGCACTCTCAAGGTTCTCTACTACACGTTAATTCTTGCATCATACTTTTTATGTTCTTCATTTATGTATGTGTGTGTAGAGAGAGAGAGAGAGAGAGAGAGGACTACTTGATTGATCTGTAAATATTTGCTTCTGAGTTAAGCCCTTTAGTAAAGTTGGATCTTAATTAGAGCTGAGAATTAGAGCTTCATTTTCAATTAATGGGACAATCTTGTCATTTTTTTTTTGTATTAAGATCTTATTTCCTAATTTTATAAGTTATAGATCATGAAGCTGTATCAGCATTAGTAATTTACTGTATTCTGTTTCGATCTAACGTATTGAGTTCGATTTTCTTGAATGAAAAATTGACTTTATCTTGAAATCATGGATCTAGTCTTGAAATAAGGCCTAATGAGCAGATTACATATCAATGATGTGTGATTAATTCTGTAATTTTCAGTTTCTCTCTGCAAAATTTGTTTCAATGGATCTGTGTCATAAATTTCAAGCCAAGAAAAACAAGATTTCCTTAATGGATGAAGGGGAAAATCTTGAACTTGGATAATTTTTTTCATGTAAAATAACAATGTGTATGTGTTTGTCGATTGCAGCTAGGGAACTACAACTCTTTTGAGGGAGTTCTCTACTGCAGGCCTCACTTTGATCAGCTCTTCAAGAGAACTGGCAGCCTCGACAAAAGCTTTGAAGGTACAAACATCCTAACAACATAAAAATTCTCAAGTTTTGTAGGCCAAAAACACTCACATTATGCTCATGGTTCTCACTAGGCACGCCTAAAATTGTGAAGCCAGAGAAACCTACAGATTTTGAGGTAAAGCCAACTCTGTTTCTGAATAGATTTTTGCTTATTTTCAGTTAACGAATCAAGATTGAGTGTTTTGCAGAAACCTAACGCTAATAAGGTTTCAAGCATGTTTGGTGGGACAAGGGACAAATGCCTAGCCTGCAAGAATACTGTCTACCCAACTGAGAAGGTAAGTAGCCGCCTCGTTTTTGATCTTTTACGGGTCATAGGAAAATTAAGGAAATAAAGATTAATAAATTTTCTTGGGCCTGGGCCTGATAAGTAAGATTGCACATTGTAAAAGCATCCCTAAATGTTATCTAGAAGTATGGTTCAAACCGTAACCTTTGGATAGGGATTCGTCTCATGACATGTAACTTGGTGCCATGGCAGGTGTCGGTGAATGGGATGTCATACCACAAGAGCTGCTTCAAGTGCAGCCATGGCGGGTGCACGATTAGCCCGTCAAACTACATAGCGCACGAGGGGCGTCTCTACTGCAAGCACCACCACATTCAACTCATCAAAGAGAAGGGCAACTTGAGCCAGTTGGAAGGTGAGAACAAGAACACAAGTGGTGTAGTGTAGCTGCAGATAATTATCATATCAGTAGTGTTTGAATTGAGACCACATTAATTCATATAATATGTTTGTGTGGCTGTGTTTTTTTGTTGTGTTTGAGAATGAAATGGAGATTGAGAAAGCAATGGGAACTTTGAGAGTGATACATTTTTTATGAGCATGCTGGATTTTTCCTAAGGTTTGGAAGTTGGAAATGATGATGCATAAATGGATGGAATGTGTTCGATATTTTTTTTCATTCGTTGGAAAGCTCTTCTTCATTATATTATTATTATGATGAAGAAGTTCATTCTTGTTTTTTTTTTTTTTTAAATTAATGGGAATTTGCGGTTGTTATCTTGAGTGTATATTAGATAAACTTACGTTCATAGCAATACATGCAAACCGCACCAAACATTGAATTCTATTCTATTTATACGTCAGTTCAATGTTTTGGTTAGTTGAGGTGTTCTAGGTCGTGCCTTTCACTCCTAAACAAATTGAAATCTTGTTTTCCGAGATTTTTTCTTAGAGCTAGTTACCGTGATTCTTGCCTCAAAATATTTGAAATCGTTATTCTAGTTCTTATATATATATATATAGGGATGGTTCCTGTGAGAATGGAAATAAGTGTAGGAAATAGGAATAGCTATGTAAGTCTAGCATATCTTTCATATTTATGTAAGACAATCGTAATTACTATATTCGCATATTAGTTTAGACATATTTCATCTTTTCAGTAGACATACGCTAAATATATTAGTTTAACACATCTTTCATCATAACAGAAGACAAGAAGGGTTCTAGTCTTCGCATAATAATCTGCGTATCACACACAACATAAAAGCGAAGACAACCGAAATTAATCTCAACCATTGATCCAAATAATCAATGACCCAAATTCATTCCTATTTCCTATCAAATTATTCATTCCTACCGATCTATCTCCTATATATATATGTGAGAGTTAACGTGAGAACCATTTTTATCGTGAGAACGTGAGAACTCAAAATGATGAATTCATAGTGAAAGTTGATGAATCAGTTGGGAAAGTTATGAATCCAAAATATAGAATTTTCGCCTCATGGGATTCGAACCGTGTGAAAATTTCGATTTTTGAATTCATTAACTTTCTCAACGGATTCATCAATTTTATAATAATTCATTTGGTTCTTAATTTTTAGGATAAGATTGATTTTTATTTAAACCAAATTCTACATATATATATATATATATATATATATATATATATATATATATAAGAAGCGAATCAAATGAAAATCATATCTTTTTTGTTAACTCTATGAACCATGCATGAGAACTATTTTTATCATTAGAACGTGAGAACCAAAAAATGATGAATTCACTGTAAAAGTTGTTGAATCCGTCGGAAAAGTTACTGATTACAAAAAAATCTAAAAAATATATTTTTCGTCCCTCATGGGATTCGAACCGAATAAAAAATATCGAATTTTTGGATTTTGTAGCTTTCCGATGGATGCATCAACTTTCCTAATAATTCATTTTATTTATAACGAAATTTTTGGTTCTTATCTCTCAAATTATATATATATATATATATATATATTATTTATTTTCTATTAAGAGTTTTTCACCATACCTACCATATATATATATATATATATATATATATATATATATATATATATATGTAGGTTATGGTGAGAAACCCTTAAGTGTAGAAATAGAATAGATATTTCAAGTCTAACACATCTTTCATATTTATGTTCAGACAATCAGAATTATTATGTTACACATATTATTTTAGTATATATTTCATCAATTCCTAGCATATATGTTAAATATATTAGTTTAACACATCTTTCATTGCAGTGTAGCACAAGAAGAGTTCTAGTACTGCATAATAATCCGTCTAGCACACAAAACATAAAATTGTAGTACAATCGAAATTAAATCTCAACCATTGATCCAGCGAATCAAAGACTCAGATTCATTTTTATTTCCAACCAAATTATCATTTCCTACATGAACCATCCCATATATATATATATATATATATATATATAGGGGATGGTTCCTGTGAGAATGTAAATAAGTGTAGGAAATATGAATAGATATGTAAGTCTAGCATATCTTTCATATTTGTGTAGCACAATCAGAATTACTATGCTGAACATATTAGTGTAGCACATATTTTATCTCTTCGTAGCACATATGCTAAATATATTAGTTTAGCACATCTTTCATTGTAGCGAAGACAAGAAGGGTTCTAGTCTTTGCATGAGAATCCGCATAGCACACAAAACATAAAAGCGTAGTACAACCAAAATTAAATCTCAACCATTGATCTAGCGAATCAAAGGCCCAGATTCATTCATATTTCCTACAAAATTATCGTTTCCTACCTGATCCATCTTTATATATATATATATATATATATATATATATATATATATGAGGGTGGTTCACGTAAGAATACAAATATTGATAAAAAAAAGTAAGAATGCAGCATTGAACGTATAAATTTGTTGCATTAAATGTATACTTTTGCTGCACCAAATTCGATGCAACAATTTTATATTCAGTGCTACACTTTATATGTTGAATTTGGTACAACAACTTTACACGGTCAATGCTGCATTCTTATTTCTTACCAATATTTACATTCTTACATGATCAATTCCTATATATATATATATATATATATATATATATATATTGAAATTGATCAAATGAGAACTCCAAATTTTTGAAAACTAAGAACTAATATGGTTCGTCCATTTTTTTATAATCTAACAGTTAATATTAATTATAAATCGTTTAGTATCCTTAAATTTTAATGATAACCGTGCAATCCTATGATCGAGAGATTTTATCTATTTATTTAGGATAACTATTCTCATATGTACAATCACACCGATTACAAGCACAACATCATGAATTACATGAACGCAATAATGAATTGGAATGTGATAGCAATCACAAGAACTACGATTACATGAATAACAACATGAATTATATGAATAACGAAGAATATAATGTGAAAGATCAAAATAGCAAAAGAGATTTGATTATTTTTATCATTAAATAATTATGAGTTTAACTGATCTTATTCAATCTAATGATAGTTATTAGTTCTTAGTTATTATCTAAGAGATAGTTCTCTCTAAATCAACTCTATATATATATATATATATATATATATATATATATATATATATGGACGTAACTAGTTACCATGAACTTTTTTTTTTGTTAATTAAGCTAGACTTTGAAGACTTTCAACAAACTAAATACAATTTTTTCTATTTATTTTAGTAAACACAAACTAGCGTATAAATCCAATAATTATGGATTGAAATGTATGTATGCATGTATAATATGTAACTGATCATCTGTAGGGGTGTGCAACCGACCGATCGAAATTTTCAAAATCGAAAATCGAACCGAACGAATTTTTTTGAACCGAACCGATTTATAATTTCGGACCGATCGAAAACCGAACCGAAAAATCGTTCGATTTCGGTCGGACCGAAAAACCGATCGAAATATAAATTATATATATATATATATATATATTCAAATAAACATATTTTTATCCTAATTATTTAATTAAAATAGTAATTAATTATTATATAAAATATATAAATATATAAAAATAATAGTTTCAGTTCGGTTCAGTTACCAACCGAACCTAAAACGTAAAACCGAAAATCGAACCGAAAACCGATTTTAATAAAATTTTGAACCGAACCGAAAACTGACTTCCTTAAAAACCGAACCGAACCGACCGAAACCGATCGGTTCGATCGGTTTTTTCGGTTCGGTTCGGTCCATGCACACCCCTAATCATCTGGTTCTTCTCTTCTTGTCAAGATGATTTTGGACAGTCTTTGAACAACTTTTGAGATTATTTGGAGAAAGGGAGGCCTTAAATGAATTTTTCAGAATAATTCTTGAACCATATTCGAGCAACTTTTGAGATTATATGTAACAAATGTGCCTTATTGATATGCGTAACAACTATTAAGAACGCATGTTGTCCTCCAATTAGTGAACTTCTCAATATGATTTCCGATTTATCTTTAAAACTCGTAAACCCATAAATTATGTTTTTTTATATATTTTCTTAGATTTAATTACTCATGGATCTCATTATCCTAACAGCAACTATTTTTACATATATTGTGTGTTGGCCTAGTGATAAAATGGTTAATGCATGAGACCAAAGGTCTTAGGTCCGAGTCCACCATGACACGACTTTTAAAATTTATGTATTAATTGACAAAAAAAATACTTTTAAATATTTTATTATATTTATATATTTTATATATATCTTGATTTTTTATTTATATTAAACTTGAATAAAATTAATTTTGTATAACGAATTGGTACTTTTAAATAATATACTATAATTAAAAATTAAATAATTTTGATAAAAAAATAAGTAAAGTTTCAAAGAAAAATCGAACTTTTAATACAAAGAGAAATTGTTACAAAACACAACACATTTTCCAAATTAAATAAATAGAAATTAGTACAACACATCACATAAACTAAATTGGAGCAACGACTAATTTCTTTTTTAAAATCTTTCCATTTATTCTTCACCATCTTGCAGTAAAACTTGTGCATTTTCTTTTGATCATCGGTCATGTTAGATGTTTCCTTCAAGACAATAACATATTCCTTTACCAAAATGAATTGCATTGTGACCTCTGTTTTCGAAGCCATCAGATCCACCACAATTACCAAATCATCATCCTTTTTCCCCCCTTACCTTCCGCTTTGTTGCTTTCTGCCCTATTAGATGACTCGAGGTAGAATCATCATTGTTGGAAGACAAATTGTAGGCTCCTCACACAGAATTGTAGGCTATTCTCGTAGAAATCTTTGGTTTTTGGAGGTTTGAACATTATTATCCACCTGTACGAACTTGGGTATGGAATGTCGTGAAAATTCTCCATACCCCAAGATACTTAAAACATTGATGTGTATTGTGATGTTGTTTGTATTCTTTTTGTGTCATCTCAACCATATCAACATCTCATTCTGTTGTTTCCTCTCTTATTATAAACTTCAGAAAACCATTTAGTTAGTTTTTGAAGTTTGTAGAAATACGTTTTTAAAGATAAATAATATCTCTCTCGAGTGTTGGCATGTCGATTTGTGTTGTAGATTTCTGCAATTCTTTGTCATATTTGGTCACACTTTGGAACATTCTCAATCATTGAATCAACACTAATATCGATACAACATTGTGCAAGAACATTGCACTTTTTCTCCAAATAAGACCCCATCTTCTTCTTGGCAGGATTGTCATCATAATCTGAATCAGGATCATGAGAGAGATTTATGCTCTCTAAACCTTGCGGAGAACGATGTGTTCGATAAGGAGATGTTTTTCTAGAAGATGACGTCTCTTAGTTTGTGCTCGCCCCATCTATGCTCCTCCTCCTTGACGAGTCTAAATATCGAAACCCTTGTGGGGGATACCCTAGAGATTGGAATGGATAACACAGAATAATGGTTAATATTTGTATGGTTGATATCCTTAAGGTGAATATCCATATGGAGATATAGGGACACTTATCGGATTGCTAGAAAAGATGTGAGGATGAGACATATTTGGCCACAAAGAGGAGGGATCATCCCCAAGCCTTAGGTAGTATATAGTATCCAATCTCATCAATTCATCTCATATATCATATGGTGGAGATTCTTTTTGGATTTTCAGCTTAATTTTTTTGATTCCGCTACAATAAGGAGAGAATCGTAATTGAATTTGTTATGTGATAAATAAAAATAAAGTTTGCACGTAAATTAAATTACGAATATGCATGTAAAAAAATAAAAAACTACATAGCCTCCATGCAGTTTCACATGCATATTTCTATTTAACTACATGCATACTTTGTTTTACTACATGTATGCAGGTGTATCTCGATACACATGCATGTTTATGTTTTGGTATATACATATTTATATTTTGTCATATGTATATTCTTCTTTTTCGAGAACAAAACTTTCCCTCATTCTTCTACTTTAGTTCCGCCACCATCTTCTCAAAATACACTAGTTAAGAATCGCACTGATGAAGGGTTTTGAACAGTATGTTGTGTTGCGTGTGTTTGTGATGTTCAGTTCAATAACATGAAATTTAAGGAGTGAATAACACACTTAATTTTTAATGTGGTTCGGAGAGATCAGCTAACTGATATGAATTATTAAACAATCTAACTTGCAGCACTAACTCAGCGTATGTGTGCGTAAGGTAATGGAACGAAGGCTAAACTCAGTCCATTCAAAAAGCTTGTTCGAAAAGTGTTAGATCATAATTAAATCAAGCAAGGAAGAGTTAAAAAATATCAAATGCAACTCTTATAACTATAAATGCTGAAAGTAAAGATAGGCTAAAAAGTTAACATCAAGACAATAAAGGACAAAGAAGTTTTCAAGTGGTTCAAAGAAACTCCTCCTACGTCCACGACCAGATGAACAGGTGATTCCTTTAGTCCCTTATATAGATTCCTTGTTTTATACTTGCTAGTGAAGTGACTTCAAAAACCACGCAACTTGAGATCTTCCGTTGGTGGGTTATCAGGCCTCTCTCATTTTTCTTTCACCAGTTCACCTTAGGGCTACTTGCCACCATTGCTTTTATCACGACTTCAATCTAACTTCCATCCTCACCTGGACTTGGTTAGAACTACAATTCCAAATATCTCGAGTGTGTCTTTACAATGAGGAACAAATATAAAGATAGACACACTCATTCTAAGTTCTCTTTAAGGCTGCTTAAACAATTGTCAGTTATCGAGTATAACCAAAACGGAATTATTAATTTCAGTTTTTTGGTTATCCAATATCCGGCAATTTTGGTTTCAGGTCGGTAATTGATAGGACTATAGATCTTTTTTCGATTATCAGGTATACCTAATAACAGATGGGTATACCTAATTTATCAAAATTATATATATATATATATATATATATATATATATACACATAACTATATATATTATTTATTTTTTTAATTAAAATTACTTATTATAGAAAAGAATAGTCTAGAGAAAGAGGGGGATCCAAACACTATTATGCACTTCGTCTTCCTCAATCCAGCTGCCCCTCATACAGTAGCAAACATCTTTCCAACGAGGTGATGATCTTTAACAGCCCCATGTTTTCCCCGATCTGGATCTAGATGGTCGAGACTCTTGAGAAAGAGAGAAATTTTGCCGTGTGTGTGAGAGATGGTAGAGGCCGCAATGGAAGGATATGGAACGGGGATTGGCAAGCATTCCCTACTATTAAATTTGTATACTGAAAGCAAAATGATTGAGCTTATATACAATGTTTCCTATTATCACTATTACAATCTCCTATCTGAATTGTTTACTTGATTGCATATGTTTGTCCCATTATCTCATACAAAAGTTAGATCATACATTGTGTAGAAGATCACAGAAGTATGTATGATTGGTTAAGCTAATTGAGATATAAAAAAGATCACAGCTGAGACAACTTGAGGACGAGTTGTCGGCATAGGCTGTAGTATAGATAAGAAGTGACTTGACTTGGTTGCTTGTCTATGCTGGTATGTCTTGACGTATTGATGGATCACAGTGAGATGAGTTCTTCTATATGACCATCGTGAAGAACCTAGATCTCGATGATTTTACGTTGATCTAAACCTCTATAAAGTTTTATGTGAGTATGAGTTACTGACCATCACTTTGACTTGTTATGGGTGAGAATTACATGAGATAACCCAAGATTCTCCACATCTTGGATGGTGGTAATGCTTGTATGTCATGCTAGTTATCAGTATCGAGTCACCGTATCCGTTTAGGATGATGACGTCCCCTTAAGGAGCTCAAAATGCTTATTGTACTAAACCATACAGGTTGAATTATCTCAAGTACAATAATAAGCTTGAGTGGTGTTACT
Source organism: Salvia rosmarinus (assembly GCA_036937905.1). Classification (NCBI taxonomy): domain Eukaryota; kingdom Viridiplantae; phylum Streptophyta; class Magnoliopsida; order Lamiales; family Lamiaceae; genus Salvia; species Salvia rosmarinus. The sequence goes on along the minus strand of CM072815.1, from coordinate 64,303,873 downwards.
TAAAGAATTAAAGAGATCAATTATTTTAAGCAGTCAGAATGTTATAAATAATTAGTGGATGTGCGATGTCTTAAATACAAGGATTCGTAAGTCTAAGTGCAAGCCCGACTCAACTTCGATAATAAAGGGACAAGTCGGCATTTATTCTCTAGTGGAATGAATAAATATTTATGAATTAACTTATGTTCTGGGCTGAACATAAGATAATTAATTCATTTTAGGCTCATCTTTATTCTTTGCATTTGATCCTTGAGCTGACCCATCAAGGTCTGTTGCTGCTGATTTTTTTGCCCACTTCTATAAGAGTCCCACTAGGACTTGTCCTGATTAATGTATTATTTTAATACATGTTCAGTATTTAGATAGATAATATCTGATATTATTAGATATCAAAAGATATTATCTGATATCATTAGATATCAAGAGATAATTATTCTAGATATTGTTTACCTACAAAGATATTATTGTATTTATTAGATATGCAAAGATCATCTCTTAATATGATTCTAGGAATGCATTATAAAATACAAAGTGAGAGAAAATCAGAATTAATCCTTTCATTTGTTTTGAGATTTTCAAAAATCTCATAGATACAAGAAGAAGGCCAAATTTTACAGTGTTCTCCACAGATTGCTCTAACTCAGTATTGTAGAATAGTCATCCGGGATACAGTCCAGAAGATCAAAGCTCGAGTCTGTCATTGATCTCATATCCCAGAAATTCACAAGTAAACACGAGTAAACACCTACGTGTTGCAATTAATTAGATAGATGCATGCAAGGTATATAATCAATGTATGGTGAATTCAACATACAAGATAGATCCTCGGGAAGGGGTAAAATAAGGTTTTTCTACACCTACGGCTGCAGATCGGTAGATAGATGAGAGGGATAATAGAGAGAAGAGCCAATTTGTTCCAGATCATAGAGAGAGAGAGAGAGAGAGAGATATGTATATGTGTGTTGTGTGAGGTGGCAGCGGAGGGATGGGAACGAAGGGCTGACTCGTATAATGGCATATATCAGAACAAAAAAGAGAGAGAGAAGGAGATAGAAAAGAAAAGATATGAGAGAAAAAAAAAGAGAGAAAATTGATGTTCATTTGTTGCTTGCTTGTATAGCTGATGTCTGTTGTTCATTTGTATGCTTGCACGTATAGTTGATGTCTAATCGATCGATTTTTGTATCGGGTATCTATTTATTTCGGTATCTGTTAACCGATACTGAACCAATAAGCAACCCTAGTTCTCTTACAGATTTTACAAAGTAAAGGAACCTAACCAAAAAAAAAGGGAGTAGACCTATTGGTTTCATCATAGATGAAGTGGTGAAAGCTTTACACATTTAAGAATAAACATGTTTAAGTCTATTCAAGTTAGAATGAGAGATAAAGTTGTCAGCTTTGTCTTATTTCTTAAGACTTTCAACAAAAAACGCTCCTATGGCAGGGAAATTCCGCGACCTAACCCCTTAACTAAGGATTAGTTAAGCAATTAGGCCGCCACAAGGGGGTAACAAAGTAAAAGAACAAAATAACAACAAACAACAACAAACGACAACAACATCCTGATACCACATGTTAATCAAACCTGACAAAAGAATATTTTCAAAGCATGCTTCAATATCAATCCACGATAAAAGGCCAAAAACATCATATATAGTTTATGGTCAAAACATAATACATACCAAAAACATCACAAGCAAATCCTTGTTCATCCAACAGGTCCGATATCTCAAACATCAAGTTCAATATCAACCATTAGAAGCTAAATTCACTTCAGCAAAACAAAACAAAATAACAAAGTAAAAGTCAAAGTTTGGCAACAAGAAGGGTGGCTGAGAATCACGTGTGAAGACATAAGACTCAGGGCACAAAAACGAACAACTAGAGAAGCTCTTTTGCACAACATTCGATTCCAGCATTCTCTCGAGATCAACCTGCATACTTAGAAATACATGCATGGCGTGAGTACAAAAATTCACTCAGTGGGTATATGTTGAAAACAATTGAAAGATTGCTGATAGAGCTATAAGATTGACTTGCCATAATATGCAACACATAGAGGTTTTTAGTAAATTAACTTGGCATGCTTCTTAAAGAAACATACATGCTTTCATGCTTTATGATGCAACAATGAACATGTGTCTAGATCTGCTTTCATGCTTTAGATCTGCAGATAATTATCTCATATCAATATTCATAAACCATATCTATGCATGCTGTGTTGAGAAGTAGGCCTCATTCTCAAACACTATGACCGGCCAACTTACGTTAGCTCACGGTCACCACTATGTACACAAAACCCTTACTGGCAGCTCGTTCAGCATAGGGCCGATATCGTCCATCTCTGTAGATAAGTAACATGAATCATGCTCAAAAATCTCGGCAAGTCAGTCATTTTCTCAAATAAATGCATATTATATTATTTAATATGTAAAGTACATATCACTTTCATCTTTTAGATAAGAAATACCCACCTGATAATCTATTACTCTGAAGGGCTATACTTTCTTTCTTTCACATCTTTCTTGGTTCCACTTCGTCCTTCAATCAATATAGAAGAATATATGAGCATATGAGGAACTAACTGGAAGATAAAATCTTAATCTTAGCCAAGTCGTCAACACGACTATAGGCTCTTGATTTCTCAAGGATTTAAGGTCTATGAATCACTTGAGTCATTGCATCCTCTATCAATATCTAAACTCATAACAAGACTCGACTAAGCCTTATATGACCAAATAAGCATAAGAGACATAACAACAAACTTAAACTAACTAATCTTAATCGACAACTATAAACCTTTCCAACTAAGCCTATGACCAACATAGAAAAAAAATCATGTATGCTATCATCTTAATCAAACAAACACTTATACATGCTCAATTAACCTCACTTATCATCATCAATTATCAAAATCCAAAGATCAACACTTTAGCATCAAAATACCAAATCGACGTCAAACTAAAGTTTTTCAAATTTTGTATACGTCGTCCAAAAAATCTGAATAAATCATATTAAGCATTATTCGTATCATTGATTCCAAATATCAAGTCAAATTGAACAAATAAAATAAAAAATTCAACATTATAGAAGCTATGTGTTTCGGCCATTTGGGGGTTTTTAATCGGCTTCAATTTTAATCCTCTTTCTTGCTCAAATCATGCTTAAATCCACCCAACAACACATATATGAAGCTAAATCAAGCATATCAACACCATAAATTCAAGATCAAGGCTAGGGCATTTTCAAAAATTTCTCAAATTTCACAAGAATGATCACATGCTCGAAAATCAAACGTTAAACAACTCATAGATGATAGATCAAACACGTAATGAAGAGATAAACAAGCTAAACATGCTCATTCAAATTATTCAAAGTGACCCAAAATTTAAGGGGTCCAAAAGTTGGTATTTTTTTATTTTTCCAGGCACAAACATGTTCTAGAGTTGAAGATCAGCCTTGTTGTGAAGTCAGATCATAAATTTGACAGTTGGATTGAGCTAGAATCAAGCTCTAATGGAGCAAAAATGGTGTGTGTGTGTGTGTGTGAGTGTATGTTTCGACGGTTCCAAGGAGAGAGAAAAGAGAAATGAAGATGATGAAAGTGTAAGGTGCAGTGTAATCATCACACACACACACACACATATATATATATATATATATTAAAATATCGGGTACTCTGTTTCATATTTTTTCTTCGATTCTTTTGCTCAAACAACATAAAAATACTGAAAATAGACTCATAAATATTTTAGTAAAATTTAAACACATTTTAATTATTAATGAAAGCCATTAATAATAGATAAATATATTTGGTTTAAAAATTCACATTCATTTGGTTTTAAAACTTTGTATCTGATAAATCACTCCCGATTTACTATTCTGTCATTAAAATTTATTACTAAATTATAAACACTAAATTTTGGTTGTTAAAAGTATTTTTGATCTAAAAAGACATTTCTAATATTTTATTCATGATCTGAACTCATTCAGCAAAAACAGGCAACAAATAAAGCAAAGACTCGTAGATTCTATGTCAAATTCTATAACTTTTAATCAAGGCATCTATAAATACACATCTGCTATCTCAGGACTCTGGGAATCTAAATATCTTATTTTTTCTAGGTCAAATTCTATAACTTTTAATCAAGGCATCTATAAATACACATCTGCTATCTCAGGACTCTGGGAATCTAAATATCTAATTTTAATCAAGATCTAGAAATTCTATCGCATGTTCTATCTCAAACTCTATCTTCTCGACTCAAAACTAATACGAAAACTTCTAGCTTAATCAACCCTTCTATAAACTCTTAATTGTGAGTTAATCTCTGCTACAGGAATGTGAGGTATTATATAAAACATAAGTGCTAGCTCTCAATTTTCATTGCTATTGAGAATTTTCTCTCTCAATCTCTCATGAACCTCTCCCGAGTCTCTTACTTGTTCCTTGAGGAAGTCTTGCATTATAGACGAATCAGTAAACTAGCAGTTGGAAAAAGCTTGTTTGAAATTTAAATTTAAATCTAACAAATACATCTTTTGGACTTGTCTAGGGGTGGGGAAAAATACCGAAAATCGGTATACCAGATTTACCGTGCCGAAAAATACCAAAAAATACTGAACTTTCGGTATACCGTAATTTTCGGTACGGTATGATACCGTACCGTTAATTTTCGATACGGTAACGATATCAATTTTTTCGATACCACAGTATACCAATATATACCGTACCGCGGTATATACCGAAAATTTCGCTATATACCGGTATCGCGGTACATACCGAATTCTTCGGTATGAATTTCGGTACGGTATACCGATATACCATACCAAAATATAATAATTTTATTATATATAATTAGTATTAACTTTAAAAATATATATTTTTCATAATTATTGATAAATTATAAAATATGTTATTAGGTATAATTAAAAATGAATAAGAAATTTTATACTTAGTAAAATTATAAATATAAACTAAGTCACATCTATGTTATATAACTAATTTACGATGAGTTTAAAATAATTATAACTTTTAAATAGATTTTGAAAAATAAATAAATGGAATAAATATAAATTATATAATAGATTATGTTAAATAGTATATTCAATTTATAGTATAGTCTATATTACTATTAAATAATGAAAATAACTTATGTTTTACATACGTTTCAAACTTTTGATAATGTTTTTAATTTAATCAAATATTAATATAGACTTTATATATATTATGATGTAAAATAAAAAAATAAGAATTAATACAATGAGATACCAATTGGTTAAACTCAAAAAATAATTACATGATCTACTAAGTTATTATTTGAAACTATAATATCAACATACAATATTATAAAATTAAATATATAAGTACGAGTTATATAGTTATATTTATATATCTATAATTATAATCGATAAATAAGTTACGTCTAATTTATATAACTAATTTACAGTGAGATACGAATAATTATAATTCATAAGTAGACTTTGAAAAATAAATGGGATAAATATAATCAAATTATATTAAATATAACATTAAATTCATACATTGTATAGTCAATATTATTATACGTAATGAAAAATACTTATTTTCTATATATACTTTAAACTTTCAATAACTATATATGTATTTTATATTTTAATCAAACCTTAATATATATTTTCATGTATATTATAATATCATCATAGTTCATTAATGACACTAGATTATAACAATATAATATCATTATAAGTAATTATTAAACTAGAGAAGTAATAACATGATTTACTAGTTGTTGTTTTTTAAAAAAATTAGAATATCAATATAGATAATTATAATAAAGTATATATAAATATACAAGTAAGAGTCACATATTCATATTTATACACCTATAATTATAATTAAGCAAATTTTATAATTTCGGTAATTTTTGATAAATTCGGTAATTTTCGATAATTTCGATAATTTTCGATATACCGATGTCCGGTACAGTATACCGTAAAAGTGGGTATGGTAACGGTATAAAATTTTAGCATACCGTAATCTTCGGTATACCGACTTTCGATATACCGAATAGTTCGGTACGGTATCGGTATGAAAATTTTCATGCCGTAATTTTCGGTACGGTATACGGTACGATGAAAAATTTTCGGTATAACCGTACCGATCCACCCCTAGACTTGTCGTCTTGTGTTTTGCCGCTTTGTGAATCAAATCAGGTCGTTTGTCAATCTTCAACGTATCTAACTCTTCTTCATCAGCTCCTATCTTCGAACTTCACTTGGGTTCACGTCTGATCCCGTGCTGACTTTCGTTGACTTTTTATGACTTCATCTATAGATAATCTGTTGTGCAATAAGGCTGAAACTGACTCAGATTGCGGATGACCTTTCTGCTGAGTCTCCAAGTTCTCCGGACTTTTCTATCTGCCTATGAAAGACTTAGATGTTGTCTGATCCTTAGTTTTTCTAACAATCAGATTTACGAATCCTATCAGACGGTAAGTTTAGATGTCAGATCTTTATCATTGGCTTTAGTTTGATGCTTTTCAGTTATTGAAGTTTTATGCACTTATTCTGTTGCCATGACTTCGTCAAGCATGAGGCTGATTTCTCTGACGAGTTAACTAACTATTCCTCTAAGATGAATCTTGTTGACGTCATCAGCTTCCTATTCATCTTCAAGCAAAAAGGTCTATCAGGCTGGATACAGCTCCATGAAAAGGCTATCCCTCAAACTTAGCTTCCGATGACTTGTCATTATGGGAGATATATTTTCTCATATAGGCCTGCTTATTGGATCAGTTTGATCAATCGAAACAAAAACTTTAGTTAACCGAAACCAAAACTCCCAAATTTAATAATTGATACCACATCGATCAGTTAATCAGTTAACCGATTAATCGATCAATTAGTTGGTTGATTATTGGATAACCGAACTAAAAATTTATCTTATTTAGGGTTTAGGGTTTTAATTCGATATTATCTAGTTAAATTCTTAATTTATTTATAATTTAATAATAAAAATAATAATTTTAAAAAAATAATTATTATTATAATTTTGGTTATTCGGGTGTATATTCATTCAATTATCGGGTAGAAATTAACTCTAAATCTTTTACCGATATCGTTATATCCGATAATCGAAATTAACTCTAAATCCTTTACCGAAATCGAATCAAATACCGAATTGATCGGTTATCTTTATCCGATAACCATCGGTTTAGTTCGATACTAACTGTTATCTAATAACCATTTAATCATCCATATCAATATATCTTTTCCATTTGATTTTAAAATATTTTGATCCTAAATTCCCAACAAAAATGATTAATTAGGTTCATACTTTAATAATGACAAGCTCCACTATTAGGAATGGGAATTAAATCTTGCTACGTCTAGATCTAGATTCAAAATATTTACTTAGGTCCGGATCTGGTCCAGATTCATTGGGTTTAAAAAAATTAGATTTAGAACCAGATCTATAAGATCAGTAGGTCCAATGTCTAGATCCGGATCCGCATATTTTCTCTTCTAAAATAAATCCCAAATCAACTATAACTCACAGTAAAATCATAATAATAATAATAATAATCTAAATAAGTAATAACACTATAATAATTATTTATGATTTCTACAATAATCACTATACAAGAAGATATTAAATAAAAAATTAATTTAATTTCATGAAAATAAATAATTTTGCAATAAGAATAGAAGAAGTAAAACACATATATTAGCAAATAGACTACCATATACAAAATTTTCTCAAATACAAGGTACACTTTTCTAATATTATTGACCTATTATCCAGTTACATAACATAGTTTATCCAATTTCGATTAAAAAGAAAAATAATATCATACACTTATAAATATAAATAAAAATTTTATATACATATATATTATATAGATCCATAGGTCGTATCTGGTTCTCAGAATCAAGATCTAGATCCAGATCTGAATTTTAAATGAATAGTCTGGATCTGATCCAAATCTATGAGATCCTATTTTTTAAAGATTCAAATCCTAAAAAATGAACCTGGATTTACGAATCTGAACCGAGTCCAAGATCTATTGTCATCCATATCTATCATATAAAATTCCATAACAAAAACTTAGATGAGCTCCGCCTCACCATGAGTTCACCCTTGTTTTTTGTTAAAATAATTATATATTAATTATGGTGAATATGGATAATTAGATTTTATTAATTTTTAATTATAATTTATTAATTTATAATTAGGATTTATTAATTCTAATTAGAGTTTATTAAATCATAATTAGGGTTTATTGTTCAAATTAGAGTTTATTAATTCACAATTATGATTTATTAATTCAAAATTAATGTTTATTATTTTCATTTAGATTTATTAATTCCAATTAAAGTTTATTGATTCAAAATTAGAATTTATTAATTTACGATTATGATTAATTAATTTCAATTGAGCTTTATTAATTTATGATTAAAATTTATTAATTTAAATTATAATTTATTAATTTATAATCAAAATTTATTAAATTAATTAATTAAAAAATTAATTAAGGGATCTCGAGCAACATGCACGGAGACTAGGGATGGCAATCGGGTCAGGCGGGCACGGATAGTGCCGAACCATTTTCGTACCCGCGAAAATGATCCCCGCCCGTGACCCGCCCTCGACCCGTGACGGGTAGGAGATTTCCACCATACCCACGATCCGCGGGTACTGGCGGGTTGGCGGATACCCGCGAACCCGCCACCCACGGGTATCCGCCACCTGCCACCCACAGACTACTCGCGAAACCTTCACTAGCGGACCATCCGTGACCCGCGAAACCAAGCATTTCAAAAAACATGAAAATATCACTAACAAATTCATAAATCATAAAATTCAAATCCACAATTCCACATTCAAATCCATAAAGTTCAAATCCACAAATCAATAAAATTAGGGCTTCGGGCTTCCTAGTTCTAATTAGAAATTAGAATATTAATATTTTATCATAAAATAATTATTATACGAATAGTTTTTCGCGGGTTCGTAGGTAATTCGCCGATGTTTTCGTGGGTAGAATTCGCGGGTAGACGGGTTTCGCGGGTACGGATATTGCCAAACTATTTTCGTACCCGCAAATTAAATAGATCGTAGTTTTCAACCACGAACGTACCCGCAGGTATGAAATACACATCAAACCCACGAATAATCGGATGGATACCCGTGGATATTGGGTACCGACAGGTCGATTGTATCCCTAACGGAGACCACCCCAATTCCATATAATTTGTTAGGTCGTGTAGGACGGTTCCGGGTCAAAACCGTAAATTAGTGATTATCGTGTCTTTGATATTTATTCAGCTAAAAAAGAAGATGAGCAGTGATTTCTATCGCTAATGGCGTCTTTTCATCCCAATTTCCTCCATCATCATCACCAACAGAAAAACTGTAGAATTTGTCGTTGAATGGCTCTACCCGCACATAAGTAGGCAAACAATTTTGTGCTTTTTCTTTCTCTGCCGCATTGATTCAGAAAATCGACGACAAATACCCGTGGTTAATACTTTATGGTCACGCCAAACTTGTTCAAATCCTCCGGAAATCCTCGAATACATACAAGATTTTGCACTCCCGAAAAGGAATAAAACAATAATTGAAGAGGGATTTTTGAAGGGTTTTTTGTTGGTGATCCTTTTCTTGTATCTGATTTTGAGGTTACAGCCGGTGGTGGCGTGGATGGAAGGAGGAGAGAGGAAAGAGGAGGCGTCGCTGCCGCCTGACTACGTTTCACTGGCCCAACTCCAAGAGCGCTGGCTGCAGAAGCAAGAAGAGATAAAGCGGAAACAGAAGCAGGAAGAAGATGAGAAGAGAGAGGGAGATGCGCGGGCGCTGAAGCAGAAACAGGAAGAAGATGAGAAGAGAGAAAGAGTTGCGGGGGCCCAGAATGAGAGGAATCAGAATCAGAGAGGGGGCGCAAAAATGGGGGGCGGGTTTGTGAGAGCCACGGACGTGATTCAAGAGAAAGGAAAGCGGAAAGAGATGGTCCGCGGTGAGCCCGGTGATGGAGGAAAAACTAACAAGAAAATAGGGAAAAATGGAAGGAATTTTAAACGGGCTGCGGCGGTTGAGGAAAAGGGGAAAGTTGGGGCCGAGGATGAGGTGTTGAGTGGCGGAGGGGCGAGGATTTTGAGCGGGGAAGGCGGAAGTGGTAATGAGTGGAGTGGGGTTGAGGAAGTAGATAATGTGTGTGTGGTTGAAGTTTTGCCAAGAGAAGAGATTGGTCATGTGAAGAGAAGTAATTTGAGAGGTGGATCCAAGAAAAATGGCAAATATAAGGGTTCACCTAGAGTGAATAAGAGGCAGAGTGAACTGGCAATTGATTTAGAGAATGAATTGAAGCAGAGTGAACTTGCAATAGATTTAGAAAAGGAGGAGAGTGAAATGGGTCGGGGTAAGATGTGGAGAGGGAGAGGTAGAGGGACAGGGAGAGGGAGAGGGAGAGAGAGGGGGGAAGAGAGAGGGAGCAATGGAGGCGATCTGGATAGGAAGATGAACATTTTGAAGGAGTATGGGCCAGTTAATGAGGTGGAATCAAAGTTGGAAAACAAGGCCAAGGATGGAATTTCGGAGGTTTGTAGTGAAATAGCTAGTTTAAGAGTTCAAGATAGGAATGGAATCCGGGGGCAAGACAGCAAGGCTGAAGTGGATAGAGCTGAAGGGGAAGGCACAAATGGTGATAAAGTGGCAGTTGAGTTTGAGAAGAAGGTGGATCATAGGGTTTTAGCTAGAAAAGGAGAAAACGGGGGCTCTGGGATGGGATATCATGCAATTGGAATCTGGGGGCGTGACAGCAAGGCCAAAGAGGATGGAGTTGAAGGGGAAAGCTCAAATGGTAAGATAGTCGCAGTTGAGCATGAGAAGAAGGTGGATAATAAGCTTTTACCAAGAAAAGGTGAAAACAGGCGCTTTGGCGGAAGATATCGAGCAAATGGAATCCAGGGGCTAGACAACAAGGCCAAAGAGGATGGAGTTGAAGGGGAAGGCTCAAATGGTGATAAAGTGGCAATGGAGATTGAGAAGAAGGTGGATCATAAGGTTTTACCAAGAAACGGTGATAATGGGGGCTTTTGGAGGGGATATCAGGCAAATGGGAAACGAGTGGGAGGTTTTGGGAGTAGAGGGAGATACACAAGGCCTGAAATATCTGATAACTACAAAATGAAAGGGAGAGAGAGTGGTAGGGTGTGGGTGAAAAAAGAAGACAAGTTGGATGCATGATGCTGCTGAACTTAGCTTCTTTGGTAACTTTCCATATTGACTTGATCTTCATTGTGAATAACACTGAGAGCTTAATTGACTTTTCTGCTTCATTATTTGGTATTTCCTAATTCTGCTGATGATTGCTATACCTGCATCTGTTGCTTGCTTTTAACTTGTCGAGACTTAGTTTCGTATATTTATATGCTTTAGAGTCCTTGTGCACTCAAGTTGGTGAATATAAGGACATAGGAGGTGATCACTGTTTATTAAGAGGTCTTTTATTCAGACAGGTCATGATGATTGAATCCTTTTTTTGTTTTTTTCCTGTCTATGTCTGGCTATCGTTATTCACAACAACCGCCTATCACACTCACCAAAAATGCTGTGTTGTGAGGTTAATTTTAGTGAAAAGGAAATGCATGTAGGTTCTGAGCTATCGCGTGCTTACCTAAAGGTAGATAAATAGATTGGTTTGACATGTAATTCTTACATATGCTGCCTATACTTTTGGAATTTCAAGCATCTTTTCAACAGTAGAAAGGGCTTCTCATTTGATTATATCTCGATCTTTCTCATTGCAAAACGACGAGTGATGTTTCATGTGTCCGCTTTCAGCCTTCAGGAGCTTCAGTAGATCATCGGGAGCGAGTGAAATACATGCCAGTTAGAAGAATGACGATTTCCATCGGGACGAGTGTCGTAGTTTCAAACGGAATGGCTGCTTGTTGAGGCTGAATCTGCCTTCTATTGTTTCTTAGCACGCTAGAGGGACAAGTATATTCTTGTAATGTGGTTTATATAGGAGAAATAAGCCCCATTCTGGATGTATTTGGTACATACATTTGCATTTGGAAATTAGGAATTCGGATGGTTAAACTCAGCAATTGTGCCCTGATTTACATTTATCTGCATTTCTGATTGTATGGGAAATTGTGAATTCATTACAGTTCAGTGGCATGTTTGTAATTTTGTTAATGTTTTATTGTATTTTGATTCCAATTTTGACATATCTTAAAGATTTTGACCCGTAAAATTGTCTCAGACTCTTTTAGTGTGTACTGCAATTTCACATACACTATATACAATTTTGTATAGTACTTTTGAGTTTGGAGATATCTTGATGCACAAAGTATGGCATCAGGGTAACTGGCCTCATATTTTCGGCCTTATTAAAATTACATCATATTCTGTAAAAGTAAGGTCGAGCTATGCTTAACAAATGACAACTTTAAGCATAACGATATATAAGATGTTGGGTCATACAGCCACGACAAGGATTTCTTAATGGCCTCTGCAATTTCTTCTTCTTCTTGTTTTTTTTTTTTTTGTGTGTGTGACTTATGGCATGATAGAGTACATAAATGCATATATGATTCATAAACTTGCTATTAAGGTCTCTATTTTAACGGTTTCAGGTTTTGATTCCAATAACTTTAGAATTCATACCAATTTAATTTTTTAAGAAGTTACATATCGTTGGAAGATTCTGTCATTTCAAATCCTATTACAAAACCAAAAACATGATCATCTCCAGCTGCTAAGCTACTTCTCCAATATCGTCTCTCATCTCCAGCAATGTCAAACAACAACCACAACTGTGGCTGTGGACAGCCTCCCCCGCCGCCACCACCCCCTCCCCCTCCGTCCCATCCGGCCCTCGAGCAGCTTCCCGGAGTCCAGTACTGCATCAACAGTCCACCACCTTTGCGTCAGTCCCCATATTCTGTTTTCTCTAGAGGCTTGCTTTTCTTGATTTTATGTAAAACGGGTTCATTTTGCCTTAGTTCCCATATTCTGTTTTCTCAAAAGATTATCGGTTCATTTTTATTTTCATTTTCTTATTGCAGTGGATGCAATTTTGTTGGGATTCCAGCATTATGTTCTGGCGCTTGCCTCCATTGTCTTAATCCCAACATTGCTAGTTCCTCAAATGGGTGGTAGTGATGTAAGATTTTTCCACTCCTCCATGTCTCAGATACCTTTTTTTTTTCCATTTTAATCAGTTGTCCGAAATAACTACATTATCTGCAGAAAGACAAGGCAAAGGTGATACAAACCTTACTATTTGTTTCTGGTGTAAACACTCTGTTGCATTCCCTTTTCGGGACGAGGCTGCCTTCAGTCATAGGTGGCTCTTACGCATTCTTGATTCCTGCGACTTCCATCATCCAATCCAAGAGATACGCAACAATGCATCCACCCGAGCAGGTTCACTACAATCGATCAATGCTCTTAGTCTTCTTGGTTTGTTAGCTTTGGTATTTTTGAATTTTTTTTATTTTATTTTACATTTTGTTAGAGATTTGTGCTGACAATGAGGGAGATACAAGGTGCTTTGATCATGAGTTCTTGTTTCCAAATGATCTTCGGATTCACCGGCTTGTGGCGAAACATAACAAGGTTCTGCTGATTGCTGATGCAAGTTTTGCTCTTGTGGGATGCACGATTTATGCTAAATATCTCTTATTTTGGCTCTCATCTTAGGCTGCTTACGCCTCTGTCCACCGCTCCTCTGGTTACTTTTACTGGACTTGGTCTCTACTATCTTGGCTTCCCACAGGTGAAATTACTTACTATTTTGATCAAGTTTTGAGGAATTCATTTAGTTTTTGCCTTTTTGAGAGATGAATTTTGAATCATATATACTAAACATAGTCTGTCCTAACTTTGTTTGTAGATAGCTAATTGCTTCGAAGTCGGCCTACCAGAGCTTGTCTTAATCTTTGTAATCTCTCAGGTGAGTGACTACTTATGCATGAAAAAAATTGTGATACTAGATACTACAAACGAACTTGTTCTTGCAGATTCTCCCAAAATACATAAAGTTGAAAAGGCCAATCTGCAATAGATACGCGCTGCTTATATCCATTGCAATCGTGTGGATCTATGCAGAGATCCTAACAGGGAGCGGTGCTTTCAAGAAATCAAAACAAGCTAGCTGCCGCACTGATGGCTCTGGCCTCATTCGCTCTGCACCTTGGTATGTATCATCATCTTCTTTAGACAAAGATACTTTAAGCTCTAGTTTATGACTCCATGTAGCCTTTTTTTGCCGTATTTGGATTTATCAGTTCATTTTGAGGCCATAATTAACTTTTGCAGGTTTTACATACCGTTTCCGTTTCAATGGGGGCCTCCAACTTTCACTGCTGGAGAAACCTTTGCAGCAATGATCGCCTCATTTGTAGCTCTGGTTGAGGTCTAATTAAACTCATCTTCATCACTTTCTCACTACATACATACACGCATTTTTGCCTGTTTTTCTTGAAATTTTTGTCGAATTTCTTGGCAGTCGACTGGCTCATTCATTGCAGCGGCCAGATATGGCAGTGCAACGCCGGTGCCACCTTCAGTGATCAGCCGAGGCATTGGCTGGCTGGTCAGCTATATATGCTAATTCATTCATGAAAAAACTCGACATCTCTTTTTATAAATTCATATCCAATTTGAAAACTCATTGCTTTTATGCGTGTGTTTTAGGGGACTGGAACTCTGCTCAATGCCCTCTTTGGCAGCATCACCTGCTCTACAGCAACAGTGTATAAATATTTTGTTCAACATACACAGAGATTTAACTACTTCAATATATATGTATATATATGTATGTAGAATATTGATGGCCTCTCTTATGCAGAGAAAACGTAGGTCTCTTAGCCCTCACAAAGGCCGGAAGCAGAAGAGTTATTCAAATTTCATCCATCTTCATGATCATCTTTTCCATTTTCGGTATAACACTTCTTTTCAACAATGAAATATCAAGAATCTTGCAAAAGAATTTGTTAAAGCACTATTTGCCCCACATCGATTTTTGAAAGTTGGATAACCCTCTTCCCTTATAAGAGATGATGGGCCAATTCTAACATGGTATCAAAGCTGGTCCAAGTCGATGAGGATTTATTTGGTCCACTTGTAGTAACTGATTATCATACCGGCATGTTAAAGCCTGTTTGTCCCATATAAGGGGATGATGGGCCCAATTCTAATGGAACTGAACAATGTTTTGTTACACGAATCTTAGGTAAATTTGGCGCCATCTTCGCATCAATACCCCTACCGATCATAGCAGCATCCTACTGCATCTTCCTGGGATATGTCTGTATGTAAATCTTTCACACAAACTCACATTCCATTAGGATGTAACACATTCAATCCCATCTTATCATAAACCTAAGAAAACAAATATATTTGTTTGTGTCTGCATGCATGCAGCATCTGCAGGGTTAGGGTATCTACAGTTCTGCAACCTCAACAGTTTCAGAACGAAACTTATACTAGGGCTCTCCTTCTTTGTCGGAATCTCTTTACCGCAATACTTCAGGGAGCATCACCTCGTCTCGACAGCCGGCCCCATCCACACCCCTGCCAGATGGGTAAGTACATGCTACAACAAAAGTCGGTTTTGAAACTATTTTAAAACAAGAGAATCTCTTAAATCTTGATCTCTGATAAATGAACGAAGTGCAGTTCAACAACATGATTTCTGTGATGCTGATGTCACATGCGACTGTTGCCGGGTTGGTGGCGCTTGTGCTAGACTGCAGCCTCGATTATGGCTCGGAGCAGGCGAGGAAAGACAACGGTTCTTTCTGGTGGGATAAGTTCGTTGTCTATAGCAAAGATGTGAGAAATGATGAGTTCTACAAGCTGCCTGGACACCTCAATAGATGTTTTCCATCTTTCTAATTTTGTCCAGAATATTGAGAATTAATTAATGTCAGAGTGTGGTTAATGTTACTTTTAGATGTTTTGTTTCCTAGTTAATTTTAATTTTTTGGAGATATCCAACTGTATTGTTTTGTGTTTGATGATATGTTTGCGGAGAGAACGAAATTGAGTTCAAATCAGTCGAGTTGGCTAAGTCCTAAAACGAGTTCAAATAAGATCATCTTTTATATATAAATAGCAGAAAAGAGCTTTGATTTAGGTTCGGATAAGTTGATCCATAACACATTGGGCTAACAGCTGAAAAAAAGGCAAACGGGCTTATTTGTATAAATTTTGAGGTCGTCTCATGTAAATCAGTTCGTGTCTACGGATTTTGATATTTTTTTCACTGTAAATGATATTTTTTTTTTCCAATATAAATGATACTTTCTTAATAACAGAGTAAAAAACAAATGATATTTTTGATTAATGTAAATGATACTTTTTTAATAACAAATGATACTGATAGGATATGGGGCCCAACCGCTCAAGCCCAATAGCAGGCCCAAGCGAACTGGGCCCAGCCTAGCAACTTCGGCCTACACGGTTCGGCCCAGAGCCCAACATCTAAACCCTATTCAAGATCAAATCTAAGAAAAGATATTGAAGGAGATATTCAGGGATCGGATCACACAAAGCAAGGGAGGATCCATGATAATCTTGAGGGATTCACAACATGTATAAATAGAGGTTAGATTGAAGGTAGAAGAGTCGACAACTATTGAATACTCGAGTTTTAGATACATTCATTGTAATCGAACATAGTGAAAGTATTGAGGAATCATACCTCAAGTGAACGTAGATCTTTCCTTGATCGAACCACGTAAAAACCTCTTGTGTTCTTTATCGTTTTCGCAAACTCACACAAGATTTATCATTGGCATCGTCTGTGGGAAATTCGAACAAAAAGCTTCGTTTTCACATAAAATCCATGGCGAGGACTCGTGCAAATATTAGCGCGCGGTGGTGCTGCAACAGACGGATGAAGACCCCACCGGTACATTTGCAGTGCACGGGAAAAGAAGTCACCTGCCGATAACAACAACACGCCTGAGGGTTACATAGAGGACCTACCTATACACCCTCAGGACCGTCGCCCTACCGAAGAGGAAGAAGCCGACCTCAACGCCGGTGAACAAGTGACTCACCAATCTCATGAGGTCCTCGGCAGAGCCGTGTCTGAATTCCTCAATGCCCATATGGGCCAATTTCAAACCTTTCTGAGCCAAAGGGCGAATGGAGTGGGAACCTCAAGAGCCATAAATAGAACGCCCAGTTTGGCAATCACGGGCGCCCGGAGTCGCTCACCTCTCCACAATAACCGAGGACGTTCACCTCGGCGAAATAGCCAAGGACGTTCACCTCGGTAAGATAGCCAAGAACGATCACCTCGACATGATGTCCGAAGTCGATCACCTCGGCAAGCCTCCCATAACCATTCACCGGAAGTCACCCGCAAAGTCGGTCACCTCGGCACAACTGCGGAAGTCATTCGCCTAGACACGTCCGCGTGGTCGAACGGGACCGAAGAGAGAAAAGACGGAGTCGATCCCCTCATCAGAGAGACGATAGACGTCGCTATCGGTCTCCCACACCTCCTGGGAGGGATGGCAACGAACTCCCGGGATTCGACCGACATGGACAGATCATCTCCCATTTTTCCAGAGAAATCCTGGATACACCCCTGCCGCAGCGATATCGAGCACCCAACATCGCCGCCTATGATGGTCTGGGAGATCCCTCAGATTTCCTTTTTGCCTATACTACTAACATGGAAAATCAGGGGATGAAAGATTTTCATATGTGCAAAATCTTCCCCGAGGTGTTGGTCTCCAACGCCGGCGTTGGTTCACCTCACTCGCCAAAACAAAGATACATAGCTTCGAGATCTCATGGATCAATTCAGTGGCGCTTCTATCAAAAGATGCCACCTCAAGAACCTTCATTCGACCTACTCACCATCCGCCAAGGACGAGACGAGACGAGACGATGTCAACCTTTATCTCAAGGTTCATCAAAGAATCCCTCAAGATCGATGAGAGCAACGACATCTACATCATCAATGCATTCAAAAATGGGATCCGACCTGGCGCACTAAACAAAGAAATCACCAGGGAGAAACCGAAGACGGCGAGTAGCCTTTGGACCTTGGTGGATAACTATGTTAAAGGGACGAGTCGGATCGTAAAAAGAGAGAGACATGGGACGAGCAGAAAATTGAGAAGAAGAAGCCGGATGATCGAGGAAGAGCCACCGATCGACGAAGTGCCTTCGACATAATAAAAAAAGGCCTAATGGAGTCTAGACTGGGACCTCGGCCAAATCCTGGCAATAACATGCATAATCTGCTCAAGTCAAGGGTGGAGATATTCGAACTCCACACCGAGCTCTTCCCGAAACCACCTCCCATGAAAGGAGGATCCAAGAAAAGGTCGAAGGACAAGTATTGTGACTACCACCAGGGGAATGGTCACAATACCGACGACTGTAGAACTCTGAGCTCGGAGATAGACGATCTCGTTAAAAGAGGGGTGCTTAAGAAATACCTCGACCGCACCACAACTGAGTCGGGAAGCAAGAAGCGCAAAGGAAAGAACGGAGGTGGCAACAATTGTGGGAAGACCTCGAAGATGATGCACCTCGATGATGACGAGGACGACGACTCACCCAACGCAATAGAACAAGTCTACGCCATCACCGGACTTTCCGTGGGTGCGACGAGGTCGTCATTGAGAACCGAAGCTCGGAGATCGACCCCCGAGGAGCCAAAAAACAAACGACTTTGGGACGATGAGAGCGTCGTGTTTTCCAGCAACGACCTTGTACCCAAAATCATGCCCCATCAAGATGCTATTACCATACAAGCAGTGGTGGGTAATAAAAACGTTCACAGGGTCTACATCGACATCGGTGCCTTTGTCAGCATCATCTTCTAAAGTTGCTTAGAAAAACTCTAGGTCGGAGGGATCCACATTCATCCAGCACCATCTAAACTACGGAGCTTCACTTAGGAGGTGATACAACCAGAAGGCATCATCACCCTTCCGGTCCGTAGGACGTGGGGCGTCCTGTGTCATCACCAAAGCCATTCAGTTCTTCCTTGTCAAGGCTCCCTCCCGTATAACATCATCATCGGAAGAGATTGGCTCTATGCCACCATGGCCGTCTGCTCGGTCTACCACCTCACCATCAAGATACCCACCCCGGCAGAAGTATTAAGTATCCAAGGTGATCAAGCAGCAGCGAAAGAATGCCTGAGGATCTCAACCCAAGATGGGGCCTTACCTCAGGCCTAGCAATTACAGAACCCTCAGAAGTTGTCACCCTGAGATGATCTGACTGACGACCTCCAATTATATGACGATGATCCCTCCAAGGTCGTCAAGGTCGGCACCCAGGGTCCCACTAACGTTCGACTAGCATGTTATGCAACTTCTGAGGGAATACATGGACGTGTTTGCATGGTCATCACTCGACATGATAGGAGTGTCACCCGAGCTCATCACTCATCGACTCAATATCGATCCGGCTACCAAACCAATTCGACAAAAGAAGAGGGTGTTTGCGGCAGAGCGCAGCAAGGTGATAAGGGACGATGTGACCCAACTCCAGGAAGCCAAGATCCTGTTCGAGGTCAAGTACCCAACCTGGATGGCTAATCCCGTCATAGTTCGAAAGCCAGGAGAGGGGTGGCACATGTATGTCGACTATATCGATCTGAATAAACAACGCCCAAAGGGTGTTATCCTCCCGATATTGATAAGAAGGTGGAGGCATTGGTGGGCCATGAGATCTTCAGTTTCTTGGATCTATATAAGGGATACCACCAAGTCTTGATGAGCAAGGAAGATGCTCCAAAAACGGCATTCATCACTGACTTCGGTGTCTTCGCATACCGAAAAATGCCTTTTGGATTGAAAAACGCCGGAGCTACCTACCAACGAATGGTGGACGCAATATTCAAAGACCACATAGGAAAGATCGTCGAGGTCTACGTCGACGACATCGTGATCAAAAGCAAAAAAATAGAAACTTATGCCGAGGATCTTAGAACTATCCTCCAGCTCCTCAGGTCGGTCAACCTCAAGCTCAACCCTCAAAAGTGCATGTTCGTGATAAAAACGGGAAAATTCTTGGGATGCTGGGTTTCTCAAGAAGGGTTGAAGGCTAATCCCACCAAAATGAAGACGATACTTGACATGCAAGTGCCAAAAACAATTCGTGAAATCCACAAACTCACCGGATGCTTAGCCGCCCTCAGTAGGTTCCTATCCCGGGCTGCCGAGAAACAACTCCCTTTTCTCAAAATCTTGAGGTGAGCCCCGGACTTCGCTTGGGAGGAAGAGCACCATACCGTCTTTACACAACTAAAGGAGTACCTCGCCGATCTGCCCACACTGTCTGCCCCAAAGGAGAGCAAACTCCTTTCCTTATATCTGGCTATCTCGGATGAGGCAATCAGTGCGGTACTTGTGCGAGATGAGCTCGGACGATAACTCCCTATTTACTTCATCAGTCGAGCTCTCAAAGGACCGGAGACTAGATACTCCGACTTGGAAAAAATAGCGTTGGCACTAGTGAACGTCAAGCGACGTCTCCGACCTTATTTTCAAGCCCATTCCATCCAGGTACTAACTGACTTACCCCTGAGACAAGTCTTGTCGAAACCTGAATCATCCGGACGTATCGCTAAGTGGGCACTGGAGCTCGACGAGCATGACATCATATACTCCCCGACCGGCTATAAAGGGCAAGCTCGCTGATTTCCTAGTAGAAGCGAGTTATCAAGTCGATCCTACCGGCGAGGTCACTCCGACCTCCGCCCTAACAACGGAGGAACCGGCCTCAACCTACCTCACACTGTTGGCAAATGTCGTGGGCGGAGCCTCATGCAAAAGCAGTGGCGGGACGGGCATCTTGCTTCTCGGTCCGAAAAGCAAGAAGTAACCTATGCACTTCGATTCTCCTTCCGACCACAAATAACGAGGTGGAGTATGAAGCACTAATCTCGGGACTTCGTCTCGTAAAAGAATTGAAAGTGGAAAAATCCGGATCTTTGGAGATTCCCAGGTGGTGGTAAACCGGTCTTAGGAAAATACGAGGCCAAAGAGGATAGGATGAAGCAATACCTTGAGAAAGCTAAAGAGATCTTGACCGCTTTAGGTATTTCACAATTCACGAATCCCGAGGGAGAATAGCCGGTGGCGTCCTCGACAAATTAGCCTCGTCTTGACAAATCCACCGGTGGAGGAAGTTCAATCCGAGTATAGAGGCCCCACATCGGCATCATCACGAGACCGAACCGGCTGGATGACTCCTATAAGGGCATACACGGAAGAAGGCGTGCTACCGCAGGATCGGCTCGAAGCCAAAAATGATGGTCAAGTCCCAAAATACCTTATTCATGAAGGAACTCTCTATAGAAATCCTACCTCAACCCTCCCGAGATGCCTTGGGCGGAAGAGGCGGACTATGTACTTAAAGAAATTCACATGGGATCTTGTGGAAGCCACATCGGGTCACAAGCTCTCTCAAAGAAAACGTTGAGGTCAGGATATTATTGGCCCACCATCATCCTAGATTCGGCTGAGCTCGTCAAGAAGTGTCCGAAGTGCCAACTTCATGCCACAGTCAAAAAGCTACCTCAACCGACCTCAGTAGCCTACAAAGTCCATGGCCTTTTATGCAGTGGGGGATCGACATCGTTGGTCCCTTCGATCGAGCACCGGGATAGCTTTGGTATTTGGTTGTAGCCATAGACTACTTCACAAAATGGGTCGAAGCTGAGCCTCTTTCAAACCTCACAAGCAAAAGGATTCAGAACTTTGTTTGGAAAAATATAGTTTGCCGCTTTGGCATACCACATGTCTTGATCTCAGACAACGACACCCAGTTCATCGACAAAAACTTCAAAGAATGGTGTGAAGAGCTCCAGATTAAGCAACCGTTCACCTCGGTCGCGCACCCATAGGAGAACGGTCAGACCGAAGTGACAAATCGTACGATCGTACAAGGATTGAAAAAGAGGTTATATCGAGCTAAAGGGGATTGGGTTGAAAATCTCCCTCAAGTCCTCTGGTCATACAGAACGACACCTCGGACTTCACACGGTGAAACACCCTTCAGCCTAGTCTATGGCACCGAGGCGTTATACCGGTGAGATCGGTGCCCGAGTCGAGAACTCTTAACTTTACCGAGCATGGCAACGAGGAGAACCTACGAGCCAATCTCGATGCTCTAGAGGAAAAACGTGAACTCGCTTTCATCAATGAAGCCAAGTACAAATGCCAAGTAGCAAAGTACTACAACAAGAGGGTGAAAGCCTCCACACTCCACGTGGGCGACCTCGTCCTACGGAACAATGAAGCTAGTAAAGCCGAGCGCCTTAATAAATTGGACCCAACATGGGAAGGCCCATACCGCATCCATGAGGACCTCGGCAAAGGGGCCTATAAGCTTGCTTACCTATCCGGTACACTTATCCCCCGAACCTGGCATATTACTCACCTGAGGAGGTATTTTACATAGTTTTTGTTTCACGTCGGCATTATGTTAGCCCTCTTTCTATTTCTTCCAAGGCACGATGTCATTTACTTATCAATAAAACATCTGTTTTTCTTATATTATGGGTGGATTACTTCGTCCCATCTTATACCTATGTGAAAATCCGTTCTCACCTCGGATAAAACACAACTTACCTTCAAAAGAGGACGCCCTTGCGAGGATGACAAACCTACAAAGTAGGGTAATCAAACTAAGCGCGCGCCAAAGGACCACCCATATCGATATTTCTAGACAAACAAGGCAAGCACATACAGATTACTCATTAATTTGAACATCTACGTGCAAACGACGTCCAAATCGGATCTCGTACAATTTATACCTCTTTATTGGGAAGATATACACTTCGGTACAAAGTCTAAATACATTTATGACTATACAAAGTCTAAATACATTTATGACTAAAAACCAAGTTCTAAGCTATATACATATTACTCGGGTTTCGAAAAGACTCGCCAAGACTCGCTAAAGCTACACGATTCGAAACAAAATCTCTGGGTCGACGATGAATACCCGGAATGAACTCGGTGCCTTCCACCCAGTCGACGAGATCGGCGTTGTCATAACCTACTTCCGAGGCTCTTTGAGCAGGCGTAGAGGTGCCCTGACCTGAGGTGGATATCCTTTGGGCCGAGGTCGAACTCCTGTCTCTTGACCTCGCCATCCTTCCAGGGCTACGACCTCGCCCCCGACCTTGCCTCCTTCCTCGCCGAGCTCCCGACAATGGGGACAGACCACGAGATGACGTTCCTGTTACATCTGAACCCATCATTCGGACCACCTCGGGGTGATCCAGGTAGCCGCCATCCGCTTCTACTTCTTCAATCCTCACATCGGCTGGAGCTTGACTGCGTGGCTCGGGCATGCGTCCGCTGCGATCCGACCTCATAAAGCGGAGGCATTTGACCAGCTCTTGAGGCGATCTTTAAACCTCTTGCTATTGGGTCCTCCTCATCCCTCGATACCATGCCCTCGGCTAGCAGTTGAGCTCGGTCATCGACCTCGGATATGGTAATACCACCGGATCGGTGGATCACGCCTCGTACTCGGCATGCTCTTGAGATCCGCGCCAACTTCTCTTGGGCAAGTTCGCTGCTGCTTCTGATAAACGTGCATTTTACACGTTTATTGTGATATTTAAAGATGAATTTAGATCTATAAAGTGCGTTTATGTATTGGATCTCAATGCTTTTAGCTATTTTTGGAAGATACTGCTCTTGGGGTTTATCTTTGGTGTTTTTAGGCTTTTCAGGTGATAATCGATGCACAAGGCATAAAAGTAATCAAAGATGATGAAATGGATATGATAATTATGGATGTGAAAATTTTATAATGTTAAAGAGTATCTTGATAAGAGTCCATAGGCACAAACGGATCGCAATTCAGAGTTCGTAAGCGAGAGAACGGAGCGAAACAGCGAAGTCGCGCAGGAGCTAGCGACCACCCCCGCGGCCGCGAGTATGGCCGCGAGAAATTGCCCAGATCGTTTCCAGAGATCGCGGCCGCGAGCCCGGCCGTGAGGTGTGACTGCTGGACCAAAAAATTAGGGTTTTCACCCTTTCCTATGAATAGGGCTTCGCCCCCTCGTGTGCCCAACCTTCCCCAGCGCGATTTTAGACGTTTTTCCTCAGTTTTTCATTATTTTCCATTTATTTTCACTTTAGCTTTGATTTAGATTCATTCTAGTATTAGTTTTCAATTATTCTGCACTTGTTCTACGCATTGTTAACGCTTTGGAACGATTTCGTCCGAAGGAATTCCATCGTTTTCCCGTTTTCCGTTGAAGTTGGGATTTGAACCCAACGATTGTTCTTCAGACGCTACATCACGGGTTTTATCAATTTAATTTATGTTTTTATGGTTAATTCGTATTTTATTCCGTTTATTATGTCTAGCTAATTTCTGTTCTAATCCTAGGGTTTGCATGATTCTATCCTAAATGTTGTGATTCCTGCTATTGTTATTTACCTTCCAGGCATTGATTCATGATTCTTGGTGCTTATTTGTATTTGTTGATTTCTGATCAATCTTGATGCATATCATAGTTGCCAGTTAATTACTTAACCGTTTTAATTGTCAATCGATCTTGAATGCATGATACGGATAAGCCTTGAGTCGTAACTGAGATAGGAACATTCGTAGGAAGCATATTCTTTGTGATCCTTTTGGAGTTGCTTATTTTCTTCTAGAGACTTAACAGTAATAGGGAAAATTAGTAATCAACTGCCACAATTGTCGTAACAGAAATTATTGGTTACATATGTGATCTTCCATCTTGTCTGGATTAAAATTGGTTAATAATAAGCAGGATAAACATACGTTGTGGGTAGGATTAATGCATCCCTAGGGTTAGTGTTTCTTAATAGTTATCTCTTTGAGTTTTTATTGCTTTAGTTTATTTTCAAGTTGTTACCTTTGCTTTGGATTTAATATCTGAAGCCCTAAAACCTTTCAAACCAAAAATCTGTGCTTGGATAATGATGAATTATTGTTGAGTTAGATTCTGTGTTTTCGCATTACAATCCCCGTGGATACGATACTCTACTTACCTTATACTTGCGCATTTTTCGTGTTAGAAAAGTGAGCGATCATCTTCGCATTGTATCAAACACGCTTGAAGGCTATCGGCAGAAACATCCACCTTCTGGACCTCGTGATCGATAATCTTGAGCTTTAAGGCTTCATTGTGTCGCACGAAGACGGCCACCTCATGTTTGACACAGAAGTCGCTTTTCGGTCCGGTGGCGACGCTATGCTCTCGACCCAGCCACTCCACTATCCATACTATGCAAGGTTTGAGTCAACTCGTGAGCGGCTTCTCCGAGCGCTACCTCTTCATCCTTCTCGCAAGGGCACCCCGACCTCTTTCAATTTGGTCAAGATCGTGATCTAGCCCAATGTATCGAGAGGAAGATGCTTAAAGTATGAACCAAATGCAGACGGTAAATACACATTCATTTCAACCAAAGATGTATTTATAAATGGAAGTTCAGATAAAGCTCGGGATCCTAATGATCCCGTGGATCAAACCTATTACAACAGGTCAATTGACCTGAGCCTCTTGGCCGGGCTCATCAGAACCTTCCCCAGGCTCTCGCCGGCACCGCCATGACTGCCTTCAGAATGAAGCCTCGAGCTCGGCCCAAGACCGCCGCCCGGTCCAGCGCCCGGCAAGGAGTTTCTGAAGATCGACATCTTCATCCTCCTTGCATTGGGAGACGACCTCGGCCGTCAGCAGAGAAGTGGAGGCCGCCAAGGTCTCCAGCAGAGGGAAGGACCTCGTCTTGGTAATTACGCGAGCATAGTCCTTCTGCTGCTCCTCCTGGTCGATCTCAACCCAACCATGCCTGACCTTGTCGAAGTCAGGCATCTCGGCCGCCCACTCCTCCAGATGGTCGGACACCACCTGCGTCCTCAGCACGGAAAGGCGGAGAAGGTCTCCGATTGAATAAGCCTGCTGGCAAAGGCCCTCAGCATCGGCCCTTGCCCCGCCAGCAGGGCATCCTTCTCTTCGGCGAACTTCTTCTCCACCTCGTCCACCGCCGACGCCACGATCGTGACCGTCTCCCCCTGTGCCTTCCTTACATCAGCCTGGGCCACCTCCAAAGCCCGGGTCTTCTCCTTCAGGGCGGCCTTCTCAGCGGCCCTCGCGGCCTCAGCAACGGCCCTCTCCCTCTCCACCGTGTCATATCGAGAGATGCCCTCGATAATGAGTCTGGCTATCCGGTGCAGATCCCCCGCTGTCGCAGTTGCATCCTGAAAATCATACCGTTAAAAACACATCACAGAAGGAGATAACAGCGGATACGAAATAAATCTGTACCTGCGGAAAAGATATAGGGGAGCTTGGAATCGGCACCTCGTAAGTAATCCGAGTGCGGGTATCTCCCGCCGATGTCGGACCTGACCTCGGCTGAGGTGTCGTGGTCCTCGTCACCAACTCACTGAGCTCGGCCACCACTTGGGGCCCCTTGCTCTGTTCAGCCAATCTCGCCTTCTTTGTCGGTGGCCTCGGGTTCGGCGACTGCCCTGGAGACGACGAAGCCGGCACCTTCGTCTTCTTACGCGCATCGAGCTTCACTACACAATAAGAAGAGGAGTGATTAGCACAAAGACATTATCAAAAATATAAGAAAATAAAAAAAAGGGGCCCTTACCCCGATCTGCCCCAGATCCCGAAGCTCCCGATCTATAAGTGCTCATCCCGGCATCAACCAGATCATCCTCAGTGTAGCTACAGGAGATTTCACCCAACATGTTCAGAGTATCCTCTATAGCACCCAGGGCTTTGCACTTCATATCCCTCATCTTACCCATGCCCCACTCATACCTTGGTTGCCCCTCGGCCCGTAAAAAGAAGAACTTCGTTTGCCAATGGGAAACCTTTGAGGGTGTAGAAACTTTAAACGCTTGCCGAGGTGATAAGTAGTACACCCCCCTATACTCTTGATGCAAAAGAAACGCATCAAAATTTAAAAGAAAGCTTCTCGCCGATGCCATGGCAGGCAAGCCCTAACCCTACCACCGACCTAATGGAGTTCGAGGTTAACTGGCAAATGGGAATTTGATAATATTCTTGAATGCTCAAAAAAATAGGAGCTAAGGGAAACCTAAGACCGGCTTTCAAAGCATCACTATATCAAATATAAATCCTTAGGAGGGCCATCGCCTATCCCTGATTATGCAGAACACCACCAAAGACTGCCGAATATGGAATTCCGAGGCTATCGTGCACATATCCACGGCGGTCAAAGACGAACAAATGTCCCTGATCTTATACCTATCCCAGACGGCTGGTATCATCGGAACCCTAGCGCTCATGCTCCTAGACCTAACCAACAGGGTATAACAAGTATATTCTCGAATCTCAATCTCACTATCAATAGAAGACCCAGAATGGGCCGAAGAAGATGATCGGGAAGATTCAGAAATCTCTACCGGAGAAGAAAGAGAAGAAGATGAGGAAGACATACTTACTTTTCAAAGTGAGATTTTGCTTCAACTTCGACGAAGTTCGAAGAAGACTAAAGGCACCACCGATTTGAAAATTTCTCTCTCGAGCTAAAATGGATGAAGATGAAGGAAATGAACAGTTTCCCCTTTCTCTGACCTATTTAAAGTAAAATAGGCACCCAAAACCGCCTATTCAACTTCCCGCGTGGTTACCCATGACTTGACGCGTGAGGTAGCAAGACGTGATTCGAGCATCAACTAACCGGGCGGCACACATGACGTAATATCCTAAAACGCCGACGCACCGGCCTAATCGTGCAATCATCACTCTAGCTTCAGCTCGGTCAACCACCTCGGCATCCTCTTAATTAATGAGAGGACGGCCCGGTTCCAAATCAGTTTGGTCTTCGGCAAATCGTCCAACTCAGTTCGAACCTCGGCAAATCGTCCAACTCAGTTCGGACCTCGGCAAATCATCCAATCCAGTTCGGACCTAGGTAAATCGTCCAACTCATTTCGAACCTCGGCAAATCATCCAATCCAGTTCGGACCTAGGCAAATCGTCCAACTCAGTTCGGACCTCAACAAATCATCCAATCCAGTTCGGACCTAGGCAAATCGTCCAACTCAGTTCGGACCTCAACAAATCATCCAATCCAGTTCGGACGAGATAATACGGTTCCAACTCGTCATCCAAAAGGTAAGAAAATCCTCGACAATAACCTCAGCCGAGCAACAACCAACCTCGGCAAAATACATCCTTCACCTCACCTCGATGTAGTTGTCACTCGACTAATTGGGGAGGGCTATGATAGGATATGAGGCCCAACCGCTCAAGCCCAATAGCAGGGCCAAGTTAACTGGGCCCAGCCTAGCAACTTCGGCCTACACGGTTCGGCCCAAAGCCCAACATCTAAACCCTATTCAAGATCAAATCTAAGAAAATATATTGAAGGAGATATTCAGGGATCGGATCACACAAAGAGATTGGATCACACAAGGCAAGGGATCCATGGTAATCTTGAGGGATTCACAACATGTATAAATAGAGGTTAGATTGAAGGTAGAAGAACTGACAACTATTGAATACTCGAGTTTTTAGATACATTCATTGTAATCGAACATAGTGAAAGTATTGAGGAATCATACCTCCGTGGACGTAGATCTTTTCCTTGATCAAACCACGTAAAAACCTCTTGTGTTCTTTATCGTTTTCGCAAACTCACACACAAGATTTATCGATACTTTTGTCCTTTCTTACGATACGAATGGATGTACAGGAGTTTATGTGATAAATTTGACAAAGTTATCACATCTTAATTTCAAAACAATTAGATGTATATTTGGTCATCATGAAAAGAAAAGAAAAAAGAAATCCGCATCATCGTAAATATGATATATGACTGAAGTACTAGATGAATCATTCTTTTACACCTAAGTTCATAATTAATAAAATTAATTAATTTACTGAAAAAAGAACAAAAAAAAATAGGAGGTAAGAAACGGATGTACCAGATGGAACTCAAATACATTGGCTAGAAAGAGCAAGAGGTCAATATTGGTTAATTTGGGAAGAATTCTAATCTCATATTGAAACAAGACAACATTTTGCAAGGGAGATAAAGAAAGAAATTTCTACTATGCCCAAGTTTCCCTACGACTCTGGATATAAATTAATGTGTTCACTGCTGATGTGGCAATGTCACAATATGAAAGTCAACTTTTAAGCCATCATATTTAATTCATGTTCAAATTACCATTATTACATTTTACTAATATTGAAAGTACAATATTTTTTAATATTATTAACTTAATAAGATTTTTTCTGATAGTTATACAACAATCTATCTTTTAATTACGTCTTAATTTCAATCTTCGTTCTCCGTTGCTAAAGAATGCCCGCATCACTAGATTTTATGTTTATCTTTTCGTTTGCCAACTTAAAAGAACTTTTTTGATGTATTCCAAATTCATATTTGCATTTAATTTCGGTTGCTAATTAGTTCACCGTCGTGTGATGATTAAAAGAGAATACAGCATTACGTTCATTGCTTAAATCCTTGAAGTTTACAAATTTATTTTCAGAATTTGCAGAAAAAATAGGAACACCTTTTCTCGGATTCAGATGTACATTGCACAAAACGATCAGATATGAAGGAATGACTGTTTTCAGCAGGAAAATCGTGTTGCCTCCTTTTTATAAATGAAACGTTGGCAAATATTTTAAGAACAATATGGTGATTGCAAAGAGATGATGGGAAGAAAAATGTTGGACATTCTTTAACAATGGAGAACGATGATTAAAAGACATAATTAGATAGATGTTGTACCATTGTTAATTAAGAAAATCTTATTAAGTTAATAATGTTAGAAAATACTCTATCCGTCCCGTTAATGTTGGTTTATTGTTTTGGCAACATCTGATTAAGAAGAGTTGTGTTTATGTAAAATAGTGTAAGATACGTTTTAGTGTAAAATTCTTTCCATTTTTAATATGGGCCAACAATAATGAGACAACCCAAAAATATATACGAACCAATATTAATGCGACGAAGGAAGTATTAGTTTCTACAATATTAGGATGTAATGATTATTTAAATAATAATTAAATATGATAACTCAATGGTTTACTCTCATATCTATGTGATATTATCACATTAACAATGGAAACGTTAATTTGTGTCCACAATGAGTAGGAGAGCGAACCTGACCAAACTCAACGTGCAAAGCTGATGCTTTTATATAAGAAAACGGCGCACATCTATCATAATTAAATAGTAATCATGACCATTAAATCATAAACTGAAAATTAATAAATTTAAATTATGGTTTAGTAAACTCTTCTAAAATTTTAATTAATTCCTAATTAATTAATACTTAATTAATAGATATTTATTTAATTATTAATTACAGTTGTTTACACGGTACACACGATTACACGATTGCACAAGAGTTTTAGCATATTGTAATTATTATGAATTCATGTTTCTTTGATGATGATGATGATGATGATGATGATATCTAATCAAACGACGAAGAAATTATTCAATTTATCGGTTTTCTAATGAAAATCCTCAAGGCTTAGGGCTAAATGACTTAAAGTAGCTTTAGCTAATAATATAGATATTATAGAGAGAGAGACAGAGAGAGATGGAAAATGAACACACAAGCTGTGATAATATTAATTATTTTGGTTTCAAGGATGGAATTTTTCATTAAAGGTGTCTATCCTTTGGATAGTTAGTAGGTGTGCCAAAATGTAGGTGACGTGCGTGCATGGATTTATTCAATAATTGGTGCACTCAGTATTAGAGAAAATAATAATTGGGGGCAATCACCAAGGCCAAACTCTTGTTTTTTTATTATGCTGTGGACAA
The DNA here is from genome assembly GCA_036937905.1 of Salvia rosmarinus. Classification (NCBI taxonomy): domain Eukaryota; kingdom Viridiplantae; phylum Streptophyta; class Magnoliopsida; order Lamiales; family Lamiaceae; genus Salvia; species Salvia rosmarinus. The sequence continues at coordinate 64,273,063 of CM072815.1, read as the reverse complement.
ATACATCTATCAACGTTTGGCCAAACACTTGACTATAATGAACGCAATCACTAAAAAGTAGCCATAATTAATTATTTGTGCCCAGACCAATATCACATATTTTGCCACGATTGGCCTAATTTTGGAACCTAAAATATTTGAATGTTATCCGTATATAAATCACAATATATATATATATATATATATATATATATATATATATATATATATATATATAGGAGATGGATCGGTAGGAATAGATAATTTGGTAGGAAATAGGAATGAATCGGGCCTTTGATTTGCTATATCAATGGTTGAGATTTAATTTTAAATGCTCACTGGTTTTGTGTTTTGTGTGCTACGGATTATTGTGCAACACTATAACTCTTCTTGTGCTTCTGTTTGAATGAAAGATGTGCTAAACTAATATATTTAGATATGTCTTCTGAATGGATGAAATATGTGCTAAACTTTCATGCAATACATTAATTCGATTGTCTTACACAATATGAAAGATATCTTACTATTCGATTTCGTACATTAAGGAGCTTTCTCACCATAACCAACCCCTATATATATATATATATATATATATATATATATATATATATGAACTAAATATATAATAAAAGTAATTTTACATAATTCATGAAAATAACCAACTAATACATGCTAAACCATATCCAAATAAAATATACAGAAAACCAGAGATCTCACATAAAAAATTGACTGATAGTGCTTCAGTTCAGTCTAATCAATTAACTAAACCTCATCTTCAAAAATTTCAAAAATCATAGCATATGAAATAAATTATCGAGATAATCCCATCAAATATCCAAATCTATAATACATATATAAAACCTAACCAAATTCATAAAAACATACAAGATCTACCCATTTCATGCTTTCAAGACCAAATTACCCCTTAAATCACCATTCTATCATGCTTTATATTGTTATTTCCATAACACATTCATTAATTGAGATAAAACATGCTTAACAATCAGGTCCAACATGCTTTCGTATAATAATTAAAAATAATCAACCGAATATTCGACTTCATACCTTCTTTGACCAAAGTGCTGCTAGGTCCATTCCTTCGGGTCGCTAGATTTTTACGGGCTTTGAGCTACCTCCGAGCTTATACCAACCACACGATCGCAACCGATGGACTATTCTTTGTTGGCACTCCTTCAGTAACACTCAGCACATCCCTCGTCTATTTCTATTCGGGCATAGGGTACTTAGACAATTTCTATGGAAGATTACTTTTAAAAGATACCGGAATAGTCAGGCGAAAACCTTCAACTTTTATTGAGGAATTATAAAATACTTAATACATACGTGTATCTCATTTTGGGAGGAGACAAACTTGTTCAGTACCTATGGTAGCCGTGTGCTCTCTGCATATACAAAACTAAAACTTAAAAAGGAAAAAGGAAAAAAACTTTGAAAAGAGCTCAAACTGGAAAAATATTACAGAGAGAATTTATTTTCTTTTGTTTGAATGAAACTAGGATGATGGTCGATAATCTGAGCTTCATCCTTATTTTCTTTATGTAGAGGTTTGATACCCTCTATAAATGCTTGAATTATTACCTCGGATTCTTTTCTCCGTGACTTGATCACATGCGGTATTGGTCCCTCTCTTTTGCCGACACTTTTTTCGGTTATAAGGACACGTAAGATCGGTGTTATGGATTGACGATCGGTTTTTTTCTTTTGCACATGCTGATGGGCCATCTTTTTAATAATGGCTCTCAGAGTGCTCCAGTTTCTCCTGTCGACGCTTTTGTCCTTTGCGAATGAGTGAAGTCTGTATTAATTTTCCACTATCTTTTTCTTAGTGGGAATCTTCCTGTTGGTTTACCCACCCATATCGTATTCTTTTCGGTGGGTAATCTTCAGCCTTTGAGTCACATGACTATTTTTTCTTTGTCGGCCACCTTAATTTTTTGGAGGTGTCCGAGGTGACCTTTTATGGGGAACCCTATGGTCCTCATGCTCGTCTGCTCAGAATTTCTTCGTCTTGTTTTGGCAAGAAGCCCTTCTCAAAATCTGACTCCTTCTGATTCGGGCAGTCTAAGCAAACCTTTGATGTCCAGTGCCCAAAGTGAGTCATATTGCAAAATTTGTGGTGAGTTTCTTTGCTCGCTGCAATCTTGTTTTCTCAAAGTAATGTCCTCTTCTTCTCGAAGAGGCTCCTACGAAGCTCGTTGTTTTCCATGTCATGGTGTTTAATGATCGCTCACTTTTCTCACACGAAAAACGCGCAAGTATAAGGTAAGTCGAGTATCGTATCCACAGGGATTGCAATCCGAAAACACAGAAGCTAATTCAACGAAACTTCATCATTATCCAAGAACAGATTTGGTTTTGAAGGTTTTAAGGCTTCACATAATTAAATCCAAACCAAAGGTGACAACAAGAAAATAAACTAAAGCAATAAAAACTCAAAGGGATAACTATGAAGAAAGACTAACCCTAGGGATGCACTAATCCTATCCACTACGATGTTTATCCCGCTTAGTATTAACCGTTTTAATCCGCATAAGATGGAAGATCACATATGTAGCCAACAACTTCGATTTCGATAATTGTGACGATTGATTACTAATTTTCCTATTATCATTCGCCTCTAGAGGAAAATAAGCAACTCCAAAAGGATCACAAAGAATATGCTTCCTACGAATGTTCCTATCTCACCACGACTCAAGGCTTATCCGTATCATGCATTCAAGATCGATTGACAATTAAAGTCGTTACGTAATTAATCGGCAACTATGATATGCATCAACATTGATCAGAAATCAACACATATAATTAAGCACCAAGAATCATGAATCAATGCTTGGAAGGTAAATAACAATAGCAGGAATCACAACATATAGGATAGAATCATGCAAACCCTAGAATTAGAACATAAATTTAGCTAGACATAAATAATGAAATAAAATACGAAATAATCATAAAAATACGAATTAAATAGATAAAAACCCGTAGGGTGACGTCTGAAGAACAATCGTTGGGTTCAAATCCCAACCTCGGTGGAAAACGAGAAAAGAATGTAATTGTTCGACGAAACCGCTCCAAAACGTTAACAATGCGAAGAACTAAAGCTAGAACGATGAAAAACTATTGCTAGAATTAATCTAAATCAAAACTAATGTGAAAATAAATGAAAATAGAGAAAACCGAGGAAAACGTAAAATCGTCTTTGGGAAGGTTGGGGCGCGAGGGTAATACTTATTTATAGAATTAGAAATTTGAAACCCTAATTTTCACGTCACCGCCATGCCCGCGGCCGGGCTCATGGTCATGAGCTCGGTCGCGAGGATCCTCTCGTCTCGGCCATCATTCGTTTCTCAGGCGCCGCGTCGTCAGGACTTCTCGCCACACCTCGCGGTCGCTAGGTGTGGTCGCCGCATATAAAATCATCGCCGGCATGTCTCGCGTCACGGGAGTGCTTTCGCGCACCATGGCCTTTCCTCGCTTGATCATTGTTTCCTCGCGGCCGACCTAGCGGTCTCTAGGCGGTCGCGAGCCTCGTCTGCGCGCAGCATGCGCCGCTCGTGCTTGATGGCTCACGGTGCAGCTGGTGGCGCGGCGTCGCTGAGCCCTCATTCTTCCTCGTCGCTCGTTCTTCGCTCCATGCTTGGTTTTCAACATAAGCCTACAAAACACTAAAACGGAACCCAAGAGCAGTATCTTCCAAAAATATGTAAAAGCATTGAGATCCAAAACATAAGCATTATCGATCTAAAATCATCTTTAGAAATCAACAATAAAAATGTAAAATGCGCGTTTATCAACCCCCCAAACTTAAATCATTGTTTGTCCTCAAACAAAAACAAGACCAAATGGAAAGAGAGACACAAAACAGGATCAACGAGTGTCAGCAAAGGTGATTAACCAATAAAGCCTCAGAAATATCTCAAAGCTCAAAATCATTAGTGCACACGATGACATTAGTCAAATCGACAATGTACAACCATTGAAAGCAAAAATCTCATTCAATTCAACCCTCACAATGGCATGTGCGTAATGTTGGGAAATCTGATTTTAACCCTCTCCCGAGTATCTATCTTGGATGTTTAATTCACCATACATTGATTATATACCTAGCATGCACCTATATAATTAATTGCAACACGTTGGGGTTTTCTCGTGTTTACCTTTGAATCTGTCGAGGCGGAATGGATCGAGACTCGTGCTTTGACCTTCTGGACTGTATCCCGGTTGCCCAATCTCCAACGTCGAGTGAGGACGATCTATGGAGAATGCTTCGGAAAATCACCCTCAAGCTCTCAAGAATTTTCGAAAATCTCTCAAAGGATGAACCCTCAAATTCTCGAAAATAATGATGATGATTATTAATCATTGACCTAGATTTAATATCTTACCTCATATTTATAATGCATTACCATAATCCTATATGGAAATTACCATAATCCTATATGGAAATTACCATAATCCCATATGGAAATTACCATAATTCTTTATGGAAATTACCATAAACCTTTATGGAAAGGATTATTACCATAATCTTATATGGAAAGGATCTATGCATATCCCATAAATATAATAATATCCTTATAGGATAAAGAAAATCAAATCCTTGCCTTGTAGAGCATAGGGGCGCCGATTTTGCCTAGCTTACGGGCCTGGATGGGCCAGCCCAGGGATATAATGCAAGGAATAAAGATGGGCCTCAAATAAATTAATTATCTTATGTTAAGCCCAGAACATAAATTAATTTATAAACATTTATTCATGCCACTAGAGAATAAATGCTAACTTACCCCTTTATTACCGAAGTTGAGTCGGGCTTGTACTTAGACATTACGAATCCCGTATTTAAGATATCGAGCGTCCATTAATTATTTATAGATTCTGATTGCTTAAAATAATTAATATCTTTAATTCCTTAAGTAGTACCACTCAACCTTATTATTGTACTTGAGCTAACTCAACTGCGGGGTTTAGTACAATAAACCTTTGAGCTCCTTAAGGGACGCCATCATCCTAAACGGATACGGTGACTGACTGAGATAACTAGCATGACATACAAGACCGCCACCACCCAAGATCACGGAGAATATTGGGTTAGAACATATAACCCTCACCCATAACAAGTCAAAGTGATGATCGAGAACTCATACTCATCTAATACCTTATCGAGGTTTAGATCATCGTAAGTCACCGAGATCTTGGTTCTTCACGACGGTCGGATAGAAGAACTCATCTCTGTGATCCTTCAATACGCGGGAGGCGCACCAACATAGACAAGCAACCAAGTCAAGTCACTTCTTATCTATACTGCATGACTATACCGACAACTCGTCCTCAAGTTGTCTCGGTGTGAAACTTTGTATCTCATTAAAGCGACCAATCATACGGACTCGTGATCTTCTACACCGTATGATCTAACTTATATATGAGATAAGGGGACACAGATATATGCAATCAAGTATTCATTTCGGATAGGAGATTGTAATAGTGGTAGAAACATTGTATACAAGCTTAACCAAAACAAATTTTCAAGATACAAATCCAACAATCTCCACTTATACTAAAGCAAACTTTTAGTATACAATGTGTCTCTCTACTAGCTATTACAAACAAAACCATCCCTTTGCTTCTCCAACTTATAGAAAAGTTTTTTCTAAGTGGGTGCCATCTAGCGCAATTCAAGTCCTCTAACGTCCCCGACGTAGACTTATTGCGCAGGCTTTATGAGTGCCATCTAGCGCAATTCAAGTCCTCTAACGTGCCCGGCGTAGACTTATTGCGGCAGGCTTTAGCGGGTGCCATCTAGCGCAATTCAAGTCCTCTAACGTGCCCAACGTAGACTTATTGCGGCGAAGCCGTGAATGGATCCGCTGGGTTATCCGTCAGATCAATCTTTGCAATCAAGACGTCCCTCGTCTAACGATTTCTCGTATGACATGGTACTCTCTCTCTATGTGTTTGCTTGCCTTGTGGATCCGTGGTTCCTTCGAGTTTTCCATTGCACCCGAGTTATCACAGTAAACCATGATACTCATGGGAAAACCAGGTACCACATCTAGATCCATGAGGTAGTTCTTGAACCATCTGACCTCCTTAGCGACCTCGAAGTGGCTACATATTCGGCTTCCATGGTAGAGTCCGCAATGCATCATTGCTTTGCACTCCGCCAAAGTTACTGGTTCCATCTCCCAAGGTAAACACATAGCCCGAGGTAGACTTTTTCTCATCACGGTCGATTGGAAATCCGAGTCCGAATAACCCAAAGGCATTAGACTATTTGCATGGTAAGCCGACTATAATCTCGAGTTTTTCGGTGCTTGAATATATGCTTTACGCGATTCAATGAGCTTGTCGAGGTTAGGCGATATCCGCCACTATGCCCACCGCATAGCGATATCGGGCCTCGTGCATAGCATTGCATGCATGAGACTTCCACTGGCGAAACGTAGGAAACTTGTCTCATTCCTCTATCTTCTTTGCGTCATAGGTGATCGCCCTTTAGATAAAGGCGCCATGTCGAAAGGTAGCAATCCTTTCTTGACGGTCTCGCATACTAAAGCGAGTAATCACGAGATCAATGTAAGGCGCCCGAGATAAGCTCAACATTTTCCCTTGCGATCTCGGTAAACCTTGATCCCAAGAATGTACATCGCATCTCCTAAGTCTTTCATTTGAAGCGATCGGATAACCAACTCTTTACGCCCGATAACAACTTCACATTGTTGCCAAATAGAAGAATGTCATCTACGTAAAGTGCAAGACATACCACATTACCGTTGACATCTAAAACGATACACACAACTCTCGCTAGGCAACGGGTAAATCCATAGGACTGTATCACCTCGTCCAAACGTAAGTTCCATGATCTTGCATCATTGTCTTCAGATCGCCTCATTTGTCGTCCATGGGTCGATTATTGCTGCTCGTTTTGGGACTAAATCCGAAGATTCACCCACGAACATACATCGCCGGGTTGACGAACAACCCTCTCACTCTGACGAGGCACTACTGAGCACAATGGCAATGGTGGGTGCGATAACTTGTGGTTCTCTATCTTGCAAAACTTGCTTGGTAGGTACCACTTGTAAGGTCGGTATCTCGGTGGAACTCGACCCACTTCAATTTCTTGAAGTATCCGTGTCGATCCTCCCACTAGACTCGACATCTCGCACCTTTGGTTTAATCGGTGGTGGAATACGATCATCTTCTAATTCTTGAAGAATGATTTTAACTTTGATTTATGATTTTCATGTAGTCCTCTTCTAAGAATCGGGCATTAGTCTAATAATGACCTTCCGATCCTTAGGACTATAGAATAAACCACCTTCGTTCCTCTAGGATAGCCAATAAACGACCTTGCGTCGGATCTAGCCTCCAACTTGTCGCCTTCTTGTTCAAAGACACATGTCCGGATCGCCCATATGCTTATGTGGCTTAAACTCGACTTGCCCAAACCACAACTTGAAAGGGTCTCTTGATGACTTGGATGGTACTAGATTTAGCAAGTATGCAGCCGCTTCTAAGGCATACCCCGTAACGAAATAGGCAAAGTTGCATAACTCATCATTGATCTAACCATTTCCAAAAGAGTCATATTTCTTCGCCTCGACACACCATTTCTTTGTGGTGTCGGTGAAATCTTGGGAGGTAATCCCACACTTCACTAGATAGTCCATGAACTCGTTGTTGAGGTATTCGCCACCGCGATCGTAAGCAGATGACTTGATACTCTTACCTAGCGTCTCCACTTCCGCCTAAAATTCTTTGAATTTCTCAAAGCATTCGGACTTGCGGTGAAGCGGTATCGATCCGTACCTTGAGTGTCGTCAATGAAAGTGACAAAATACCGTATTCTCCACGAGCTTGTGTGGACATCGGTCCACACAGTGTCATAATGGACTAGCTCTAACATTTCTTTGGCTCTATGACCCTTCGCTTTGAAGGGTGCGGTCAACATCTTACCTTCTATACAGATTCGCAGATCGAACGGAGTAATGGCGTGAGATTACCCAACGCCCATTCTTAGCGGTCTTTGGATCCTATTTAGATTGATGTGACCTAATCTATGATGCTAGAGAAAAGAGGTGTCATCTTACGAAGAAAACTTTCTCTTTTTAAGGTTTGATGTAGATGCAACATAGTTATAGGTATTATGTATTGCAGAAATAGTATAAAGAAAATTATATAATGTGCCTACATAGATAACTTCGTCATTTCTTATGATAGAAACACCACTATCAAAAACAACTGAATATCCATGAATAAACAATTTCGAAACAGAAACAAGGTTCCGCCGAAAATTTGGCACATATAAAACGTCTTTTAAAACTAAAACTGTTTTCTCAAAACATAAAGTAACATCTCCGACTGCAACGGCCTCGACTTTCGCCGCGTTACCCATGGAGATCGTTATCTCGCCATCATTCAGCTCCCTTGTCCGCAGGAACCCCTGCAAGGTGTAACAAACATGATCAGTCGCACCCGTGTCTACTACCCAAGAATGGGTAGAACAAGTCGCTAAACATGTTTCCGTTACTAAAGCAAATGACGTACCTAGAGCCTTGAGCTTGGGGCACTTAGCCTTCCAATGCCCAGTCTCACCGCACTTGAAGCATTTGCCTTCCTCGCTGGCCTTTTCAAATCGTTGGTAGAGCCCTTTGTATTACTCCCACTCTTTTCTTTAGCCTTAGCATCTCTTGAATTCCACTTTTCCTTTTCATCTTTCGATAAAGCAGTGGTTTTCTTTGAGGTGCGTACTAAAGACTGTGCACCTTTGCCCATTTTGCGTTCTTCCGTTACTAGATCCTCTTGCAATGAATCTAGAGTATAACTCTTATCATAAAGGCGCTTTATAACGAAGTCATCAAAGACTTGGGCAAAGTGTTGAGGATCATATCGATTTCGACTCGTCATCAATATATCCTCCAATCAATTCGAGCTCTCCAAGAGATTAATCATTTTCTACATGGTTATGCATCGAATCGCTTTCCTTCATTGAACTTGACATTCTTGATTTTGTCAAATTATGACAGCTATTCTGTCCAACTCCTCATACAATTTCATAAGACTTAGCCATATCGTGGTCGCATCTTCCATCTCTTGATCTTTGGAGTTGCGGGGACTCGCACATGGTGACCAAAAGAAGGCACTTTGCCATTCTATTTGATTTGTCCCATTTCTCGTGCTCCTTGCGCTCCTCATCGAGATGAATTGTCTAGAGTCTTGGGACGTGGTGTAGTGAGTACAAATAGATTTTCTTCATGAGAAGAACATTCTCAATGTTTCGCTTCCACTCGACAAAATTTGGACCGGATAAGGAGTTTTGTGCGAGCATATTGATAATCGGTGTAAGAGACATATACGAAGCGATAATGTAAACACATAAGCATACGATCGCACATAATTCGTAACAATAATATTGTAACCTTTTGATAAAACAATATTAATTGAAACCTCAATCGCCCAAGGAATCCCACATGCAAGCCACGCGTGTGGACATTTACATGAACCCTCGACCGGACTAAAATATACCTTTTAGTTGTTTAATTTCAATCCATGTCAACTTATCCTTATGACAAATGAAATTAACGATTGGACCTTTCTAGACCACATCACTATCGCAAGAAGGACTTCGGGAAGTTGTACTTGAGGTGATGTCTAGCAATTACCACAATTTTAACAATAGAAATGAATTCTTAGAATTGCATACTCACTCGGACCATACCGCTTCAATTCAAATTCTTTTGTTATCTCATTTTATATCTATCTCTAGAGAACTTATGAAAATCGCACATGCAAGCCACAGCGTGTGGGCGTTTACATGAAACTCCCAACTCGATAGATTTAAAATGTTTTATTTAGAAATCTCATCTAAAAACTTATGATACATAAAGTCTGCAAGCAAGCCGCGCGTGTGGGCGTTTACCACGGTCGTATCACTTTGTTTAGAGATCAAAATGTGGAGGTCTTGACATTTTAATTTAAAAAAATTAAATTAATTTGTCGGTTTGCTTGCTTAGTCTTTTTGTTCAAAAGGTTTGTCCATGCATATCACGTAATCTAGCATGCTTTTCTATAGAACTCAACATGTAAAACTTGCTCATGAATTCTAAAATATGCTTGAAAACGCGATAAACCTAGCATGCTTACTATGCGCACCCAATTACGAAAACACTTAAAGGTTTGTCAACGTAATTTAAACATACATAGCATGCTACTGCATAATTTAAACATCCACGACATGCAATGAACGATAAAAATAAAATAAAAACGTTCATCGTGGCCCACTCGTGGAATCTGCACTTTCCTGCCTAATCTATTACATAGAATTGCAAAGTACAGATCTTTATAATCTTCGAAAACGGGCCTCGCGTGCACGGGCACGGACCGGATTCGAAAACGGGCCTCGCGTGCACGGGCACGGACCGGACTCGTCAAAACAGGATTCGGGCTGGAAAAATGGATCTGGGCTCGGCCCCGTCACGCGGCGCGTCCGCGAGCGCCGTGCACGCCTGCTGCCGCCGCCGCGCGCCGCGTGCGACCGTTTTCCGTCGTCTCAATCTCGACCGTCTTCGTTTTACTTTTACAGATAAGATTTACGAAAAATAAATCTAATCTAACCACGGATTTTCTTGTGGTGAAAAACAAAATCCGACAAAATAAAAACGAGCCACGATAAACGGCAAGATTCAACAATTAATATATAGCGCACGTAATAATCAAACGTGAATTAATCCAGCGAGCCAAGATACCGATCCCGACACGATACCAATTGTTGGGAAATCTTATTTTAACCCTCTCCCGAGGATCTATCTTGGATGTTTAATTCACCATACATTGATTATATACCTAGCATGCACCTATATAATTAATTGCAACACGTTAGAGTTTTCTCGTGTTTACCTTTGAATCTGTCGAGGCGGAATGGATCGAGACTCGTGCTTTGACCTTCTGGACTGTATCCCGGTTGCCCAATCTCCAACGTCGAGTGAGGACGATCTATGGAGAATGCTTCGGAAAATCACCCTCAAGCTCTCAAGAATTTTAGAAAATCTCTCAAAGGATGAACCCTCAAATTCTCGAAAATAATGATGATGATTATTAATCATTGACCTAGATTTAATCTCTTACCTCATATTTATAATGCATTACCATAATCCTATATGGAAATTACCATAATCCTATATGGAAATTACCATAATCCCATATGGAAATTACCATAATTCTTTATGGAAATTACCATAATCCCATATGGAAATTACCATAAACCTTTATGAAAAGGATTATTACCATAATCTTATATGGAAAGGATCTATGCATATCCCATAAATATAATAATATCCTTATAGGATAAAGAGAATCAAATCCTTGCCTTGTAGAGCATAGGGGCGATTTTGCCTAGCTTACGGGCCCTGGATGGGCCACCAGGATCAAATGCAAAGAATAAAGATGGGCCTCAAATAAATTAATTATCTTATGTTCATTGAACATAAATTAATTTATAAACATTTATTCATGCCACTAGAGAATAAATCTTGACTTACCCCTTTATTACCATAGTTGAGTCGGGCTTGCACTTAGACATTACTGAATCCCGTATTTAAGATATCGAGCGTCCATTAATTATTTATAGATTCGATCGCTTAAAATAATTAATATTTTAATTCCTTAAGTAGTACCACTCAACCTTATTATTGTACTTGAGCTAACTCAACCTGCAGGGTTTAGTACAATAAACCTTTTGAGCTCCTTAAGGGGACGTCATCATCCTAAACGGATACGGTGACTCGATACAGATAACTAGCATGACATACAAGCACTTCCACCACCCAAGATGCGGAGAATATTGGGTTAGAACATATAACCCTCACCCATAACAAGTCAAAGTGATGGTCAACAACTCATACTCATCTAATACCTTATCGAGGTTTAGATCATCATAAGTCACCGAGATCTTGGTTCTTTCGACGGTCGATAGAAGAACTCATCTCATCGTGATCCTTGATACGTCGAGACGCATCAAAGATAGACAAGCAACCAAGTCAAGTCACTTATCTATACCATGAATTTATACCGACAACTCGTCCTCAAGTTGTCTCACCGTGTGAAACTTTTATATCTCATTAAGCTTGACCAATCATACGGACTTACGTGATCTTCTACACATCGTATGATCTAACTTATATATGAGATAAGGGACACGATATATGCAATCAAGTATTCATTTCGGATAAGAGATTGTAATAGTGGTAGCAGAAACATTGTATACAAGCTTAACCAAAAACGATTTTCAAGATACAAATCCAACACGTAATATATAGAGTACACTCAACTCATAAAGAAATAATGGACGTGTATGCACTCAAAAATCAATGCAATGCAAAAATCTCACCATAGGCTCGCCATTTCTCTAATATCTCCACCACGTCAAATGCATTCAAATTAGGATCAAAAGGACTTTTCATAGGTTGTATTGTAGGCACATTGGTTAAGGTAGGATAATATACGGCTAAGTGACTCAAATATATTCCAAGTACTTCCATCTCTATAATCACTCATATGGACTTTGTCCATTTCCTTTTCCTTTCCAACATGTCATTTCGACATTTATTCACTCAAGGTACCATATACTATGATAATTGACTTCCTTTATGCTCATACTATTCACAAAATTTTTCTTTTCTTGGCTTTGTAATAGAGCTTATAGGGTCTATTCTTTTTCACACGGGTACCATACTTTATCTTTTATCTCCACTTTGCATATCAAAACAAATTTTTCTCCCATTTGATTCACATATCCATCCTCACCTCCTATCATCCGATTAACAAAAGAACAAGGTCTAATAAAGGCTCAAAGAAGGCGACAAATGGTATATATCATTGGGCTAGTGTTTGGGTAAATATGTGGTTTAACAAAGATGGCCTTTTATCCTTTCCATATTCAAAACACATATTGCAGCCTCGACACAGAAAAATGGCAAGTTCTAGAAGATAATTACATGCACATCACACAAACAAAAGAAACTGTAACAAGATGTGTATACAGTGGAGCTCAAGTCTCACGGTTTTAGCAAATGGTTAAAAACAACAAGCTAAGCAATCTCAAGTTATCCATGTGCCATTTTCTAACATATCATGTGCACTATCACATATTTAACAGAAAATTTCTATCATCATTGGCTACATGGATTAACACATTTCACTTCAACTCGTTGATCGACCGACACAACAAAAACACAAAAGACACGACAAAAGCCCCAATATATAAAAACTTAACAAAACAACGCAAAACATAAAAAGGACTCTCAACCACATCACACTCGACCACTCCTTCCCCCCCCCCAAACTTATTGTCGGCGGTGTGCAATGGAGGCAATAATGTTTGCAGAAGAGAGTGATTGGGAGAGATCTTACCTCAAATGTCGCGCTACTCCGGCGGTGGATAGAATCCTCGCCATTGATGATATACCCTGGGACTTAAAAACAAACAAACAAGACATAGCAAAACAAAGAAAAAGAAGAAAAACAAAACGAAAAACACAAAACATGAAAAAAAACGTTGGGTTACCTCCCAACCAGTGCTAGATTTTTCGTCACTAGCTCGACGTTACCTCTCATCAATCAGGCGATTTGACAACTGACAGCTTTCCAAACCTCGATTTGCCCTTGTACTTAGCATTTACAACAGCCCACCAATTGGCATAAGAATGGCTTCCACTGAGCTTGAACGAATCACTCGGATTTTTATACCGAGTCCACTTCTTCCTCGCAAAGATGCTCGTCGATGGTCTATTGAAATTCGAGCTCAAGAATGGGTGTTTGTGGTAGTGGTGATCGAATAGCACTCTTCATATCTTGAGTCTTCCTCTCGTGATGGCATCATAAATCGAGATCGTTAACTCATCTTTGTTCACACGGAAGGTGAGATCACCCTCCTGCACGTCGATCAGAGCCCTGCCTGTGGCTAAGAACGGTCTCCCTAGAATGAGAGGCGTATTCCCATCCTCTGGCATATCGAGGACTACGAAGTCCGCTGGGAAGATGAATCCTTGGACTTTGATCAGCACATCTTCCACTATCCCTTTTGGCCTTGTGACAGATGCGTCCGCCATTTGGAGAGTAATAGTAGTAGGCTTCAATTCTCCGATCTCCAATTTATTAAATATGGACAACGGCATCAAATTGATGCTTGCCCCCAAATCACACAGCACTTTGGAGAAGGTATGCCCTCCAATGACACACGGTATCGAGAAGCTGCCCGGATCTTTCTGCTTCAGTGGCAACTTCTTTTGCAGCACAGCACTGCACTCTTGAGACAGATTGACCGTCTCGAATTTCTTTAGCTTCTTCTTATTGGTAACGGCATCCTTGAGAAATTTCATGTATCCCGGCACATCTTTGAGTGCATCAAGCAAAGGAATATTAATGTTCACCTTCTCGAACATCTCCAGAAATCGAGTCAGTCTATCATCCTGCTTGGGCTTGGCCAAACGACTCGGAAACGGAATCGGAGGTGTATACGTCGGAAAATTCAAAACAGGACGTCCCTCGCGGCCTTCCTCGCAATCGCGAGGGCGATCGCTAGGTACCTGCGCCACTTCGGCTCTCTTCTTCGCATCCGGACACGCGGGCATGGGCTCGTCCCCCTGCATCTTTGCGTGGTCTCTCGCGGTCGGGATCGCGGTCGCGAGCTCGATCGCGAGGTACTTTTCATTTGCGGCCGCGTGGTCATTCGCGTGCTCCTCGGACTGACTAGACGCGTGCTGGCTCGCGGTCGTGAGCTCGGTTGCGAGGTGCTCATTTTCTCTGCCGTTTTCGTCTTTTCGTCCCGTGTCATTCTGATATGCTTTTCCACTTCTCAACTGGATAGCAAAGCACTGATTCTTAGGGTTCACTTCCGTATTACTCGGAAATTGGCCCGTCTTTGGCTGTGCATTCTTGTCGCGGCCATCGACCGATCGATTCTCCAAGATCTTCAGTGTTTGCCCACGGTGTCATGGTGGATTCGGATGTGCAACTTTCGAGTAGTGCGATTGATGAACGAGTTACTGCGTGCGGCCATCGAATTCGATTTGTCGTCATTTGTTGGTTTCTCACAACCAAGCTGCGCATCAACTCCTCTAAACCCCGCTTCTCTTGAATCATACCATTACGCGCAGTGCTCTTTGGAGGTTGTTGGAAGTTATTAGAGTTGGCATTCACATTCGATGATTCTGTTTTTCGGATGGTATGCGGATTTCCCCATGGTTCCTCCGATTGATATGATTGACCTCTTCTGTCTCGATTGGGCTCTTCAAAAGAGTGAACTTTTTTATAAGATTGTCGTATTTCGAATCAATCTCAACAGCAACTGCTTTGACCACTGGTGTTCTCTCCATTGGCCATTGATAACTGTTGGCCGCCATCTCTTCTATGATGCGGCTGGCCTCCTCTACACGGCGATTCAATAGGCAGCCTCCTGCTGATGCATCTACAATGCTTCTCGTATGTAGTGTCGGATCGCTATAGAAGCTGCGTGATCGCCGCTCTCTAGAAAATCCATGTTGAGGCATTTTCTCAATAAGCCCTGAATCTCTCCCATGCCTCGAATAACGACTCGCCTCATTGTTGGCAAAAGTGGGAGATCTCGGATATGATCTTCGTGCTTTGGTGGCGGAAAGTATTTTGAAAGGAACTTCGCAAAGTTTCCCCAATTGTCATCCTGGTTCGGTCCAGCTCTTGAACCAATCTTTGCCTGGCTGCAGAGAGAATCCGAACATGCGATCCGGATTGTGTCTTGTGGCACCCCATTACATTTGATGGTGTCACAAATGTCGAGAATGTCTCAGATGAGCATTGGGTCCTCGATCCTCCTCCTCCGAATCTGTTCTCCTTGAACCATCTTGATTAGGGCCGGCTTCACTCAAAATTATTTGCATTAACTTCTGGGCCCCATCCGCCTCCTTGGAATTGCTCAATGGGAGGTAGGTACATGTAGTTCGTGAGGTCTCGTCTGCGGGGTAGGGACAAGGAGTCCCATATTCGCCATCCGGCCGCTGATCTCTGAAATCGGCTAGCATGCGTGCAGCTTGCTCGGGAGGAATGCCCCCGTTCTGTGGATTAGCTGCCATTGCAGCCCTTCTTCTCTCTCGTCTCCTTCTCCTTTGGGAATTTTTGATCTTTGGGTCAAGATTTTGCTCAGGAGGTCCCTAGGACCTTGTGATCATAAACTACCTGGAGAAAAAGAGAGAGCTTAACTCTGACAAGAATAAATAAATAATATATATAACTTGAATTAATAAATCCAAATCGTCAAATTATTCCTATGTGATCTTAACAATCCCCGGCAACGGCGCCAAAATTTGATCGCTCACTTTTCTCACACGAAAAATGCGCAAGTATAAGTTAAGTCGAGTATCGTATCCACAGGGATTGCAATCCGAAAACACAGAAGCTAATTCAACGAAACTTCATCATTATCCAAGATCAGATTTGGTTTTGAAGGTTTTAAGGCTTCAGATAATTAAATCCAAAGCAAAGGTGACAACAAGAAAATAAACTAAAGCAATAAAAACTCAAAGGGATAACTATGAAGAAAGACTAACCCTAGGGATGCACTAATCCTATCCACTACGATGTTTATCCTGCTTATTATTAACTGTTTTAATCCAAACAAGATGGAAGATCACATATGTAGCCAACAACTTGATTCGACAATTGTGACGATTGATTACTAATTTTCCCTATTATCATTCGCCTCTAGAGGAAAATAAGCAACTCCAAAAGGATCACAAAGAATATGCTTCCTACGAATGTTCCTATCTCAGCTACGACTCAAGGCTTATCCGTATCATGCATTCAAGATCGATTGACAATTAAAACTGTTACGTAATTAACTGGCAACTATGATATGCATCAAGATTGATTAGAAATCAACAAATATAATTAAGCACCAAGAATCATGAATCAATGCCTGGAAGGTAAATAACAATAGCAGGAATCACAACATATAGGATAGAATCATGCAAACCCTAGGATTAGAACAGAAATTTAGCTAGACATAAATAACGAAATAAAATACGAAATAATCATAAAAATACGAATTAAATAGATAAAACCCGTAGGGTGAAGTCTGAAGAACAATCGTTGGGTTCAAATCCCAACCTCGATGGAAAACGGGAAAAGAATGTAATTCATTCGGACGAAACCGCTCCAAAACGTTAACAATGCGAAGAACTAAAGCTAGAACGATGAAAACTATTGCTAGAATAAATCTAATTCAAAACTAATGTGAAAATAAATGGAAAATAGAGAAAACCGAGGAAAACGTAAAATCGTCTTTGGGAAGGTTGGGCGCGAGGGTAATGCCTATTTATAGAATTAAGTGAAACCCCATTTTCACGCCACCGCCATGCCTCGTGGCGGGCTCATGGTCATGAGCTCGGTCGCGAGGGATCCTCCTCGTCTCGGCTATCATTCGTTTCTCGGCGGCGCGTCCGGACTCTCCTCGCGGCCATACCTCGCGGTCGCTAGGTGTGGTCGCGTCGCACATAAAATCATCGTGGGCATGTCTCGCGCCCGCGGGAGTGCTTCGCGTGCCATGGCCTTCCTCGCCAGGTCTTTGGTGTTTCTCGCGGCCGACCTAGCGGTCGCTAGGGCGGTCGCGAGCCTTCATCTGGCGCAAGATGCGCTTTCGCGCCGTGCTTGATGGCTCATGGTCTCGGCTAGCGTCGCGAAGCGGTCGCTAGGCCCTCATTTCTTCCCTCGTCTGCTCGTTCTTCGTTCCATGCTTCGGTTTTCAACTTATAAGCCTACAAAACACCAAAACGGAACCTAAGAGCAGTATCTTCCTAAAATATGTAAAAGCATTGAGATCCAAGACATAAACGCACATTGTCGATCTAAAATAATCTTTAGAAATCAACAATAAACGTGTAAAATGCGTGTTTATCATTTAACAGAATGTCCTATTCGTCGAATTCTGGAAGAATTTGAATGTGAACTTGACTTTGTCCATTTCCGTGAGATAGACCCATAAACCTCATACACGTCTCATTGTGATCTGATCCTCAAAGAACGTGGCGACTAATGAGATTTTCGATGAAAGGGCCTTGATATTGTTTAAGGTACTTGTATCTGGTGTTTGTAGCCAGATGTAGTGGAAGGCTTCGTGACTTCATTTTTCGACTGGTTTTGGAGCAGCGCTGATGAAATACAGCTCCAAAACATCTCCTTTACTAAATGCTGGGTTATTCACCCAAGAGTCGTGCACCGCTTCTTGGATCTATTTTGGTAGATCCATGTCTTGGTGAAGGCTGATGTAATAGTATAAACCGAGGCTAGTTCCCTAAAATCATACCATTACTTGATGTCCTGTAGATTAGCTCCAGTGGACATCCAGACTCGGGGATATTTTCACGAGACATCAACCCTGTTGTGATTAGGTTTGATTTTATTTACTCATCTGCAACTTCTCCCAACTGGATAGGTATACCTGCTAAGTAGGAAAAATATCTGAAACGTTAGTATCAGCCTTAGATTTGCCAGTTATAGGCCTAAGACTGATATCTTCCTCTTTTATCCCAGAGGTACTGGGTTGACATGATGATTTAGGTTGTGATACCTGGTCATCATCTTTTTCTTGGGTCGGTGATTCCGAAGAATCCACCAACTTAGAACTTGTTCTAAGGGTACTTGAATCCATTGCTGTAAGTATACCGCCCTCTACGGGAAATGACTCATTTTTCAATCTTGAACTAGCAGCTCGGAGCAGTGGCTGGTGTGTAACACATTGGAGCGGACTCGCGTTCTGTATATAAACTCATATCCGGTCTGTGACATTAGCCACATCCCTATCTTGAAGTCTTTCTACTGTTTAGCATAAAGAACACAGTCATCCCAGTCCTTGGAGTAATTCCAGGTTTTCCCGGAGTTATCTTTGGGCGATGATGATAGAGTCAATCTCCTTTGGCTCCATCTCTTGTTAGAAAATCTGCAAGAATATTTTCATGAGATTTAAGAACGACAGTATCATAAAGATAATACTGACATTCAACTTGCCATCTTAATAACCTATCCTTTTTGGGCTTGAATTCAATTTTATTTACTAAAAAGCTTTAACTTGAGGGTGATCAATTTTAAAGTAAATTTCTTTCATTGATCTCATATCACATAAATTCGTAGGTAAACACGAGTAAACATCTACGTGTTGTAATTAATTATATAGATGCATGATAGGTATATAATCAATGTGTGGTGAATTAAACATCCAAGATAGATCCTTAGGAAGAGGGTACAATAAGATTTTCCTGCACCATCTTCCGGAATCTTTCTGCCATAAGCGTATACTTGGTAGAGATCAGAGGTATTTGGCCCCCAAAAGGGATTGGGTAAGCCATGACAGTATTCGAGGGGACAGAGAGCGAGACAACAACTTGTCATTGCTACACTCAGCCTTATCATTTGTTATCTTCTTAGCTTCCTTGCTCTTGTAAGCTTTTAGGGTAGAGCCTTTGCTCGTGCTGACTTGAGCATATTCTTCAAATGTATTAGTCTTTGGAGACTCTTCGGTACGCCCGATGTCGTATTTGTCAGCTTTCAATGCCGAGAAGAGCTTGTCAGTTGACATCTCATTGAATCTGGATTTTTTCTGAAAGACTACTACATATACTTCCCAATCAGTAGCAAGGAGTGCCTAAAGGACTTTGAGATTGATCTCTCGTTGTGTGTATTTTTCCTTTCTCGGGACTGAGATCTCATTGATGATTATCGCGAATCTGAGTTCCATATCATCAATCTTCCTTCTTTTATTTGAAGTTATCAAACTTCTGACAAGCTATTGGAAGCTTGTTCTCCTCAAAGCAAGCACATAGGCTCTCGAGTACGTCCAACATATCATTGGTTGTCTCACACTTCATCAGCTTCCCAATGTGAGAGTTGAGAACTGTTCTAGAGATAATGTTTCTTGCTAAGTTGTCAAGCTCGTCTTGTTTGTGTTCTTCTGAGGTGAAGTCCGCTCAATCCTTTGGCTTGTAGTCATAGGTAGGATCTTTGCTTGGTTTCGCGCTTACTTTCATTATCTTCTCTTGAATAATGATTGGGCCATTGGTGATGACCTCCCACATATGGCAATGCCGGGTAGTGAGATAGCTTTTGAGTTTGAATTTTCATGTCTCATTGTTGTCTACTGCAAAGGTGGGAAGAGAAGTTGACCTGCTATAATTAGTTTCCTCACAGCAAAAATATAGTTAGTATGAAAAAATATAATGTTTTAAAGATCTATTCGAAAACAACGACCATTAGGGGAGTTAGTTGTTCTTGTGAACAACCTACTCTGATACCAATTGATGGATCCTACTAGATACGTACAAGTGTATGGGGGGGGAGGAAGAATACACCAGTTAGGTAATTTTTAAAACTTTCTTCCAATAAGATTGATTAGCTATAGACAGTAGCTGGTCGGGTAACTAGCAGTCCAATATTGACGGCTCAATTCAAGAAAGAGACATCTTGTACTGAGTGATATCGGTTTGCAAACCTACTGACTGATGAGGCAGTTGGTCAGTTGGACTGATAACAGATGTGGGTGTGGAATATGGTGGTTACTGTATTTGTCTTATTGAAAACTTTAAACTGATTTAAAACACTTAGTCAATTAGTGCTTAGTCATTTTTCAGTTATATATCTTCAGTATCAAACTGATACTGATAGAGGTTTCAATAATAACATGCAATTTAAGTAACGATACTCATAGTAAATAACACGTTGAGTTTTACGTGGTTCGGGAAGATCAACTCCTACGTCCACGAACTGATTGATCAGTCAATCCATTAATTTCGGATTCGGTCTTGTTTATAGGTACAAGAGTAAACCTACATACTGATTTCACCTTACAGTATCCCGTCTCACTTGGCGTTCCTCCTACGCTTTCGGGTGCTCGGAAACGTTTGACTGCTTACATGTTTAGTTGACCTAACCTCTAGCTTACGGGTGCTAGATAACCAAGCTTTCAACAACTGAAACCTCGTTGCTTACTTTCCTAAACTGTTGGAGGTTTTTTACAGGGATTTCCAACTAAAATTTTGAGGTGAGACATGCGTCAAACTCAGTATGTCTAAGCTTAAGATATACAAGATGAATATTCTAGACTTAAGGGAGTGTATACTGAAATCTCGAGCTGATAAGTATACATGAGCTCTTGAGATTTATTGATAGCAATGTTAACTTCATTATTTGAAATCGGTTTTTGAATGTTCTTGAGCTTGAGCTTTAAATGCTTTGAGTATTTGATTGCACAATATTTCGATAGCCTTCAAAGGTTGGATTCTGCGCGTATATATAGAGATACATAAGAATAGAACCGTTGGAGGGACTACCATTCAACTCCTTCTATTTTGTTGTTTGAATTTTTCCCATTGAGAATCAGGTCTGCATCATCATACACTGTAGTTCTGTAACACTGAAAATGTATTTTGTTGTCATGTCAGGATCTTTTGTAGATACGTTATCTCATGTGTCGAGTCAAACATTCATGGTTTAATCTCTTATGTGTTTCTTCAGTTGAGTCGACTCTGTGTTTTATCAGCACGTTGACTTCAGGTTGGATAAGTCGAGATTGCTCCGTCTTTCATCAGCAGGTTGGACTCCCATCTTTTGTCAGCTTCGAAAACATGAGTCAGTTTGATGTTTCAGCTTGATGTGTATATAGTCAGCTTTGACCTTTCATCAACTAGTTTTGACTTAATATCGCTAACATTGAATACTTGTCAATAACTTTGACTATTGTTCAGCAGCTTTGACTTCCAGATGCCAGCTTTGACTTCTAGTAGTCAGCTTTGATTCCTCAGCATGGCAGTTAGCTACTGGTATGACATTTGGTCATATCCTAACTCCTTCATCTCTTCAGCGCTAAGACTTCAGTCTCCGATCTTCAGGTTCCAGTCTTCCGTCGTTAGTCTTCGGTCTTCTACTTTACTCTAATATCTCTATTTATTAGCATCGCTATGCTTCCGTCCTCAAACATCAGTTGACATTCCTTCAGTCTTCAGTGCGTGATCCTTCAGTTGAGCTTTCTATCAGTTGCGTTGATACTGATACTCCTATCAGTATGGGGATAGCTTCAGTACAGCTCGAACTACTTCGTTTTTAGGCTTGTCTAAGCTGGTAGTTCAATTACTGAAACTTGTAACAAAAACGTCTAACTCCAAAACAAGTCAGCAGCATTAGTTACAACAGTATGACAATCATCTGAGGTTTTAGGATATAATCAAAACACGCAGTTAAGATAGATTAATTCTCAACAACTTATTAATTTTTCCAACAACAACAACAACAACAACAACAACAACAACAACAATAATAATAATAATAATAATAATAATAATAATAATAATAATAATAATAATATCATTATATATTATTATTATTATTATTATTATTATTATTATTATTATTATTATTATTATTATTATTATTATTATTATTATTATTATTATTATTATTATTATTATTATTATTATTATTATTATTATTATTATTATTATTATTATTATTATACAGTACAAATATGATTCATAGTTCTATAAATTTAACTAAGATTTTCTTAATATAAATAATTAATTAAAGCATCATGATGATGATGATGGTTATTGGCACATAAATACATCAACTTTGGACAAATTTTGGTTTTTGTCACGAACTTTAAAAATTATCACAAACTTAATAAATTTAGTGATTTTACAATGATTTCAAATTTATAACAAATTAAATCTGATTTGCGCCTACTTTGACAAGAGGTGGCAGGAGCGCATCGACCTAGCCTCTTCTATTGTATACTCGGTTAGAAAGAAACAATGGGTCAGAACTCAGGACATCTCAAAAATTTACCATAGATAAAACGATCAGTGATATAAACGACATCGTTGAGAGAGGATATCGATTGTTTTGATCCCAACTAGAACCAGACGACGAAGCAAACGATTTTGGTTTTTATAATGAGGGTTGATGCGATGAATCATTGAAATAAAAAAATCTGATTTATTTCAATGGAACGACAATGTTTTATTCCTCTTTCTACAATGTCGTTTAGATCACTAACCATTTAGTCTATAGTAAATTTTTGATATGCCAAGTCAGATCTAATTTGGCCTGAATTTGAAATCGTGGTAAAAACTCTAAAGTCATTAAGTTTGTGTATTTTGTGATAATTTTTAAAGCTCGTGGGACAAATCAAAAATGACTCAAAGTTGGTGTATTTATGCGCTAATAATAATAATAATAATAATAATAATAATAATAATAATAATAATAATAATAATAATAATAATAATAATAATAATATAAACTATAGTTTGTATTTTAGTAAAATAATAGAGATATTTTAAATATGTAAGTAATATAAGAGTCCTGAGATTACGAAAAAGAATACCTAAGATTTGTTATGGAATAAGAATCCTGAAATATTGAACTACTTTCCTTGTTTTCAAATTCTTTTACTTTTTTATTTTGTAAAAATCGAATCAAACACAGAAATTTAAAATTTGGAATTATATTACTTTCCAAAAACGAAATCCTTGCCAAATAAACACCCTAGTGCATTTTGATTCCGTATTGTAGTCATCCTAAAATTTGAAATATTAACTAGTGCAGCAGCTATAATTGATCTGCAAGAGAATTTGTTTCAAAAGAATCGCACCGTCAATTTTTTCTGCAACTAGAGGCTAATTACTGCGCTCGTACAAGTTGATATATATATATATATATATATATATTTGACCACCTTGACAAAAATCTATGCAATAATAAAAATCTTAACTGATACATATTCTAATTTTATAATAATTTGATTACACCCTATGATATTATTCTCAATTATTAGAGGTACCATGTAGTGAGAGATTGATAAGACTATACATAACTGGGATCTCTTGTCTCTTCTGTCACTTCTCGAAGATATGGGCTTCAAATTCTAAGTATGGCAACACTTCATCACATGATTTATAAGAAACCCCCATATGCTTAACTGATTAATTTGCCTCATAGTTTAATGATATACCTCACATAAACACACACACATCATGAAGTGGTGAGATGTCACTTTTAGACATTGGTGTAAAGAAAAAAATGTGGAGTTATAAGTTTTCTCATCAAACATTTTTTACCCCTTTTTAATGTTTGGAAAGCATTGCATTCCCAAGATTTGTTCACTTTAGTCCACCTAAATTTGTTCTTGGCTATTCTCTTTTAGAAATCTAGTTTGATGATTTTTTTTTTGCTTATCTCTCTCTCCATTATTTTCGTATTTATTAATTTGTCGCCGTGCTCTTATCATCTCTTGAGATGTGCCCACACGAGTGCTCAAACAATATTGTCTACTGTGTGTTTTAGAGCAGATAATATGCAAGAAACTATTCCAAAATAAAAACAATACAAAAAATCAATTATGTTGTGTAGAAAACTATCAAAATTTAGTGGACTTCAATTTTTAGATGCTAAACTGGTAGATGGGAGGTTTATTTCTATTAAAAAATGAGGTTAGTGTATGCGATGTGTGTGCAAGTCTAGCTGAACAGCAGCTAGCTACTACGGATGGAACAGTGTTTTGCTACATATTTTCTTACTCTTTTTTACGTTAATGAAATCTAGTTGTTCCCTACTGCATGGACAGGAAGGAGTAAACGTGTAGAAATTGGATTAAAAAAATAAATAAAAAAGGAGAGATAGAACATAGGTGTTTTGATTTGAATTTCAGCTGCCACTTAATTTCTAGAGAAATTGAAGCACATAATAGACACACAGAGAGAGAGAGAGAGAGAAAAAAAACGGCTTCTTAGTTACTGCCTTTTTCTTCCCAGCAAACTGCCTGCAAAGATGCACAAGGCAGAAATTAGGCCTCGTTGGCTAACAAATTTAATGTCACACAAAAAATAAAATAAAAAAATCAACCCCAATAACCCCACCTTCTTCTTTGGCATCCTGTCTTTCTAAACAATGTCAAAAAAATGGCGTAAATCTTCCTTTACAAAGTGAAAAAAGGGAGAGAAAAGAATGAAAAAATCAATTCAAGTAACAAAGGTACCTCAAAATGTGCAGTAGAAATTGAGAGATGATTCTCAGGTGGAACTGCATTGCCCTGCAAAATTCCATTTCAATAAAACGAAAACTTTAATTTGAAATAAATTAAAATATTTAATTGTAGGAGTTACTTGAGAGAAATGCAAGAAAGAAGAGCTAGCAGTGTCATCAAGGCACAAGCTATGTTGCTTCTTGTTCTTCAACTTTGTCTCTCTTGTTTTAGTTTTCTGCTTTCTCTGTTGTTGAAGTGGAGGAGGGGGGCCGCCCCCGTGCAAATGTGGAGGCCCCGACGAGGCATCCGAGACCATTGAAAGATCCTCGTCGTCCTCAATATGATCACGATCACGATCATGATCTTTGCCTTGCCTGTTGTGTGTGTACGGACATGTCGAGTTGGAGAGCTGGTCCAAGTACGTAGTCCACCCCGATTCGCATCCACTGCTGCACTCAGAAGTGGATGTGTTCATTCTTCTCTTTGATTGTAAAGATGTATGTGTGTGTGATATGGAATATAGTGTGGCTTTATATAATGAGAGGGGAAAAAGGAAGAGAAAAGGTTATATGAGACCAAAATAAATCACTCTCAACTCCCAAATCCCCTTGACTATATTTTCGCTTGGCTCTATCCCTTTGCCTTAAATATTATACATCTGTTTCTGTAGGAATCAAACTTGCCAGTTGTCTAGGCTACTTTGGTGATTTGTTTTTGGGGATGTGAGAGAGAAGAGAGAGAGGTCCATGGACAATGACGGTGGTAACGAATGTATCGAAGAGCTAGCTAATTATATTGACTTCTTGGCCTTAGAGTAAAAAAAAAATGAAAAATCCCAAGTTAAAATCAAGAGATATAATTCACACCAAACGTTGCATCACATATATGCTTTTTGAGTGAAAACAGGTGCGAGGATTGCACAAAAATATGATGTGCCATTTACATGTCAAAATGCCAATAAAAAAAGAAAGAAAGGAAACACAGATGCATATGGCTGATAACATCAACTCACATGTATATATTCTCTTATAGTGACAACCATGAAGTTTCGAAAATCAATCAAAATGGAGAAACAAATCAAGAAATGTGCAGTCTTGAGCCATCTTCAATTACTCTACTACAAACTCAAAATACTGTCAAAAATAATCCAACTTAACTGCAAAAGCATATCCATTTTGATGTTTTATAAATTTTCTCTCTCCTCCGAACATATAAATGCATTTTCACTGTTCACAAACATTTTTTTCAGATGAAAATTTCAAACTAATCCAATAATTGAAGAGGAATATATACAAAATATTCTTTTAAGTTAGAATTTGAGTTTGTGAGTTGGATATGAATTATTATTTGATGTGACAGTTATTGCAAAATGAAGTTAAATTTAATGTTAAGTATTGGAGATGATCTTAGAGGATGTTTGACTGAGTTGCTCAAAACAACTTATAAGATGTTTAATAGTTTATAAGCTTATGCGGCGTGTTTAGCAAAATAAGATTCTAAACAACTTATAAGCTTTGAAAATATGTTCCAACATCTTGTAAGTTCCCCAAAAATAAGATCATCAATCTCAACTTTTTCTTTCATAAACTTATAAGCAACAATAAATTTACCAAAACAACTTTATTATGATTCGTTATTTTCCTACATATACATTACCAATTTCACATCTCCTCAATTTTCTCTCTCTAGCTATGATTTCCTCCTTCTAACTCACGATTCTTTCTCTAGCAAATAAGCTTAATTATTCATACACCTTGAAGCTTATAAGCTCTTGAGATATTCATCTTATAAGCCTCTAAAATAAACTTAGCCAAAAAAAAATCCCTCTTAATTGTCAAGCCTAATTAAGACATGATTAATTTTCACTCATAATCTTGTCTTGGCAAACTAAGCATTAACGCCCATTGGCGGAGCTACATGTATATAAATGTATTGCATGTGGTGGGCTTGTTACAGTTAGGGTGAGCAAAATCGAACCGGACCGAACCTTTTAAACAAGAATTGCCTTTTCAAAAGATTATTAGTATATACCTATTCAAAGTATATAAATGTATTGCATGTGGTGGGCTTGTTACAGTGTTGGCTTTCTCCCACTATCTCCCAAGTGTACTCGGGTTCGAATCCTTGCTCCTCTTTTTTTTTTATTTCCTTTTACTGATGTTGGCTTTTCCCACTACAAGTGTACTTTTGAATCCTTGCTCCTCCATTTATTTTTTCTTTCTTTTTTTTTTTACTTTGTGCCATTTATTTTTCTCTTTCTTTTTTTTTCTTTTCTTTTTTTCTTTTCTTTGTGTCTTTTTGTGTTCTTTCTTTCCTTTTTCTATAATTTATTTTACATTGATAAAATAATATATATATATATATATATATATAATAAAATTTTATATATAAATTAATATGATCAATCAAAATTTTTAAAAGATTATGATAAATTTATTATAACATTCATAGGTAATATTTATTTAAACTTATTCTAATAAGCTTTATATGTGAATTAATTTTAGATTCAATTGTTGATTTATAATGGGTACAAGAAAATCAAAATTTGAGTTTTTTAAGATAATATTATTTACAATATCAACACTTATAACTTTTTATTATTTTAAATTTTATAGCTATTATCGATTGATTGTTTAGTTAATTCTAAATAAATTTTATAAAATAAATAACACTATTATTTAAATTACTATTATTTTTTCATTACATTTTTAAAATTATATTTTATTACATTTGAAAGTTATAATTAGTTGGACCCCCAAGAAAAATTTCCTGGCTCCGACTGTTCACGCCAATCTTCGTGTGTTCTGCAAGAACGGATGCTTTTTTCCCTTTTACATTTCGAGTTTTTGAAAGTGGACTTTAAAAAAAGCCAATGTGTCACATTCTTGTGTGAGTTGTTGAGTGAAACAGTTCAATTAGGGTAATGTGTAGTGAACATTTTCCCCTCTCGGATACGGACAGCATACTGGTTAGATGGCGTAGAACACGAGCCAATTAATGCAGCGTTGTGGTGCAGAAGCCAGCAGAGATGGAAACGGTACCATATCATTATTTAGGCCCATTCATGTGCTTCTGCTCACAGAACACAGATGGGAGATGATACATACATACACTATATAGTACTAGATTAAAAACAAAAACACACACACACTCAATTAGTACTACTACTCTTTGAAAACCTAATGTTAAAAAAAAAATCGTCTCAAGACAAGGATGAGGGGCTAATCTTGGATAAGCCCATGCAACTTGTTTCGAGACCTTGAGGAGATGAAGAACACCTCAAAAAGAGCCAAAGAAAAAAATAGATGGATGTTTGTGGTGTGGAAGAAAGGGGTCATGTTAATTTATAATGTGGTATAGGTGCAATTCGAGGTTCTAGAGGTAGTAATCTGAAGTGGTCCTTCCCCTTTGCACATTCTATTTGCAACGCCATGGACAAATTAAGTTTGAGGAGGTGATATACATATATTTCAGCTTCATTTTTCTTCCAATCATGGCCTCGGATTTATTGCTTTGCCATGCCTTGATTTGGCAAAAAATCCTACTTCCATACTAAATCTTACATTTGCTTACCTGCTTACCTTCACTTAGTGCAAAGCATGTTGCCATATATAAGTGTGGCCAACCTGCACCACATGTATGGATTGGTTTGAATTGGTCATGTGATTTATCCAATTTAACTTGTCATTATATATTTTTTATTGTCACATTTTAGATGTTTACAGTATGGGCTTTTCTCTGCATAAATAATATTAGCTTCTCAGATGGTCCCTAGCAAATGTCAATTTGTCAAAGATGGCTAATGAAAATCAGCTTTGATGATTTTTTTTTCTTGAGTTCACTCCTGCTATAAGACATTTTCACCATCTCTTTCAGTGGTGGAGTAGGTTCAAGATCTTCGTCTGGTTAGTCGTGTGATCATAAACGTCGTTTTTATATCATTATATACATAAAAACTTATGTACATCCGTCCGCACGGTGTGGACGAGATAAAAATATCATTTGTTATTAAAAAATATCACTTACATTAAAGAAAAGTATCATTTACATTGAAGAAAAATATCAAATATCATTCATACTAAGTCCACATATACAGACGGATGTACATGAGACCACCTCCATTAGATATTACCTTTAGGTTGATATGTATATATATATTATGTGAATCAACATCGCATTTAAAAACGCTTAATTGGTTCTAAAATCGTGAACCTTGCCAATAGATTGTTTTTTCCATGATTTGGTTTATAATACTAATAAGATGAACTTACAATTTGTTCCCAAAATAGAAATTCAGCCAAATTAAACTCTCAGTGGAGAGAAGTTCGAAGAACTACAGCCGCATATTAGTCTAAAGAATAGAAGGTTTTTAGCATATTGCTATAAAATTTTAGAATTTAATTTAGTTGTATTTCTATTTTAGGATAAAAGTACAATAATTATAATTTCATGTTATAAATTAAAGTTCAATAAAAAACAAACAAACTATGATCAAAATTCATGCTTTTAGATATAATTCCGCCTATTTACAAATAACAATTACAAAATCGAAATGCGCCGAACCCTCATATAGATGTATATATCATAAAACTAATATTTAAATATAAATTAGGAATCATTTTCAGAATTAGATTTGGCGAATTCATCATGTTGCTGAATAAATTGGTAAACTTGAATTCGAATCCCATGAAGGGCGAATGCTTTATTTTTTATAATTCATCACATTTCACAATGAATTCATCATGATTCAACAACCGTAATTTACATGTTAAGAATGATTTATAGGTTAACTGCCTATATATATATATTGTATATATTTTAATAAAACAATTTTGGGATTGATGAAAATGAATTTTTGGAAAGAGACATATGGTACGTACTTGAGTAATTATTAAGTTTTAATCATGGACGAAAATTGAAAAGGTTAAACGTGTAGACAAAAATCGAGCTTTTTAGCTTCTCAATGGTCCCTTGCAAATTCAAGAGTCAAAAGGACAGACAAAAAATCAGATTTTAAAATTTCACAAGAATATGACACTTTTTACCATAATTTTCAGGGAACAAATTAAATGGCAAATAAACCTACCCTTTCACAAGAATTATAACTTCTTGCATTAACCTCTGACTAGTGCCCGAAATTCAGGTATCTACCACGTTAAAATTTTATGTCGATTTTTGTTAAACATAATAAACGAGGACCCTTAATTCTTTCATTGATGACCAAATAAGTGTAATAATGATATGTTTGATTCAATTCGATTTATTTATGGATATAGTCCACCCCCTCCCTAAACAATACAACCAATCTCGAAAACTTTGTGTTCACCGTCACGTGAGGTTACAAGTTTAACATTATGTTTATTGGGATTTTAGGTGACAATTTTAATACCTTGGTAAAAACTTAAAGGTACCAAAACCTCACTTGATCCTAATTTGTCACAATCAATCATCATAATCTAATTTCTGTGACTTAAAGGTGATGTTAGAGGCAGGTTCAACTTCCTTATCCCAATTTAGTATTTGTAAGTCATGTCAATGTGACTAAATAATATTTCAATTTAATTAATGATAAAATATGTTTGTAAAATAGTGTCAATTCTCCAACAATAATCAAAAGCAATATATTTCATCAATCCCGCTAATATTGGTTCGTATATAATTTTGGATTGTTTCACTATTATTGGCTCATACCAAAAAAGAAAATATTTTTTCACTAAAAAATACTTCGAATATCGTATCACGCACTACTTTACATACAAAACATAATTTTTCTTAATCTACATATCCAAAAGTAATGAACCAACATTAACGGGACAGAATGAGTTATATGTTACGCCCCATATAACCTACTAGTCTTGCACAGATTGCATGGAGCCACGTACTTTTTGTAAAATTTTAGGTTTAGCACATAATTCTTTTGGCATATATTGTAAATACCCATGAGGTTTGGCAATAATTTTCTTCTGAAAATAATTAGTAAGCATCTAAATCCCACGAATACTTCAATTGAAACGTGAAATGCACATAACCAGTGTGGGAACTAGGATTATAGTGCAGGAGGGTCAATTCATAATAATCTTATGAATATTGTTCGGAA
Source organism: Salvia rosmarinus (assembly GCA_036937905.1). NCBI lineage: Eukaryota > Viridiplantae > Streptophyta > Magnoliopsida > Lamiales > Lamiaceae > Salvia > Salvia rosmarinus. Next base: position 64,241,933 of record CM072815.1, on the reverse strand, counting down.
GGGCGGATTTACATAGAACTTCCATCGGATTCCATTTCAATGTAAGTCCTAAATTTTTTATTACACTCATGTATTATATTAAATCAAACTTAAAATTAGCCTAGTCCAAAATAAAATAAATTTATTTTATTTATTTATTTTCTTTCAATGTGAACTTGGATCCTACAATTTCTATCAAATCATTTAATAGTAATGATATTTACAAGCTTGCAATGAAATTATATCCTAAAAATTTCACTAATTAAGATATTATTTTAGTAGAGTATGAGTCGAGATATTATAAGAGTTTCAAGTTTCTACACTTGTTAAGTTGAGTCAACTACTTACTAAGAGTGAAAGGTCAAAAGTCTATATTATATTAAATAAACTAATTAATCATTTAATTTTGATGTAGCATTTTTCTACTACTACAACTGAACAAGTATGGCGATGAAGCATGTGAAAACGACACTTCGTAACAAGATGAAGCATGATTTACTTGAAAATATATGAAAATATATTTTGTTAAAAATATAGATATAGACATTCGGTTATTGGTGAATTTTATGTACTGTCAGGATATGACCAAGTGTCACACCAGTAGCTGACTGTCATGCTGAGGAGTCAAAGCTAGCGTCTGGAAGCCAAAACTACTGAGCTATAGTCAAAGCTGCTGAAAAGTACTCAATGCTGGCTATACCAAGTCAAAGCTGGTTGATGAAAGATCAAAGCTGACTATATCTACATCAAGCTAAAAGCATCAAACTGACTTAGGTTTTTGAAGCTGAAAAAAAAATGAGAGTTTGGCATGTTGATGAAAGATGGAACAATCTCGTCTAGCCCAACCTGATGTCAACATGCTATAAACACGAAGTCAACTCAACTTAAGAAACACGGAAGAAATTAAGCCTTGAGTGTTTGACTCGATACGTGTGGTAACGTATCTGCAGAAGATCCTGACATGACATAAGACTTTTTCAAAAGTTGCAAAGCTACAGTGTACGATAATGTAGACTTTGATAGCGATGTATGAGGATTCTCAATGAGAAGAATTGAAACGAAAAAATTAGGTGTGAGTATTTGTAATATCCCACCGACCAATCTGCTTGGGATGGAGGTGTCACAGCCCGACTCCGCTAATCCCGAAGGACTGCCTTATCGGACCGCGACTTGGGGTTGGATTAAAGAAGCGGGAAAGAAAAGGGATTTTAGGATTTGATTTCTAACCATATCATTTATAAGGGAACATGAATAATTGCGGAAGCATAAATGATACGAAGGTCTATTCAGAAAATCTGACCATACAGTAGTTGATTATGAAATCACTACTAGGATATTCACGAGTTCAACATTTAACTAGAATTTAAAAAGAGGTTGCAGCGGAATAAACGTGTGAGATATGCATATGAAGATGCATTCTCAAGGTGAACCAAAAAATGTTCCATTTTCATTGACAACATTCCTATTGCTCAACACTGCTTCATCGCATCACCAGCTCAATCTGCACATTTAAAAACAAATATGCATGGCTGAGTACAAAAATGCACTCAGTGGACTCATGCCAAAAATATTTTATCATCATTTAATTACACTGCCCCTTCATGATAAGACACACGGGTTTTACTTGAAAAGGCCTTGTGCTTATTAAACATTTTCATCATTTTCATAAATCGTCGCTTGGCCAAGCATTTTCTTTGTATGTATGATCCTTATCCTTTAATTCCTCATATAACATCATCCTGAACGCCGTAGAAGGAGGCCTCCCTCTACGTCGCTGTGATCGGCCGTGAATTGTACTTACAGCACACAGTCACCCTCATGTGTACACGTTAATCCAGGCTATAAAACACAGGATCCGAATTCGATTTTTATCATGAATTGGGACCGACCCAACAACCTCATTATCATTCAATGTCGGCGAAACAACACATTGATAGGATACATACATAAAAACATAAACATTTTGGACAGGTAATTTCATAACATCATTTCATCATCATTTCTCAAAAAAGAAAGCGTCATAAATAAATACTTTTCATTTTGAAGAAAGCATCATAAATGATGCATTTTATCCTTGAGGATAAGAAAAGAAAGCCCACCTTAAGAATTGACCTCCTTGACATACATGATAGTGATCCTTTGTCGTTTTCATTTACGTCCACGCTGGACCTTGTCAATGTAAGAAATATAATTTAATACATCATTCATTTCTTTCGAGAAGCATCGTGAAGATTTAACGAATTCGATATCTTTTAAATCTTAGAGTTTCTGAGTTTCATGATTTTCATTATCGATAAGACTTAGTTAACAATCTATACTTCGTCTATTAGATTCGTCTCGTCATGACGATAGGCGACGCTTCATCGTTGCCTTCTTTCCTTCCATCAATGTTTCTCCACGTCGTTTCGTATAATTTATGAATCCTAAGTTCATAACTAATATTCATCGTTTGTTAACGCGTATCGAAAATTCGAGTTTCAATAACTCATTCATTACCAACATTTCTTCGCCGTGATTCTCACCTCACACGTCCCGTATTTTCTATTAAAGAAAACCAATATCGATACTAAACGATTAATAAGAATTTCTCTTACTTCAATCATCTTCTAATAATCATTCAATAAACTTGAGTTACTTAGAAATAATAATATTTCTCGACTATCCCCTTGACATAATCAACTAATAATTAATTAAATCTATGATATAATTAAGTAAATTCATAATTAAAACTTAATTAAATGGATTAAATAAAATCCAATAATATTTGATTAATTAATCAAATTAATTTAATTCATCTTAAATATCCACTAATTAGGATTTTATTCCAATCACTCCTTACATAAAGTCCATCTCATTACATACATAAATTACTTAAAAAGAATAAATTCTCAAATAATCCCTTAACATAATTAATTAATTAATTATGCTATATATAAAAAAAATAGAATTTATTCAATCTCATGAGTTTAATTAACTCACTATAGTTAATTGGTCTTTAGATTACTATTTAATTCAAGAGTCCCTCTTTAATTTAATTCCAAGGCCCAACATTAGAATAAATCCAAGTCCACCTTAAATTTAAGTAAAGTCCATGCTAATTTAATTCAAGAAGCCCATCTTTCATTTTATTATTGGTCCATCTAACATTAGGTCCAATCACCATTTTAATTTTAGCCCATATATCCTATAAGGCCCAAACATAAAATTTTAGCCTAAGGAATTAAAATAAAACTAAGCCCACTATTTATTTAATTTTCAAGGCCCATCTTCTATTTTTCCTCGGCCCAAAATAATTAAGCCAAAACACAAACATAAAACTAACTAAACTTAGCCCAACCCAAATTAATATTGGCCCAAACCAATTAATTCAGAGGCCCATATGAACAAGGCCCAACAAACAACTAAAATTAAAACTAAACCCTAGCCTCCTTCCCCTCCCCAATCTGCACACACACCTACACTCTCTCCCCTCTCACTCACTCACGCACACACACGAGACACACACTGGAACCGCCGCCGCCGCCTCGAGTCCGGCCGGCCACGTCGCCGGTCGGCGAGTTACGCCGCCGTCGCGACCACCTCACCTTTCTTCTCTCTCCTCACTCACACGGTGTGAACACACACACACAACTCTTTCTCCTCTCCCCCTCTCGGCAAGATCGCCGCCTCCGCCGTCTCCGGCAGGGCATGCCCACGCCGTCGCCGTCGACCGCGGCTCCATCTTCCATCCCTTCTCTTCTCCTCCCTTCTCTCGCGACACACACACAAATCTGAAAATCTAACAAGAAGAAAAATGAAACCATTCCCCTTCGATCTACCTAACGTCTTGCCGCGAACGACCATCACATCGTCGACGGCGAGCCGCACCGCCGCCGCCGCGACCTCAGCCCCATCCTTCTCTCTCTCGATTTCCTCATGAACTGATGCACACACGTACACGAATCTCTCTATTCTCGCACAACATAGCCGTGGTTGTTCCCTCCATCTCCGGCCGGAACGTCATCGGCGACGAGCCGCACCGCCGCCGTGACTCCGCGCCGTCTCTGTCCATCCACTGCCGACCGATAGCCGAGCCCTAGTGGCTCGGTCAAATACTATAATTCTAGGTTCAAAAGTATTTCTTATGCATCTAGAATTTCATTTGTTTCGATTGTTTATCTGTACATTTTGATTCCTAAGGCAGAAGCTCAAGTTATGCATTGATTATTAGGGATATGTAATTTAATTTTACGCAATCCATATATAAATGTATGCTATATTTTGTTATTCTGTAATTGAAATAAAAATATGAGAATTGAGATGAAGTTTTACCTTGTTGTGATTCTGCTTGGATTTGGCATGTATGAAACTGAGAGTAGCTGGAAGTTTTGTTCTTCTCTCTTCTGAAATGCTACTATCGGTTTGTGGAGAAGAAATTGTGGTTTGGGAAATTATCATTTGTGGAAAGATGCTCATAGGATACTTTGACGAAATGATGGTTTTTGAAAGAAATAATTATGTAGGGACAAAATGGATGATTTTTGGAGATATGAAATGATGTGGTTTGAGAGAAAAATGGAGGTGGTATAATAGTTCTCTAGGATACTTTGAGTGTAATGATGAACTTTGAATATAATAATGAGTATGTAGGGAAAAGCGGAGGGTTGTGGGGAAATGTGAAATGATGTACTTTGATTGGATAATTTATCAAGTATTGAAATATCTGATTCGATGTATAACTGTATTCGATCTCCGTCATTCGTTTAAATTTTCTCGTTCGAAATAAAAATGAACGTCGACGATTATATTTTAATAATCATTCTAATATCAAATCTCGATTTAGCTAAATAAATTAATAAATCAAAGTTTTAAATTTCTCGGGTATTACAATCTACCCCCCTTAAGAAAATTTTGTCCTCGAAATTTGTGCTTCTTCGTAGCGTTTCATATTATCCTTTCCTTTATCGTTTCTTCGAGTTTTGATATCGCTTCTTCGAGCTCATGATATCTTCATAGAACCTTAACTTTCGATATCGACAAATCCTTAGTCTTAAATCTTCCGGTCTAAGCCCAATATATTCTTGATTTAGTAGGATCATATGAGTATATGTTATAAACTAACCATATACGTAGAATCTATCGATCTCTGTTGGTAGTGAGTCCTGTGTTTAACTCTAATTCGTTCTAACACACATTTCCATCGTAATTCTTTCTACTGGTGAACGAAAAATATAATAATCCATTTTACCTCGCAACTCCTTCTAGGTGAAGTTCTAAGAAATCCATATAGGCATTTCTAACAAAGTAGCATGAAGTTCTTTTCTCGATAATATTATCACTAAATCCGAACCACTATCTATACGGTAAGTGTACTCTCATGAGATCTCTCTCTCGTAGCCATGCCTGTCAGATAGTAATCGCAAGTAATTCAATGATTGTCATCTAGATCCTCACCCTGCTAACATTGGTATCAATCATTATCATCCGTTTTTAATTCAGTCTGAATAACTTAGTTTCCTTTCCTACTTATCGCTCTTAGGAATATATCTCTCATATGTTCTTACTTTAAAATCTTTTCAAGATAAATCCTTATGTTGGCATATATAGCGTCATCATTATTAATATCCTATTTGGATATACGTCATTTTCCTTAAGCTTCATTGTTTAGCTAAGTATTCTTGCATAAGTTAAAACTCTTGTCCACTGGGGACGTATCATACTTTTACTCTATCATCATGTACCTTCATTCTCTTCTTGACATTCTAGATTTGCTTCATTTCAATGTCAGATGTACCCAAAATTCCACCTTATTTGTCATCATATAAGTATGAGAATCATGCTTCCTAATTAGCTTCATCTTAAGGTTTTTTTTTTTTTTTCATGTCAATCTCTTTCTTTGTTCCCCTGAATGTATTTACCTCACAAACTTCTCTAGAAGTTGTTTCGCTTGTTGAAATCCAAAACACACAATACACGCGTTTTGTGCCTACGTAACTTACCTTACTTAAATCTCAATTAATAAATCTTCTTCTTTGCTTCAAAGAAATTACCTTACGTAACGTAGTCATCATCGTTTTCTTAAACTTATATCATATCATGGGTTATCTCATATTTGGATAACTCGTAATTTCTTTAGCTATTCTCAATTCTTGTCCCTTTTCTTGATTATGATATCTGAAAGTCATATTGTTTTCATTATTGATAAACGCGTTTTACACGCTTATTGTTGATATTTAAAGATGAGTTTAGATCATTTAATGTGCGTTTATGTATCGGATCTTAATGTTTTTATCTATTTCTAGAAGATACTGCTCTTTGGTGTTCTTTTGGTGTTGTGTAGGTCTATATGTTGAAAATCGAAGCAAGGAACGAAGCACAAGCCAAAATGCACAACTGCCCAGTTTCTAGCGACCATCCTAGCGGTCGCTAGGCTGGTCGCTAGGCAAGCCAGTGAGCGCCAAGACCAGACGCGACCGCGACCTCGTGCACGCGAGCAAGCCCCAGCGCCGAGAAGTCACTGTGCAATTTCTCGCGGCCATGGCTAGCGGCCGCTAGCCAGGCCGCGAGCCAACCATGCGAGCGCAAAGGCGATCATGAAAAAAGCGCGCGACACATGCCTCGCGGTCGAGCTAGCGACCGTGAGGAGTGGTCGCGAGACGTAGCGGCAGAGGATAAAATTAGGGTTTGGGGTGTGCCTATATATATGGCAACACCGCGCCTCAACCGCACACACGTTCCCGCACCTTTATCTTCGTTTTCATCTGTTTTACGCTTTTAGCTTTGATTTCCATATAATTTCATTCTAGAGTTTAGTTGAGCATTGTTCTTCGTTAGTTTTACGTATTGTCTACGATCCGAAACGTTTTCGTCCGGACAATCTTTGCAAATTTCCGTTTTTCGCCGAGGTTGGGATTCAAGCCCAACGATTGTTCATCAGACACTTCAATACGGGTTTCATTTATATAATTTCTATTTTTATGGTTAAATCGTATTTTATTCCGTTTATTATGTCTGGCTAGATTTCTGTTCTAATCCTAGGGTTTGCATGATCCGATCCTATACATTGTGATTCCTGTTATCGCTATTTACCTTCCAGATATCGATTCATGGTTCTTGGTGCTTATTTACATGTGTTAATTTCTGATCAATCTTGATGCATATCTAGTTGCCATTTAATTATGTAACTGTATTAATTGTCAATCGATCTTGAATGCATGATACGAATAAGCCTTGAGTCGTAGCTGAGATAGGATATTCGTAGGAAGCATATTCTTTGTGATCTGTTTGGAGTTGCTTGTTTTCACCTAGAGACGAACAATAATAGGGAAAACTAGTAATCTCTGACACCGAATTTATCGTAAAGAAGTTGTCGGTTATATATGTGATCTTCCATCTTATCTGGATTAAAATTGGCTAATAGGAACAGGATAAACATACGTTGTGGATAGGATTAATGCATCCCTAGGGTTAGTCTTCCTTATCTGTTTTTACCATCCGAGTGTTTGTTTGCTTTATTTTATTTTCTGCATGGTTACATCTGCTTTGGATTAAATTCCGAAGCCCTAAAATCTTACCAAACCAAATCATTGCTTGGATAATGATGAATTATTGTTGAGTTAGCCACGTGTTTTCGCATTACAATCCCTGTGGATACGATACTCTGCTTACCTTATATTTGCGCGTTTTCGTGTTAGAAAAGTGAGCAATCAAATTTTGGCACCGTTGCCGGGGATTGTTAAGATCATATATGAATAACTTGACAATTTGGAATTATTAATTCAAGTTGTATTTTTATTTTTATTTTATTTCTTTCCAATCGATTTCTTCTTTTCTCCGTGTAGTTTATGTTCACAAGGTCCCGCGGATCTCTGAACTACACTTTGATCCGAAATCGAAAATTCACAAAGGATAAGGAGACGGAAAGAAGAAAGAAAGCAATGGCGACAAATCGTAACAATCGGAACGGGCGTTCTCCCAAGTAGCTGCCGCCTGTTAGCAGATTTACAAAATGCAATAATTGGCGACCATGGGACTCGTTGTCCCGCTCCCGAGGCAAGACCGCTGAACTATATGTATGCACCTCCTATTGAGCAATTCCAAGGAGGCGGATGGGGCCCAGTAACGCTAATAACTTTGAACCAAGCGGCCCTAATCGGCATGGTTCATGGAGCAGTTCGGAGGAGGAGTCACAGAGGATCCGAATGCCCATCTCGAGACATATCTCGACATTTGTGACACCATCAAATGAATGGGGTGCCACAAGACACAATCCGGATGCGCATGTTCGGATTTTCTTTTGCAATCAAGCAAAAGGCGGTTCAAGACCTTAGATCGCCTTGGTATCAACGGTTGGGCGACTACGTGTGAAAATTTCTCTCAAGTACTTTCCACGGCTAAAGCACGTAAGATCATAGCCGAGATTTCCCACTTCTCTCGGTTAGGAGATGAATCTTTATTCGAGTCGTGGGAAAGATTCGGGGCCTATTGAGGCGGTGCCCACAACATGGATTTTCGAGGGAGCAGAGACACAGTTTCAATGGTGACACCTCACACAAGGAGTATTGTTGACGATCACGGGGCTACCTATTGAGCATGGCGTGTAGAGCGAGGCCACCGCATCATAGAAGAGATGGCGCCAGCAGCTATCGCGTGGTCGATGGAGATGACACCGGTGGTGAAGGTGCTCTTGAAAGCGATTCAAGTATGATAATATTATGGGCGATTCACCTGTTGAGAAGCGGTTTGAGAAAAAAGGAAAGGAAATGGGGTGGCTCGGATAAATCTTTGAGTCGGATATAAATGAAGTGAGGATGTGAATTACATCAATCGGAGGAACCGTCCCGGGGAATCCGTACAATCCAAACAAGCAATCACCCAAATTTCTCGTACGCCAACCCCAATAATTTTCAACGACCTCGCGCTGTTTCTCGATTCGAATGGAGTAATTCAAGAGATGAAGAAGCCGAGCGTGGAAGATCGATACAACAAATGGCGATCTGACGAATTTATTTATCAAAGACCAGGCGTAAGATGAATCATTTGGAGTCCACGATGACGGCAATGGGAAGCATATGAAGATAATGGAAAATCAAATAAGTTAAATAGCCGCCTTGCAAACAGAATGGGCGGCACAAGTCGGGCCAATTTCAAGTAATACGGAGGTAAACCCTAAAAATCATTGTAATGCCATTCAATTGAGGTGGGCGAGCTATCAAAATCACGAGAAGGCGAGCGGTGGCGGGCCAAAGAAAGAGGATCTCGTGATCGAGCTCGCGATCGCGAGCCCTACCGTGAGGAATCTACGGTGTGCGGCAAGGAGGATTTGCGGCGGTTCAACGGGCGCGACAAGCAAGACGCGCCCACGAAGTTAGTCGAGGACCTCGTGGCGACCTAGCGGTAGCTAGTAATACTGAAGCGGCCGCGAAACAAGGTAGAAGCTTCAGACGCAGACCTAGTGCCCGAGAACGCTTTCGCGCGCACGCCCGCGACGACGAAGGACGATGGCGTCCAGTTTCCTAGCGACCGCACGCGCGATCGCGAGGCTGATCGTGAAGGGCCACGGTGAAGAAATATCCCACGTCGTGCCTCCAATTCTATTTCAAGCCGTTTAGCCAAGCCCAAATACGATGAGAAGTTGACGGGTTCATGGAGATGTTCCAAAGGTGCACATCAATATTCCTTTACTTGATGCACTCCGAGACATGCCGGACACGTGAAGTTTTGAAAGATGCCGTTGCCAACAAAAGAAGCTTGGGAAATTCGAGACGATAATCTGTCTCAAGAGTGCGATCAGCATCTGCGAGAAGAGTTGCCGCTAAAGCGAAGGATCGAGCGACCACCATAGCATGTGTCGTCGGAGGACGACATTCTCTAAGGTTACTGTGATTTGGGGCAAGCATCAATTTGATGTCGTTGTCCATTTTAATGATTAGAGATTGGGAGATCAAGCCGACCACCATAGCTCTTCGGATGGCGACACATCGGTGACTTATCAGGGGGATAGTGGAGGGCGTCTCGTGAAAGTTCGAGATTTCATCTTCCCGGTGATTTCGTTGTTCTCGATATGCGGAGGATGGGAATACACCTCTTATTCTCGGGCGACCGTTCCTAACTACCGCAGAGCACCGATCGGCGTGCAAGATGGAATCTCGCCGTAGTCGACAACGAGGAGATGAAAATCTATATATGATGCTATGAAGCGGCTGACGAGAAGACCATGGAAGGCTGCCGGTCATAGAGCGGTGTCGCCCACTCAATTTCGAATATCAGGCCGGTGGAGTTTTGCATCTGAACTCGATTTTCTCATCCTCGGACCTCGATGAGGCGTGTGATGAGATTTTAAAGTACCTTGAGTCCATCGATGAAGTCGAGGCCTCCCAGGAGTCGATTACATTATTTAGATGTGAGGAAGCCGATTGGAGGAGAGGATGATGTGGCAACGAAGAAGGATGACACACCCAAGTTAGAGTTAAAGGAGCGGACCACCTTCGGTATGCCTTCTTAGGCGGCGATGAGGCGTGCCGGTGATAATATCTCCGGTTTTGACGGATGAGGCACAAACCGATGGTTGTCTTTGAAGCGATACAAGTCTGCGATTGGGTGGACTATTTACGATATCAAGGGTGACCCTCGATTTGCATGCACCGGATCTGTTAGAGAATGAATACATGTCGAAGGTGCAACCTCAGCGTCGGTGAATCCGCAATACAAGAGGTCGTCGAAAAGAAGTGTTGAAGCTCTTAGACGCATGCATGATCTATGCCGTATCCGGCGAGTGGGTTAGCCCAACTCAGTGGTATCCAAAAGGGGTATCACGGTGATCGAGGCGAGACAAACGAGCTTGTGGCAACAAGACTTGTGATAGGATGGCGGTTTGCATCGACTATCGTGCTCTAAACACTTGTGGTATGAGTTCTATTGTTTTCTTGATGGATATTCGGTATAATCAGTTGCCATCGCCCGAAGATCGGCACAAGGCGGCGTTCACGTGCCGTATGGAGTTTTCGCCTATAGGCGAATGCCGTTTGGATTGTGCAATGCTCCAGCCACGTTCCAAAGGTGCATGATGTCCATCTTCCATGGGTTGATTGAAAATATTATGGAAGTCTTTATGGACGACTTTTCCGTATTTGGCTCTTCGTTCGACCACTGTCTCCATAATTTGTCACAAGTGCTACAAAGATGCGAGGAGACAAATCTTGTTCTCAATTGGGAGAAGTGCCATTTCATGGTAAAGGAAGGTATCGTGCTTGGTCACAAAGTCTCGGCCAAAGGTTTGGAAGTGGACCGAGCAAAGATAGTAGCTATCGAAACTACCTCCGCCCACAAATGTCAAATCGAAGGAGTTTTCTCGGTCATGCGGCTTCTATAAAGGTTCATCAAGTATTTCTCGGCGATCACGAAGCCACTATGAGGACTGCTCGAGAAAGATACAAAGTTTGTGTTCACAAGTGAGTGTTTGGAGGCATTCGAGAAATTGAAGTTAGCCCTGATCTCGACCCCAGTTTTGGTATCACCGGATTGGAGTCAACCGTTCGAGCTGATGTGTGATGTGAGTGATTGGGCAGTGGGAGCTGTGTTGGGGTAGAAACGAGACAAACTTTTCCGAGTCATTTATTATGCAAGTAAGACTCTTGACTCTGCTCAAATGAACTACACCACCACCGAGAAGGAATTACTTGTTGTGGTCTATGCTTTTGATAAGTTTAGACCTTATTTGGTGGGCACCCACACTATTGTCCACACTGACCATGCCGCCATTCGTCATCTGTTCGCCAAGAAAGATTCAAAGCCCAGATTGGTGAGATGGATACTCCTTCTTCAAGAGTTCGACATGGAAATTAAAGATAGAAAGGGTTGCGAAAATGTGGTTGCCGACCACTTGTCGCGATTGGAGAAGCCAGTCGAAGGAGAGGATAAGAAGATTGGGATCAAGGAGAACTTCCCGCAGGGCGAGCACATCTTGGCGTCATTGATCACACACCATGGTATGCCGATTTTGTAAATTACTTGGTGATTGAGTTTTACCTCCATCGTGCAAAGTCATTTGAAAAAGAAATTTCTCCACGATGTCAAGTTCTATTATTGGGACGATCCTCATCTCTACCGCCGATGTGCCGATGGTCCGTCACGTTGTGTTCCCCAGGAGAATGAGAGAACATAATCCACGAGTGCCATAGCTCGTTAAATGGAGGACATTTTGCGTAGACAAGGCAATGCAAAGATTTGCCACGATGGATTCTATTGGCCTTGATCTTCAAGGATTGCCGTCTTTTATCAAGAGTTGTGATCGTTGTCAAAGAATGGGAATGTCACTAAGAAAGGCGAGATGCCACGTAAAACCATCATGGAGGTGGAACTATTTGACGTATGGGATCGACTTCATGGGTCCGTTCCCATGTCTTGTGGCTACACGCACATTCCACTTGCTTTGTGGAGTATGTTTCCGTTGGTGTAGACGATTTTCACCGTCACGAACGACTCCAAGGTAGTGATCAAATTCCTCCACAAGAATATTCGACTCGATTTGGAGTCCCGAGGCGTTGATCGTGATGGGGGTCGATTTTAATAATAAGTGGCTAAGCGATGTCCGGCCAAATATGGTGTGAAGCATAGAGTCACATCCCCTACCATCCACAAGCAAATGGGCAAGCCGAGCTCGCCAACCGAGAGATCAAGCGATTTTGAGAAATCGGTTGTTCATCGCAAGAGATTGGGCCAAGCAATTAGATGATGCTCTTTGGGCTCACCGGATCGCTTGCAAAGCCCCATCTGCTATCTCCATATCAAATGATATTTGGTAAATCTTGCCATTTACCGGTTGAATTGGAGCACAAAGCATATTGGGCCACGAGGAGAATCAATATGGATTTCAAGGAGGCGGTTTGATGAAGTGACCAATTGTTGGAGCTTGATGAGTGAAGGAATGAAGCTTTTGAAAATTCCGGATATCTGAGGAAAGAGCTCGAAATTCCACGACCTTCACATTCGTTCCAAAGGATTCTCATCGGTAATGAAGTTTTGCTTTACAATGCTCGACTCCGTCTCTTCCCGGGAAAGCTCAAGTCAAGATGGTCGGGGTCGTATACCGTTTACCGTGCACATGCTAATGGGAGTTACGAACTGCTAAACTCGGTGGCAACATTTTTAAGGTGAGCGGACAATACCTCAAATCTACTTCAAGTCACACTTCGACCGAGAAGTCAAGGTGACCAAGCTCAACGAACCATGATAAGAGGTACCGTCGAGCTAGCGGCGATAATTCTAGCACGGTTGGGAGGTAACCCAACGCTTTACATGCTTTTGTTTTGTTGTTTTCGTTTTGTTTTGGTTGTTTTCTTTGTTTGTGTCGTGTCTCGTTGTTTTGTTAGGTCCCAAAGTTTTAATAGCTTTTATTTAAAAAAAAAACAAGTATCTAGCGACCACCCGCGACCGCTGAGGTGTGGTCGCATAAAGTGGGCGTAACATATTCAGGTGAGCGTGAGCTTCGCGATCGCGAGCTCGACCGCGAGAGATCCGACCCGCGCCCACTTCTTTGACCCGCGTTTTAACACTTGTTTCTCCCAATTTTTTTAAACCTACACGCACACACACCCTTTTTTTTCTGAAAAATAGCAGCCTCCCTTCCCCTGTCAAGCACCCAAGGCACTTTTCTCTCCCATTTTTCTTGTGTTTCTCCATCAAATCCACTCAAGATATGTTACATTTGCTTCATTCTTCATGGGTTTACGTTTCTTGAGCATGATTTGGAAGAATTTTGTCCATTTATCCTATTGATGTGGGTTATTTAAATTTGAGAAACTAGGGCTTGTTTTGTTAGATTTGTTTGGTGTTTGAGCATGGTTAGTCCAATGTTAGGTTTATTAATGTTTATACACGTATATTGTTAGTTTAATTTGCCTACAATGTTGATTTGGTTCGAAAATCTGAGAAATATGCCTAAAAATCGTGTGCACTATCAGTGCTCGTGACCGCTTTCATGACCGTTGGCTGTCAGCGAGGCACGGGAGAACGCATGCAGCGCTTATATGTCACTGCGACCCTTTCTTGTGATCGCAAAATGTTACCTCGCGACCACCCTCGTGACCGCGAGGTGTGGTCGCGAGAATGCTGTTGTGTGTGTTTTCCCCCACCCCTATTTTGTCTTGCTAGATTATATGAAAGTATGGGGGAAATAATTTGACTAAGATGAAGTTTTGGGGATCTATATTGAGCATTTTGGGTTGACGTTGTTTTATACATACATGCGCTAACTTTGAAATATTTTTAGGTACAATATGCCGCGTACTCACAGTCACAAGCGCAAGGGCAAAAGCATTGTCTCCACTTCCCACGACGAGCTACACGATGAGCCCCATGACGAGCTACATGATGAGCCTCACGACGAGCCATGTAATGCGCCACAAGATGAATTCGATCCAGCGAATTTTGGAGTAAGACTGCCGAATGACTCGCCTAGAAGTCGTTGGAATCGATTGGTGAGATTACGCACAGGCATTGAGGTTCATGTGCATCAACACTTGTCAAGAGATGGGTATAGGCAATGACGTGGCGTGGTTGGCGAGAGATCGGGCCGTACTCGGTTATCACGCCAACTATCTAACATACCGGATCCGACGGAATTTCGTCGACTATCCATGTCCACAAGACAAATGGAATGTTGGATTACATCACGTTCCGGCGACAATGAGCCCCGTCAACCGTCCGTGGGCGAACTAAATGGAATAATCAATGGAAATCCGGAGGAAACTACATCGGGGACGTCGAGTACACGGTCCAGTGTATGGCCAAAGTTCATGGACTCCAGACTCGAGCACACTCCGTACTATGATGCCTCGAGATCCAAGGCTAGCTCGATACGGAATTCGGCAGTCCGTTACTTCCACCGGCTCATCACGTTCACCATACATGGCCGTTCGAACGCCGGCACTATTCTATCATAAGACATGTGCATCCTGATTGGAGCCATGTTCAACCAGAAGATGCATGCCGGCATGTTCCTAGCTCAAGACTTCCACATGCGGTCCACGGTTTGAGCGATTCAAAGATATGCATAGGGATTCATTACCCCATTGTTGATTTTTTGGGATAACGATTCGAGAGAGTCCTATCTCTCACGATATCTTCTCGACAAGCCGTGCTTATACGCCCGAGCGTTCTCAAGAGGCACCCTAGATGTTACCGTGGTCGCTATATGATCAACACGCCAATCGGTTTTCCGCCTACCCAATCGAGCTCGCGGTATAAGCCGCTACTTCACGCGGATGCCAATGGAACTTGAGCCCCTGCGCACTATGAATGGACGCAGCGCGTGAGCGCGCAAGGCGAAGTCGAGGCGAGCAACCGCGTGAGGCGGCCGAGCGAAGTGGCCCCGAGGCAAAGCGGCATATTGCACCCGCCACCCGTTCGAGGCGATCCGTGATTTATGATCGATTAGATCAAATAGATGGTTGTCTAAACCACATTGACGGGAGCTCGACCTCGATGATGGAACAGAACAAACCTCTTCACCCAACACCGTGCACATCTCGAGCAACAACGTAAGATGATGGAGATGATGCGGCGATGGGATCGATGGCGCGGATTTTATCCGCCACCGAGTAGTGTGGCATTCCAAGGTAAGTTTTCTCTCCCAACTACTCTTTTCTGCAAACCTTATTGCTTCCACATGTTCACAATAAGTTTGGGGGGAGTAGACGAGTTTGGTAGGTTGAGAATCCTATATATGTTTCTGTGCTTTATTGTTAAGTTGTTATGCTTTGGGGTCTTTTGTCGTGTTTTTGTTTTGCTGTTCGTTTTTGTGTCTGTCGATCAACGAGTTAAGTGAAGTGTGTTAATCCGTGTGGCCAATGACGATAGAAATTTTTTGTGAAATTTAATGATAGTGCACATGATATGCTAGAAAATGACGCATGAATGACTTGAGATTGCTTAGGCTTGTTGTTTTTCACCATTTGCTTATCTGTGAAACTTGAGCTTCACCGTATACATATCTTGATCTATTTCTTTTAATTGTGTGATATCGTGCATGTGATTATCTTCTAGAACTTACCGCTTTTTACGTGTCGAGACTGCAATATGTGTTTCGAATTTGGAAAGGATAAAAGGCCATCTTTGTTAACCACATATTTACCCAAACACTAACCCGATGATATATACCATTTGTCGCCTTCTTTGAGCCTTTATTAAACTTATTCTTTCGATTAACCGGATGATAGGAGGTGAGGATGGATATGGGAATCAAAAGGGGATTGTGATGTAGTTATGACAAAAAAAAAATTATTGCAAGAGAAATACGTCTGTGGTGAAGAATAATACCTTTGTTGTGAATAATGAACCCTATAAGCTCTAGAAAAGAAAAGAAAAGAAAAAGCAATGATAAGTTCACTATGTGTTTTGAGCATAAAGGGTCTTTAATCAAAGTATAGGTATCTTATGAGGGATAAAACATCGATTTAGCATGTTGGAAAAGAAGAGGAAAATGGACAAAGTCCATATGTTTCGAAAAAGATAAATGGGGGTGCTTGGAGTATACTTGAGTCACTTAGCCATATATTATCCTACCTTAACCAATGTGCCTACATTACAACCTATGAAAAGACCTCTTTGATCCTAATTTGAACACAATGACGCGGTGGAGATATTAGAGAAACGGCAAGCCTATGGTAAGATGTTGCATTGCATTGATCGTTGAGTGTATACACGTCCTTAATTTCTTTATGAGTTTGAGTGTATCCTCTATATTTTACACACATGCCGTTGTGAGGGTTGAATTAAATGAGTTTTTGCCTTCAATTGTTGTTTGTGTTGAGTTGACTAACGTCGTCATGTGCGCTAATGTTTTTGAGCGTTAATATGTTTCTGAGGCTTAGAATGGTTATCATCTTTGCTACGCTCGTTGATCTTTTCGTTGTGTTTTTCTGTTTTGGTTTTGTTTGAGGACAAACAATGATTTAAGTTTGGGGGGTTTGATAAACGCGAGTTTTACACATTTATTGTTGATATTTAAAGATGAGTTTAGATCATTTAATGTGCGTTTATGTATCGGATCTTAATGTTTTTATCTATTTCTAGAAGATACTGCTCTTGGGTGTTCTTTTGGTGTTGTGTAGGTCTATATGTTGAAAATCGAAGCAAGGAACGAAGCACAAGTCAAAATACACAACTGCCCAGTTTCTAGCGACCATCCTAGCGGTCGCTAGGCTGGTCGCTAGGCAAGCCGATGGCGCCAAGACTAGACGCGACTGCACGCGAGCAAGCCCGGCCCAGAAGTCATCGCTGCGATTTCGCGCCATGGCTGGCGGCGCGCTAGCCGGGCCGTGAGCCAACCATGCGAGCGCAAAAGGCGATCGCGAGCGAAAAGCGCTGCGACACATGCCTCATTGTCGAGCTAGCGGCGCGGAGTGGTCGCGAGACGAAGCGGCAGAGGATAAATTGGGGTTTGGGGTGTGCTATATACGGCAACACCCCCGCCCCAACCGCACACACGCCCTGCACTTTTCTTCGCTTTTTCATCTGCTTTTCTGATTTTAATTTTGGTTTCCATGTAATTTCATTCTAGAGTTTAGTTGAGCATTGTTCTTCGTTAGTTTTACGTATTGTCACGATCCGGAACGTTTTCGTCCGGACAATCTTTTCAAATTTCCGTTTTTCGCTGAGGTTGGGATTCAAGCCCAACGATTGTTCATCGACGCTCAATACGGGTTTCATTTATATAATTTCTATTTTTATGGTTAAATCGTATTTTATTCCGCTTATTATGTCGGCTAGATTTGCTCTAATCCTGGGTTTGCATGATCCGATCCTATACGTTGTGATTCCTGTTATCGCTATTTACCTTCCAGTTATCGATTCATGGTTCTTGGTGCTTATTTACATGTGTTAATTTCTGATCAATCTTGATGCATATCTAGTTGCCATTTAATTACGTAACTGTAATGCATGATACGAATAAGCGCTCGAGTCGTTCTTTGAGATAGGATATTCGTAGGAAGCATATTCTTTGTGATCTGTTTGGAGTTGCTTGTTTTCACCTAGAGACGAATGATAATAGGGAAAAACTAGTAATCTCTGTACCGCAATTGTCGTAATGAAGTTGTCGGTTATATATGTGATCTTCCATCTTGTGCGGATTAAAATTGGCTAATAGAACAGGGTAAACATACGTTGTGGATAGGATTAATGCATCCCTGTGGTTAGTCTTCCTTATCTGCTTTTACCATCCGAGTGTTTGTTTGCTTTATTTTATTTTCTCGCATGGTTACATCTCGCTGGATTAAATTCAAGCCCTAAAATCTTACCAAACCAAATCATTGCTTGGATAATGATGAATTATTGTTGAGTTAGCTTTTGTGTTTTCGCATTATAATCCCTGTGGATACGATACTCTGCTTACCTTATACTTGTGCTTTTCGTGTTAGAAAAGTGAGCGATCAATTATACCTCGGTTTCACTTTTAGGATTAAAAACTATCATTATTGTCATATAGCCTAATAAGGTAGTACACTTGTGTACCATAACTTAAGTTCTAAACAAAAGTGCCTCGTTACCATATCTTGACTTTGGGGATACCTTTTCCATACTTGATTTAAATACTAGGGCTAGCCTAGCTATTCTCACTTCTCAATAATTATGATCCATTATGCTCACTATCATTGGTTTAACTAAGGTCTCAAATACTCGAAATCAATTCCACTCATACATAATCCTAAGGATTGAGGTATAAAGTGAGAGACTTGTTAACTGGGATGATATCATTCCTTAAATATCCATTAAAAAGAGTCTCGTGCATCTCCATATTTTAGACATGTCCAACCTACTAACGAGGTCTTTAGGATAATCAATTATCTTAAAGATAAATTGTAATCTCTCTTGTTATAACATCATAAGAGAATGTTATTTTTCAAGAATATTCTATACTTTCCTTTACTTCTACTTTAACATTCAATGTTAAAGACTATATTATTCATAACTTTATTATCGTAACTATCACAAGATGGTATAACTTTACTATCATCAGTATCTGAAAAGCCCATAAAGGGTCATCACTTCTATGTGCATCGTAAGGGAAAACATATCTCGCCTCATCAAAGACTTCTCTACATCATAACTTGATGTATATCACATTACTGACCTGAAAACTTTGGTGACATGATAAGTCAACCTATATCATACTTATTAATTTCAAGGATTGAAGAAAAGTCATCATGACAACTTACAAGTAGTAAGGATTCAAAATTCAAGAAGACCACTTTCAAAATTTGAATCAATATGTTCTTTGAATCGAATAATTGGAATATAGGTCCAAGACCGAATGACGACTCTCGAGATCTCTTTGGCCATATGGGTGGCGGACCGTCACAAATACTTCTCAGTCACATGAGGGTTTGGTTTCGAAAGGACATTTTATAATTTTTCTGGTTGTCAACTTCTTTCAGAAAAACTGAGAAACTCAAATGATATCTCAATCGAAACTAGATCATAGAGTTAAACTCAATGACGTAACTTCGTTAATGAATAAAATTCAAACTCATATAACGCTGTAATAGGTCACCATAAATTGTAAGGATTATCAACATACCATACATTTCTAACTCTACTCATACTCGAGAAACTAAATTCTCAATTATTATTTAAACTTTCTACCACACCGTGGTCTCTTATCAATGTAAACCACAATACTAAAATCAACCGATTCTTTCATCATATCTCTATTTCGGTTTTAACGAAAGTTATAGTCAATTTGGAGTTCTGTCGTATTTGAACATCCAAAGAAAATGACTATACTCATGTCACTGTCGTATACATTCATCATCATTCAATTCTCGTCTTTCAACTCGTACTGTCCTCATTCTCATCCTTGTTTTTCGTTCTCATTTCCATCATCGTTTTTGTTCTCATGATGGAATAAAATAATCATGATTCATCTTTCTATGTTCTTTCGAATAAGGGATCATGCGTCTTAGACAGTCTACGTTCTTTTGGGATAACATATTCACTGTCATAAACAACTGGAAGTTTTAAAAGTTTTAAACATTAATAACATGACTCATGCATAACCATAAATCTCATTGAATTCCACGAATTCATAACTCATATATAACCATAAACCTCATTGAATTCCATGAATTCAAAACTCATGTATAATCATAAACCTCATAGAATTCCATGAATTCATAACTCATGTATAACCATAAACCTCATAGAATTCCATGAATTTAAACATTTCACTTTTGACATATCACTGTCAACTCTTTCTCATAAATCTTCTCTTTTCATGAAAACCATCAATTCAAACATTTTCCACTTTAAACTTTCATTTTCAAAACTGAAAAATCATTTACCTCATTCTGATCGAGCTTGATGTGATGGAGTGTTGAGCGATGTCGACTGATTTTCAAAGTCTAATGATTCTAACTAGACTTGACTTGGAAGAACATTTTAGGTTCGTGAGCAAACGAATCGCCTCGATACCACTCTGTCATGACCGACCGCTAATCCGAAGGATCGCCTTTATCGGACCGCGACTTGGGGTTAGATTAAAGAAGGGAAAGAAAAGGATTTTAGGATTCAATTCTAACCATATCATTTATAAGGGAACATGAATAATTGCGGAAGCATAATTGATCTGAAGGTCTATTGAGAAAATCTAACCATACAAGAGTTGATTATGAAATCACTACTAGGATATTCACGAGTTCAACATTTAACTAGAATTTAAAAGAGGTTGCGGTGAATAAACGTGTGAGATATGCATATGAAGATGCATTCTCAAGGTGAACAAAAATGTTCCATTTTCATCGACAACATTCCTATTGCTCAACACCGCCCATCGCATCACCACTCAATGCACATTTAAAAACAATATGCATGGTCGAGTACAAAATGCACTCGATGGACTCATGCCAAAACATTTTATCATCATTTAATTACATCGCCTTCATGATAAGACACACGGTTTTACTTGAAAATGCGCTTGTGCTTATTAAACATTTTCATCATTTTCATAAATTGTCGCCACAAGCATTTTCTTTGTATGTATGATCCTTATCCTTTCATTCCTCATATAACATCATCCTGAACGCCGTAGAAGGAGACCTCCCTCTACGTCGCTGTGACCGGCCGTGAATTGTACTTACAGCACACAGTCACCATCATGTGTACACGTTAATCCAGGCTATAAAGCATAGGATCCGAATTCGATTTTTATCATGAATTGGGAGCGACCCAACAACCTCATTATCATTCATTGTCGGCGTAACAACACATTGATAGGACACATACATAAAAACATAAACATTTTGGGCAGGTAATTTCATAACATCATTTCATCATCATTTCTCAAAAAAGAAAGCGTCATAAATAAATACTTTTCATTTTGAAGAAAGCATCATAAATGAAGCATTTTATCCTTGAGGATAAGAAAAGAAAGCTCACCTTAAGAATTGACCTCCTTGACATACATGATAGTGATCCTTTGTCGTTTTCATTTACGTCCACGCTGGACCTTGTCAATGTAAGAAATATAATTTAATACATCATTCATTTCTTTCGAGAAGCATCGTTAAGATTTAACGAATTCGATATCTTTTAAATCTTAGAGTTTCTGAGTTTCATGATTTTCGTTATCGATAAGACTTAGTTAACAATCTATACTTCGTCTATTAGATTCGTCTCGTCATGGCGATAGGCGACGCTTCGTCGTTGCATTCTTTCCTTCCATCAATGTTTCTCCACGTCGTTTCGTATAATTTATGAATCCTAAGTTCATAACTAATATTCGTCGTTTGTTAACGCGTATCGAAAATTCCGAGTTTCAATAACTCATTCATTACCAACATTTCTTCACCGTGTTTCTCACCTCACACGTCCCGTATTTTCTATTAAAGAAAACCAATATCGATACTAAACGATTAATTAGAATTTCTCTTACTTCAATCATCTTCTAATAATCATTCTATAAACTTGAGTTACTTAGAAATAATAATATTTCTCGAGTATCCCCATGACATAATCAACTAATAATTAATTAAATCTATGATTTAATTAAGTAAATTCATAATTAAAACTTAATTAAATGGATTAACTAAAATCCAATAATATTTGATTAATTAATCAAATTAATTTAATTCATCTTAAATATCCACTAATTAGGATTTTATTCCAATCACTCCTTACATAAAGTCCATCTCATTACATACATAAATTACTTAAAAAGAATAAATTCTCAAATTATCCCTTAACATAATTAATTAATTAATTATGCTATATATAAAAAAATAGAATTTATTCAATCTCATGAGTTTAATTAACTCACTATAGTTAATTGGTCTTTAGATTACTATTTAATTCAAGAGTCTCTCTTTAATTTAATTCCAAGGCCCAACATTAGAATAAATCCAAGTCCACCTTAAATTTAAGTAAAGTCCATGCTAATTTAATTCAAGAAGTCCATCTTTCATTTTATTATTGGTCCATCTAACATTAGGTCCAATCACCATTTTAATTTTAGCCCATATATCCTATAAGGCCCAAACATAATTTCAGCCTAAGGAATTAAAATAAAACTAAGCCCACTATTTATTTAATTTTCAAGGCCCATCTTCTATTTTTCCTCGGCCCAAAATAATTAAGCCCAAAAACAAACATAAAACTAACTAAACTTAGCCCAACACAAATTAATATTGGCCCAAACCAATTAATTCAGAGGCCCATATGAACAAGGCCCAACAAACAACTAAAATTAAAACTAAACCCTAGCCTCCTTCCCCTCCCCAATCTGCACACACACCTACACTCTCTCCCCTCTCACTCACTCATGCACACACACGAGACACACACTGGAACCGCGCCGAGTCCGAGTCCGCCGCGCCGTCGTCGTCGGTCGCGAGTTACGCCGCCGTCGCGACCACCTCACCTTTCTTCTCTCTCCTCACTCACACGGTGTGAACACACACACACAACTCTTTCTCTCCCCCTCTCGGCAAGATCGCCGCCTCCGCCGTCTCCGGCAGGGCATGCCCACGCCGTCGCCGTCGATCGCGGCTCCATCTTCCATCCCTTCTCTTCTCCTCCCTTCTCTCGCGACACACACACAAATCTGAAAATAGAACAAGAAAAAAAATGAAACCATTCCCCTTCGATCTACCTAACGTCTTGCCGTGAACGACCATCACATCTTCGACGGCGAGCCGCACCGCCGCCGCCGCGACCTCAGCCCCATCCTTCTCTCTATCGGTTTCCTCATGAACTGATGCACACACGTACACGAATCTCTCTATTCTCGCACAACATAGCCGTGGTTGTTCCCTCCATCTCCGGCCGGAACGCCATCGGCGACGAGCCGCACCGCCGACGACTCACCGCCTCGCCCATCCACTGCCGACCAATAGCCGAGCCCTAGTGGCTTGGTCAAATACTATAATTCTAGGTTCAAAAGTATTTCTTATGCATCTAGAATTTCATTTGTTTCGATTGTTTGTCTGTACATTTTGATTCCTAAGGCAGAAGCTCAAGTTATGCATTGATTATTAGGGATATGTAATTTAATTTTACGCAATCCATATATAAATGTATGCTATATTTTGTTATTCTGTAATTGAAAGAAAAATATGAGAATTGAGATGAAGTTTTACCTTGTTGTGATTCTCGCTGATTCGCATGTATGAAACCGAGAGTAGCTGGAAATTTTGTTCTTCTCTCTTCTGAAATGCTACTATCGGTTTGTGGAGAAGAAATTGTGGTTTGGGAAATTATCATTTGAGGAAAGATGCTCATAGGATACTTTGACGAAATGATGGTTTTTGAAAGAAATAATTATGTAGGGACAAAATGGATGATTTTTGGAGATATGAAATGATGTGGTTTGAGAGAAAAATGGAGGTGGTATAATAGTTCTCATAGGATACTTTGAGTGTAATGATGAACTTTGAATATAATAATGAGTATGTAGGGAAAAGCGGAGGGTTGTGGGGAAATGTGAAATGATGTACTTTGATTGGATAATTTATCAAGTATTGAAATATCTGATTCGACGATAAGCGTATTCGATCTCCGCTATTCGCTTAAATTTTCTCGCTCGAAATAAAATGAACGTCGACGATTATAAATTTTAATAATCGTTCTAATATCAAATCTCGATTTAGCTAAATAAATTAATAAATCAAAGTTTTAAATTTCTCGGGTATTACAGGAGGGATATCACGGGTTAAAAATAAGAGAAGAAGAGAAAAGGAAAATGATGAAACTCGCATATATGTAGTTATATATATATATATATATATATATATTGAAATATTGTAACATAAATCAGTTACAAACAACACTCTTAAGATGAGATCCTAGCAAGTAGAAAGGTTAAAAGGAATTTAACTCAAATGAAAAGAAAAAATATTCAAAATATTGACATAAAATCAGGGTGATGCAAATGACATCCTAGAGAATGGGGCCTATGCGTTTTTGGCTATGCAGCTTGAAGGCAAAAAGCAGACACTTGACGTAGTCAATGCCCAGGTCCACAGTCTCACGAATATAGTGGATGGTAGATTTTCCAAAAGCATAACATACTTGACAAGTCAATGTCTAGTAATCGATGTCATTTGCCTCACCGCCATGCCAGCTCCTCGGCCTAAAAACATTTGAAAAGATTTTGGGATGAGTACTAGCATACTCAGTGGGATCGAGTACCCCATTTTAATAAAGAACAATTCATAAGCAGTTGAGAAAAGTGCATGCTAAACCACATCATAGGGAGGTTTTAAAAGTAAAACAATTTATCACTATATATGCAAAACATAGTTTTTCGAGCAGAGCTCGTAGTGCACAATCAATCATCATAGCTCATCGCATCTGTGCTACCTACTGGACCATAGGGGGAAACAACGCTCCACTAATGGTCAACATCGCCTAAACCGGGAACTCGGCCGACCACCCACTTGACTTCCGTGTACACTACCTCAGTCAGTACTTAGCTCGAGGCACGGTCGTTAACTACTTCCGGCCGAAGCCGTAGCGGTTTAACCGCTCCAAGGTCAGCACCAAGCAATGAGCATAAAAACAGCATGCAATTCTCAAAATTTAAGTAAATAATTTGGGGCTTAATAACCCGAAATACATTGCAGAAAATAGATCCCACCTGTCACCGAAGTGGTACCAACTGTTCATTTTACTCGCACGCATCCACTGGTTATCCCTTGATGGACCTTAACCAATCCTACAAAATAAATCTAGTTCTTAAATACATTTGCTAATAACGATTTCTTGGAATCCAAGTCCTAGGCTTAGCATATCTATTCCCGGTCTTAAGGTTTTGGAGTTGAAATCTTCATCGGGTCTTAGAACCCATATTTCTACTTTAGTGCATGTCATGACATGATAGCGTTAATTGATCATGTAATAGCATGTAGTCAAGTATTTTCAGTTAATGCATGCTTCGGTAAAAATACCATGTTTTGTTGTTTTATCATTCTTCGTGTCTTATTAATGCTCTAACATGCTTGTGACATAATATGTGTGAATACATCAATTATTAGCATGTTAGTCACATAAGACATATTTTACATAGGTTAGTTCCAATACTTAGCCAAATTTTAAGTATTTAACCTTCAACAAAGTTGTTCAAGTGACATACTTTTATGATTCATAATTCTCGACTCAAAATACGTATGGTCGCACAAAGATACATTCTGGAAACCTCTAAACATGTACTACAAGTTCTGAGAAGGTATCATATCCAAACAATCTGTGGTTCTGGAGATATAGGATCTCAAAATGGGAACTCGAACTGACTTCTATACTTATTTTTCATGATTTCCAGATTTTGCTTAACGACGAGCGATTTTGCGAGGCTCGTAACGTTTGACTCACAATGCCTAAATGGGAGAGAGACCCCATTCTGTAAACCTTGTAACAAAAACTACACGTTTTATTAAGAAAGACTCGGAAGATACCTGACGCATCAAGAGATACAGGAGCTCAAAGTTGACTGGTTGAAAATGGACAGTTTCGGATAAGGGATTTTGGGTGGATGAGAGACATACCTATATGGTTTGGATCGAGACCAAACTTTCCAGATCACTACTAGACATCGAAAGGAACATATTTTATGAAGAAACCAAAGTCAAAGTCGGACTACAAACGGCTTGAACATCTCTCGCAAAATACAGACTTGAACAGTTTATTAAAATGAAATTTGGATTAAGGCAGTTTGTCAAGAAGGTTTACTGGAATGCATTAATTTCAAAAATTCACCGATGGCTCATTATAAATAATATATGGATGAGATCTATCAATTTGGAAATATATTTGAGTCTAGTGTAGTATAGGAAAAACCTCACCCAAAGATTTACATTAGATTAGGAGATAAAAATATTTTACCACAAGCTATCGTTACAGTGACGACTTTGTGAAGTTCGTTTGTAAATTTAGGAATAAATAGTAAAAAAATTTAGAAAACTCTGAAAATTTACAGAGAACTTATAGAAACACTAAATTGTGTTTCTGAAAAGTTTGGACATGTTTCTAATAGCCAAAGTCTAAACGAATCCCGAAAACCGTGAGTGCAGAACAGAGAAAATTTTACAGTTTGAGCAAAGATTTTGGAAAAATCATATTAAATAGTAAGACATCTTGGATTGAGATGAAATTTTTTATTGATGTACTAGACACACTAAATTTCAACATATTAAAATTTGGTGACCATCGGACCACTACAACTTAGGTAATAAATTTTATAAATGTACTGTTTTGGTAACCAACTCCCAGTTTTATTAAAACCATTTCATAGTCAACTTTATCACATAATTCTTTGCAAGCATTTCAGCAAACACTACATATGCAGATATATAATGCACGAAAACTTGGTGAATTTATCACTTCAATTTATCCCCAAGATCATCAACCCAAGCATGCAATCTATTTCTACTAACATACAATAATCAAAATTCATGAATCTACTTATTAGTTCAACATGTAATCATATTCAAACATAGAGCCAACACAATTAATCATGTACACATGCATGATTTGGCTATTTTGAAAGAATCAAAGGGGTGGATGTATACCGAAGGAATAAGTCTGCAAGAGATAAAGAGAGATAGAGACGATCAGTTCGTGTATCGGCGATACGTTGATCGTCATTTTGAGCCAAGAACCCGAGCTTTCTCTTAGATGGTGGTGTGGGGCTGTCCTTAGGAAACAGTGAGTCGTCAACCTCCCTAGCTCACCGATAGAGGAAGCCCGACAAAAGAGAAGGAAGACAAGAGCTTGAACGAGTTAGAGAGAGGAAGTGTTCTCCATGTGGATTTGACTTGTAGGATCATAGTGGAGCGGAACCGGGAGAGAGACGAGAAATGGGGAAGGAGTCATCGGTGGTGTAGGGAGAGATCATTGAGGGAGCTGATGGGTGTGTGATATGGCCTAAGGAAAGTGAGAAATGGGAATTGAGGTTGTTGACGTGGAGAATGGGAAAGAAGGGAGACATGAGGTGGTGTTGGGTGGTATTGTCACCCTTAAAATTCATCATGCAACACCTACACATTACACACTATAAACACACTCAAGTGCACGACACACACACAAATACATTTAATGAACATGACACGCACACCACTACATATGCACACATTCACATCCCATATATATACGTATAGATGCATTATTAATATACTAGAATACACTACTTATATTTGCAAGGATATCTCACGGCACACACATGCACTTATATATTTTTATACACATATATCATATACATTTGTATATGTACTATAAATATATTTGATATACTTAATTAAGCTAGAAAATTCATCCACATTTGTCATTTAATACTTGACATAATGAAAGTTGTAGCACATGATTCACATAGGGAGTTTCTAATTATTATTATTTTCTATAAGATATATGCATTATTATTAATTTATCTAGTTTAATCGTCATGTAACAGACTTGTCCATGCACATAAAATGCAACACATTAGTAGTTCAAGTAATATGAAATCGATTTGCATAAATAGTAGGTGTTCAATTATATTATAATATCTTCCTATATCAATAGATATTTTTATATATAATTTGGCAATAGCTTCCTGTAGCTATATATGCATTATTATTACTATTAACTTATATAAATGCACTAAACCCAATTTATCAGGTAACGAGATTAATAATTCAAATTCTTCACAGATCATTAAAATGCATGCTAATGAGAAACTATTCGAGCTCCTAATTGATTTTAAACGAAAAGATTCATTTGAAAAGAATGTTATTATTATTAGTATCTCTTATTAAGATGGGTTTTCAAGCAGACAGCTCGTTGGGATATTACAGTATTCGAATTTGGGTTCGGATTTTTGCCTAATCCGAACCGATCCAAAAATCCGATTTTTTATAAAAAAAATCGTAACCGAACCGAAAAATCAAAAATTATGAAAAATCGATAATCAAACCAATTTTTGTTAATTTTATATATATATATATATATATATATATATATATATATATATAAATATAAAAATATTTAAATAAAATATTATTTTTATATATAAATTATATGTAATTGATTTTGGATTTTTGAATTTAAAAAATCCAATTCGATCCGATTCGAAAATCCAAAATTTTAAAAAATTTCAATCCGATCCAATCCGAAAATCTGAAAATCCGAACCGAATTTTAAATTTCGCTTCGGTTCGGTTCTGATCGGATATTCGATTTTCGGACTTTTTGCTCACCCTTAGACAAAATAGAAGAATTTGAATGGTGGTCCCTCCAACGACTCTATTCTTATTCTTCTCTATAAATATGCACAGAATCCAACCTTTGAAGGTAACCGAAACTCTGCATAGTTAAATTGTTAAAAGTATTTAAGCTCAAAAATCAAGTCTATCAAACAATGATTTCGAAGAAGGAAGTTCACAGTGCTATAAACAAATCTCAAGAGCTTACATATACTTATCAACTCGAGATTTCAATATACACTTCCTTAAGTCTAGGATATTCATCTTGTATAACTTAAGCCTAGACATACCGAGCTTGACGCTTATGTCAACTCAGAATCTTAGTTGGAAACCCCTTTACAAAACCTCCAAAAAGTTTGTGGAGAAGTTCGGACAAGTAAGCAACGAAGTGTATGTTGCTGAAAGCTTGGTTATCGAGCACCCGCAAGCTAGAGGTTTAGGTCGACTGTACCCTTAAGCAGTCAAATGTTTCCTAACACCTGCAAGCATAGGAGGAACGCCAAGTGAGATGAGATACTGTAAGGTTAACTCAGTATCTAGGTTTACATCTTGTATTGGTAAATAAGACGAAATATCAAGTTAATGTATTGAGTGAGCAATCAGTCCGTGGACGTAGGAGATGATATATCCAAACCACGTAAAACTCAACGTGTTATTTACTTTTAGTATCGCTATTTAAATTGCATGTTATTATATTGTCATCACCAGCACACAACAACATAACATAGTTTTAAAACCCTCTATTAGTATTAGTTTGATACTAAAGAGATATAGCTGTAAACTGACTAAATAATACGTGACTAAGTGTTTTGAATCAGTTTCAAGTTTTCAGTAAGACAAATACAATAACCACCACATTCCAGACAAGACATCGCTTATCACCAACTAACTTGCGTGGCGATGCAGAGTCGAGAGATTTGCTAACTGATATCACTCAGTACAAGACACCCTTTTTTTTAAAGTACTGGACTATCAGTTACCCGACCAGCTACTACCTTTAGCCAGTCAGTCTTGTGAACTGAAAAAGTTTTAAAATATGTCTAACTGGTATATTCTCCTCCATACACCAGTACGTACCTAGCGAGACCTATCAATTGGTATCAGAGCATGTTGTTCACAAGAACAACTAACTCCACCAATGTCATTCTTCTTTAATAGATCTTTAAAATCATATATTTTTTCATACTGCTGCATTTTTGTTGTGATGGAAACTAATTATAATAGGTCAAATTCTCTCCACACCTCACGGTAGACGATTATGAGATCTGAAAATACAGACTCAAGAGTTATCTCACTGCCCAGCACTGCTGCATGTGGGAAGCTATCACCAATGACCTAATCATTATTCGAGAGAAGATCATGAAGTAGGCACGAAATCCTACAAGGATCCCGCCTATGACTACAAGCCAAATGATCGAGCTGACTTCACCTCAAAAGAATGCAAACAAGACGAGCTCGACAATCAGATGAAAAATATCATCTATGGAACCATTCCTAACTCTGACATTGAGAAGTTGATGGTGGGATAGCCAATGAGATGTGGGACGCGCTCCAGAGCCTCTGTGTAGGCTCCGAGGAGATCAATGAGAACAAACTTACGATAACTTGTCAGAAGTTTGATAACTTCAAACAGAAGAAGGGAGAATCCATTGATGACATAGAACTCAGATCTGCTAAAATCATCAATGAAATCTCAGCATTGAGAAATGACAAGTACACACAACGAGAGATCAATCTCAAAGTCCTTTGGGCAATCCATGCTACTAACTGGAAAGTATACACAACAGTTCTTCAGAATAAAGTCGGATTTAATATGATGTTAGTTGACAAACTCTTCTTAGCATTGAAAGCTGACGAGTACGACATTAGGCGTACAGAAGAGTCATCAAATGCCGACACATCTGAAGAAGATGCTTAAATAAGCACGAGCAAAGACATTGCCATGAAAGTTGACACGAGCAAGGAAGCCAAAGTCAAAGCTGCTCACAAGTAGTCAATGTTGGCGATACCTAGTCAAAGCTCACTGATGAAAGGTCAAAGCTGACTATATCTACGTCAAGTTGAAAGCATCAAACCGACTCAGGTTTTTGGAACTGACAAAAGACGAGAGTCCAGCCTGCTGATGAAAGATAGAGCAGTCTCGTCTAGTCCAACCTGAAGTCAACGTGCTGATAAAACACAGAGTCAACTCAACCAATAAACACGGAAGAAACTAAGCCTTGAGTGTTTGACTCAACAAGTGTGGTTGCGTATCTGTAGAAGATCCTGACATGATAGATGATTTTTTCAGAAGTTGCAGAGCTACATTGTACGATGATGCAGACTCTGACAGCGACGTACGAGGATTCTCAATGTGAAGAATTCAAACAACAAAATATAAGGATTTGAATGGTGGGCCCTCCAATTGCTCTATTCTTATTCCTCTCTATAAATACGTGCATAATCCAACATTTGAAGGTGATCGAAATGCTACGCAATTGAATTGTTAAAAGAATTCAAGCTCAAAGATCAAGTCTATCAAACAACGATTTAGAAGAAGTAAGTTCACAATGTTATAAACAAATTTCAAGAACTTTCATATACTTATCAGCTCGAGGTTTCAATATACACTTCCTTAAGTCTAGGATATTCATCTTATATATCTTAAACCTAGACATATTGAGCTCGACGTATGTGTCAACTTAGAATCTTAGTTGGAAACCCCTCTACAAAACCCCCAAAAAGTTTGTGTAGAAGTTTAGGCAAGTAAGCAATGAAATGTCTGTTGCTGAAAACTTGGTTATCTAACACCCGCAAGCTAGAGGTTTAGGTCGACTGCACCTGTAAGCAGTCAAATGTTGTCTAGCACCCGCAAGTATAGGAGGAACGCCAAGTGATGAGGGATATTGTAAGTTTACTCAGTATCTAGGTTTATATCTTGTACTTGTAAACAATCATAAGTTAGTGGATTGACTAAGCAATCAGTCCGTGGACGTAGGAGCTGATCTCTCTGAACCACGTAAAACTCAACGTGTTTTTTACTTTCTGTATCGCTATTTAAATTGTATGTTATTGAACTGATCAGCACACAACACAACATAGTTTTAAAAGCCTCTATCAGTATCAGTTTGATACTGAAGAGATATAATTGAAAACTGACTAAGCAATACTTGACGAAGTGTTTTGAATCAATTTCAAGTTTTCAATAAGGCAAATATAGTAACCTCCACATTCCGCACACATCAGTTATCAGTCAAATTGACTTGTTGCCTTGGCAATTAGTAGGTTTGCTAACCGATATCACTCAGTATAAGACGCCTCTTTTCTGAACTGACCAACAATATTTGACTATCAATTATCCAACCAGTTACTGCCAGTTACTTCCTGTAGCCAGTCAACCTTGTGAACCAAAAAGAATTTAAAATTTGTCTAACTGATATATTCCCCTCCTTCATACACTAGTACATGTTTAGTAGGATCCATCAATTTTTAGGGATTTGAGTTTGTCACCGTTTGTTTTGTAGGTGCAGTTGTTATCATGAACATACAAATAAAAAGGAGAAAACCATTGATATACACTTTTGTTTTTAACTGGAGATGCTATTACATAATCGAAAAGATATTCAGTAATTACCTTCATTTTGGATATATAAGAATATAAATACTTAGAGAGATTGATTAAAATATTACGTAGCAAAGTCGTGAATACAGTGAAGTATAACTTTTTCCTGGAATTTTATAATTAATTTTCATATTGATAATCTTCGCTGACCTTTGAGCCTCCTGATAATTTTTTTTCTATATTCTGTCATTTGTTAGCATCAATTGTAGAGTCCTGATCTTGGCAACGAATTCAAATAATGAAAATATTTAAACATATATTGAGACATCAGAATGAAGACCGAGGCATTTGATACATCAATTATAACATTATTTCATTCTAATGTTTAAAAAAATTTAATGGGAGATGCTATTATTAAAGTTTAGTGGTATATAATGTATCCAAATAATAGTGTATGCAGTCATGTAGGTTCAAATGATTATTATAAATTTTAATTTGTAATATATTCTTTATATATTTAGTGATTATGAATATTCGAATGTAAATGATTTTTGCTACTAAAGAAAGGGAGAGGAAATCAATTCAGAGTTGTTTAGTTTTTATAATTGATGAGATATATAATTGAGTATTTTATTTTATTATTATGATTTCTTCAATTTTACCTTTTTTAATGGAAAATGAATCAAACTAAATTAATTTAAATGATAGAAATTATCAAAGGTTTTAGAATATCTTAAGATTTCAATTTATCAAACAATGGATTAACTTATACACTGTTTTTATCTATCTAGACTAATTCCGAAAAATGAACAAATAATGGACTTTATCGGGATAAAAAGAGAGAGGACTGCCATTCAATACATAATTTAAAAAGAAAAAAAAAACCTTAATGGAAAGAAACAAGGAGTTGAAGAAATATTATAACATGAAATAAAATATCGTACGGAAGTTTAAAAATTATGCATTAGACTGACCAAGATGCCCCTCTGGCAATTGTGGCAGTGAGTATTAAATTAATAGTGCATTAGGAATTTAGGATTCGGTGATGGGTGGAATTGACAAAGAAAATCTTATTTTAAGGATGTGAACTGCGATGCGCCAAAACAAGAAGAGAAAAGGATGAAATTGAAAGGAAAAATAAAATAAAATAAATAAATAAAATTAAGATAAAAATCGAAAAATGCCAAAAGTCTCTTACTATAAAGTCTCTTAAACTCGTAGATTTTATCCTACATAACAAACTTATTCCATTCTATTAATCATTTTGGGTTTCAAATTATAATATACAAATTAAATTATCTATAACATAAGCGCTCAATTGAATTAACTTGAATTGGTAATAGTTATGCCACCAAATCCTAGACCACAAGTCCACAACCACTTAATTAATTAGGAGTGCAATGTGAAAAGTAACAACACAAAATAAACGTAGAAAATTCCAAAGGATAGTATCAATAATGTAAAGGAAGACATCTAAATGTTACAAGTGGACCTAAAACAAAACATATCACATAGAAAGGACTATCTTTCTACGAGTGACAACCAATTTGCACCCATAAAAACACCAAGATCTATTTTCTTTTCTTTTTAATTTCTTTTAGTTTAAAAAAGAAAAAGGGAAAAATATATGTATGTACGTATGTATGTAAAAGAGAGAGCGAGATGCATGTCAATTCCAGACCGGCAATACATACATTTCAATCTAAGTTTAATTCTCCACATGTTTTACGTGGTTTCCTCACTCTTTGCCCCAGCTCGTAGATAGGGATGGAAAGAGGCCGGGTTGGTTTGGTCGGACCGGGCCAACTTTGGTCCTGTTTTGATTAGGAGGGTGTTTGGCTAAGCTAATTTTAGAGAGTTTATGAGCTTCAAAAGCTTATAAGATGTTTCAAGAACTTATAAGATATTACGTCTTAAGAGCTTATAAGTTGTCAAAGTATTTGATAGGATATGGGGCCCAACCGCTCAAGCCCAATAGTAGGTGCCCAAACGAACTGGGCCCAGCCTAGCAACTGGCCTACGCGGTTCGGCCCAAATCCCAATATCTAAACCATATTCAAGATCAAATCTAAGAAAAGATATTGAAGGAGATATTCAGGGATCGGATCACACAAAGAGATCGGATCACACAAGGCAAGGGATCCATGGTAATCTTGAGGGATCCACAACATGTATAAATAGAGGTTAGATTGAAGGTAGAAGGGTTAACAACTATCGAATACTAGAGTTTTTAAATACATTCATTGTAATCTAACATTGTGAAAGTATTGAGGAATCATTCCTCCGTGGACGTAGATATTTACCTTGATCGAACCACGTAAAAACCTCTTGTGTTCTTTATCGTTTTCGTAAACTCACACACAAGATTTATCATTGGCGCCGTCTGTGGGAAACTTTGAACAAAAAGCTTCGTTTTCTACGAAAAATCAATGGCAAGGACTTGTGCAAATATTAGCGCTGCTGGTGGCCGGGCAACGACGGATCAAGACCCCAACCAGTCACACGCTGGCACGGGAAAGGAAGTCACCGTTGCCGATAACAACAACACGCCTGAGGGTTACATAGAGGACCTACCTATACACCCTCGTGACCGCCGCCTCACCAAGAGGAAGAAGACGACCTCAACGCCGTGAACAAGCGACTTACCAATCTCACGAGGTCCTCGGCAGAGCCGTGTCTGAATTCCTCAATGCCCATATGGGCCAATTTCAAACCTTTCTGAGCCAAAGGGCGAATGGAGCGGGAACCTCAAGAACCATAAATAGAACGCACAGCTTGGTAATCACGGCGCCCGAGTCGCCACCTCCGTAATAGCCGTGGACGTTCACCTCGGCGAAATAGCCAAGGACGTTCACCTCGGCGAGATAGCCGAGAACGATCACCTCGGCAAGCCGCCCATAACTATTCACCCCGGCGTCACCCGCGAAGTCGATCACCTCGGTACAATTGCCAAGTCGTTTGTTCAGACACGTCATGCGTCGAACGGGATCGAAGAGAGAAAAGACGGAGTCGATCCCCTCATCAGAGAGACGATAGACGTCGCTACCGGTCTCCCACTCCTCCTGGGAGGGATGGCAACGAACTCCCGGGATTCGAACGACATGGACGGATCATCTCCCTTTTTTCCAGAGAAATCCTGGATACACCCCTGCCGCAGCGATATCGAGCACTCAACATCGCTGCCTATGACGGTCTGGGAGATCCCT
This sequence comes from Salvia rosmarinus, assembly GCA_036937905.1. Classification (NCBI taxonomy): domain Eukaryota; kingdom Viridiplantae; phylum Streptophyta; class Magnoliopsida; order Lamiales; family Lamiaceae; genus Salvia; species Salvia rosmarinus. Next base: position 64,206,502 of record CM072815.1, on the reverse strand, counting down.
CAGATTTCCTTTTTGCCTATACTACTAACATGGCAAATCAGGGGATGGAAGATTTTCACATGTGCAAAATCTTCCCCGAGGTGCTGGTCTCCAACGCCCGACGTTGGTTCACCTCACTTCGCCAAAACAGCATACATAGCTTCAGAGATCTCATGGATCAATTCAAGTGGCGCTTCTATCAATAGATGCCACCTCAACAACCTTCATCCGACCTACTCACCATACGCCAAGGACGAGACGAGACGATGTCAAACTTCGTCTCAAGGTTCATCAAAGAATCCCTCAAGATCGATGAGAGCAACGACCTCTACATCATCAATGCATTCAAAAATGGGATCCGACCTAGCGCACTAAACAAAGAAATCACCAGGGAGAAACCGAAGACGGCGAGTAGCCTTTGGACCTTGGTGGATAACTATGTAAAAGGGGACGAGTCGGATCATAAAAAGAGAGAGACATGGGATGAGCAGAAAATCGAGAAGAAGAAGCCGGATGATCGAGGAAGAGGCACCGATCGATGAAGTGCCTTCGACAGAATCAAAAAAGGCCCAATGGAGTCTAGGCTGGGACCTCGACCAAATCCTGGCAATAACATGCATAATCTGCTCAAGTCAAGGGCGGAGATATACGAACTCCACACCGAGCTTTTCCCGAAACCACCTCCCATGAAAGGAGGATCCAAGAAAAGGTCGAAGGACAAGTATTGTGACTACCACCAGGGTTATGGTCACAATACCGACGACTGCAGAACTCTGAGCACGGAGATAGACGAGCTCGTTAAAAGAGGAATGATTAAGAAATACCTCGACCGCACCACAACTGAGTCGGGAAGCAAGAAGCGCAAAGGAAAGAACGGAGGTGGCAACAATTGTGGGCAGACCTCGAAGATGACGCACCCCGATGATGACGAGGACGATGGCTCACCTAACGCAATGGAACAAGTCTATGTTGGATTTGTATACTGAAAGCAGTTTTGGTTGAGCTTGTATACAATGTTTCATGTTACCACTATTACAATCTCCTATCTAAATTGATTACTTGATTGCATATATCGTGTCCCTTATCTCATATATAAGTTAGATCATACGAGGTGTAGAAGATCACGTAAGTCCGTATGATTGGTCAAGATTAATGAGATATAAAAGAATCACGGCCGAGACAACTTGAGGACGAGTTGTCGGTATAGGCATGTATAGATAAGAAGTGACTTGACTTGGTTGCTTGTCTATCCCGGCACGCGTCTCGACGTATTGATGGATCACAAGTGAGATAAGTTCTTCTATCGACCGTCGTGAAGAACCTAGATCTTGGTGACTTACGATGATCTAAACCTCGATAAGGTATTAGGTGAGTATGAGTTCGACCATCACTTTGACTTGTTATGGGTGAGGGTTATATGTTCTAACCCAATATTCTCCGCATCTTGGGTGGTGGCGGTGCTTGTATGTCATGCTAGTTATACAGACGAGTCACCATATTCGTTTAGGATGATAACGCCCCTTAAGGAGCTCAAAGGTTTATTGTACTAAACCCCGCAGTTAAGTTAGCTCAAGTACAATAATAAGGTTGAGTGGTACTACTTATGAATTAAAGATATTAATTATTTTAAGCAATGTAATGCTCTAAATAATTAATGGACGTCGATATCTTAAATACGGGATTCAGAATGTCTAAGTGCAAGCCCGACTCAACTTCGGTAATAAAGGGTAAGTCAAGATTTATTCTCTAGTGGCATGAATGAATGTTTATAAATTAATTTAATGTTCTGGGTTGAACATAAGATAATTAATTTATTTGAAGTCCATCTTTATTCCTTGCATTTGATCCCTGGGCTAGCCCATCCAGGCCCGTTGCTTAGTGAAAATCTGCGCCCCTATCTCTCTCTGGATAAGGATTTGATTCTCTTTATCCTATAAGGATATTATTATATTTATGGGATATGCATGGATCATTTCCTTATGGGATTATGGTAATGCATTATAAATATAAGGTAAGAGATCAAATCAAAGTTAATCCTCAATTATCAAATAGCATATTTTCGTGTATCTCCTATAGCTCTTAGGAGAGGATTCTCGAAAATTATAGAGAGAAATAGGGTGATTTTCTGTAGCATTCTCCATAGATTATCCTCACTCGATATTGGAGATTGGGCAACCGGGATACAGTCCAGAAGATCAAAGCACGAGTCTCGACCCGATCCACCTCGACAGATTCAAAGGTAAACACGAGAAAACCCCTACGTGTTGCAATTAATTATATAGGTGCATTCTAGGAATATAATCAATGTATGGTGAATTAAACATCCAAGATAGATCTTCGGGAGAGGGTTAAACCTAGTTTTCCTTACACTGGTATCGAGCCCGAGATCATTATCTTCGCTCGCTGGATTAATTCACGCTTGATTATAACGCACAATTAATTAATTGTGAATGTGCCGTTCATCGTGGCTCGTTTTATTTTTGTCGGATTTTGTTTTTCACCACGAGAAAATCCGTGGTTAGATTAGATTTTTCCCCTGTAAATCTTATCTGTAAAAGAAGAACGAAGACGAAAGCACGAAGAACGAGACGACGGGAAGACACCGGAAACAGTCGCACGGTGCGAGGGTGTGCGGGCGACGGCACGCCGTGCGTGCTCGACGCTCGCGGCACACCGCTCGGCGCCATGCGCGTTTCTCGGAAGCAGGCGGATAGGGCGACGCGGGCGGCACGGCTCGGCAGCCGGGGCGCGGGCTCGCTCTTGCGCGGATGCCTCGACACCGCTTGGCGCCGGCGTGCGCACTCGGCGGCGCTTCGGAGCGGTTCGCGGGCACACGCGACCGCGAGATGGCGCGACATTGCACGCGCAAGACGCGGGCGTGCGGGGGCGCGCTTGTCGCGACGAGATCCCAGCGTGCCTCGCGAGCACCTTCGCGACCGTGAGGTATCCTCGCGAGGCGCGCGCAGCGTGCGCGCGCGGGCGTGAGGCGGTTGCGGGCGCAGCTGGCGGCGGCATTCGCGAGCTCCTTCGCGATCGCGAGTTAGCCCGCGAGGCGACGCGCAACCTCGGGCCATGCAGGCGCGCGAATCTCGCGCGAGGCCTTGGCGGCGCTCGGCGGCCTCAGCGCGAGATTCGCGCAGGAAACCTCAAGCCCGTGCGATTTTCTCGGCGGGCTAGGCGAGCGAGGATGGGCGGCGGCGGTGCTGGGCGCGCGCATGGGCTATGCCCTACGCTGCCCATCCATCTTGGGCCGACCCGGCCAAACCCCGCCTGCACCGATTTTTCGGCCCAAACCCATTTTTTTGCCCGAATCCAGTTTTGACGAATCCGGTCCGTGCCCGTGCACGCGAGGCCCATTTTTCGAGTTTATGAAGATCTATACTTTGCTATTCTATGTAATAGATTAGGCAGAAAAGTGCAGGATCCACGAGTGGGCCGCGATGAACGTTTTATTTTATTTTTATCATTCATAGCATGTCGTGGATGTTTAAATTATGCAGAAGCATGCTATGTATGTTTAAATTACGTAGACAAACATATTATATGTTTTTGTGATTGGATGCGCATAGTAAGCATGCTAGGTTTAACGTTTTCAAGCATATTTAGAATTCGTGAGCATGTTTTACATGTCGAGTTCTATAGAAAAGCATGCTAGATTACGTGATCTGCATGGACAAACCTTTTGAAACAAAAGACTAAGCAAGTAACCCGACATATTAATTTTTTAAATTAAAATGTCAAGACCTCCACTTTTGATCTCTAAACAAAGTGATACATGACCGTGAGTAAACGCTCACACGCGTGGCTTGCTTGCACTGCTTGTCATAAGTTTGTTAGATGAGATTTCTAAATAAAACATTTTAATCTATCGAGAAGTGGGAGTTTCATGTAAACGTCCACACGCGTGGCTTGCATATGCGATTTTTCATAAGTTCTCTAGAGATAGATTTAAAATGAGATAACAAAGGAATTTGGATTGGAAGCGGTATGGTCCTAGAGAGTAAGCCAATTCTAAGAATTCATTTTCTGCTGTTAAAATTGTGGTCATTGCTTAGACATCACCTCAAGTACAACTTCCCGCGAAGTCCCTTCTTGCGATAGTGATGTGGTCTAGTAAGGTCCAATCATTAATTTCATTTTTCAGAAGGATAAGTTTACATGGATTGAAATTAAACGACTAAAAGGTATATTTTAGTCCGGTCGAGGGGTTCATGTAAACGCCCACACGCGTGGCTTGCATGTGGAATTCCTTGGGCGATTGAGGTTTCAATCAATATTGTTTTATCAAAAGGTTACAATATTGTTGTTCCGAATTATGTGCGATCGTATGCTTATGTGTTTACATTATCTTTTCAGATATGTCTCTTACACCGATTATCAATATGCTAGCACAAAATCCCTTATCCGGTCCGAACTTTATCGAGTGGAAACGAAACATTGAGAATGTTCTTACTACGGAAGAAAATCTATTTGTACTTACTACAGCCCGTCCCAAGCCTCTAGACGATTCATCTACTGATGAGGAGCGCAAGGAGCACGAGAAATGGGACAAATCAAATAGAATGGCAAAGTGCCTTCTTTTGGTCACCATGTGCGAGTCCCTGCAACTCCAGCATCAAGAGATGGAAGATGCAGCCACAATATGGCTAAGTCTTATGAAATCGTATGAGGAGTCGGACAGAATCTCTTGTCATAATTTGACAAAATCAATAATGTCAAGTTCAATAAAGGAAAGCGATTCGGTGCATGACCATGTAGAGCAAATGATCAATCTCTTCGGAGAGCTCGAGTTTGTTGGAGGATATATTGATGACGTAGTCAGAATCGATATGATCCTCAACACTTTGCCCATGTCTTTTGTTGACTTCTGTTAGAAAGCAGTCCTTTATGATAAGAGTTATACTCTAGATTCATTGCAAGAGGATCTAGTAACGGAAGAACATAAAATGGACAAAGGTGCCTGATCTTTAGTACGCACCTCAAAGAAAACCTTGCTTTATCGAAGATGAAAAGGAAAAGTGGAATTCAAGAGATGCTAAGGCTAAAGAAAAGTGGGGTAATACAAAGGGCTCTACCAATGGGTTTGAAAAGCCGAAGGAGAAGGGCAATGCTTCAAGTGCGGTGAGACGGGCATTGGAAGGCTAAGTGCCCCAAGCTCAAGGCTCAAGGTACGCCATTTGCTTTAGTAACGTAAACATGTTTAGCGACTTGTTCTACCCATTCTTGGGTAGTAGACACGGGTGCGACTGATCATGTTTGTTACACCTTGTAGGGGTTCCTGCGGACAAGGGAGCTGCATGATGGCGAGATAACGATCTCCATGGGCAACGCGGCGAAAGTCGAGGCCGTTGCAGTCGGAGATGTTTCTTTATGTTTTGATAGAACAATTTTAGTTTTAAAGGACGTTTTATATGTGCCGGAGTTTCGGTGAAACCTTATTTCTGTTTCGAAACTTTTTACTCATGGATATTCAGTTATTTTTGATAGTGGTGTTTCTATCATAAGAAATGACGAAGTTATCTGTGGTGGCACTTTATATAATTCGCTTTATACTATTTCTGCCAAACATAATACCTATAACTATGTTGCATCTACATCAAACCTTAAAAAGAGAAAGTTTTCTTCGCAAGATGATACCACATTTCTCTGGCATCTTAGATTAGGTCACATCAATCTAAATAGGATCCAAAGACTGGCTAAGAATGGAGCGTTGGGTGATCTCACAGTTACTCCGTTCCCAGTCTGCGAATCCTGTATAGAAGGTAAGATGTCGACCAGACCCTTCAAAGCGAAGGGTTATAGAGCCAAAGAAGTGTTGGAGCTAGTCCATTCTGACCTGTGTGGACCTATGTCCACACAAGCTCGTGGAGGGTACGAGTATTTTGTCACTTTCATTGACGATTACTCAAGGTACGGATACATATACCTGCTTCACCGCAAGTCTGAATGCTTTGAGAAATTCAAAGAGTTTAAGGCGGAAGTGGAGACAAAGCTTGGTAAAAGTATCAAGTCACTGCGGTCTGATCGCGGTGGCGAATACCTTAGTAACGAGTTTATGTACTATTTGGTGCAAGTGGGATTACCTCCCAAATTACTACACAGGCACACCACAACAAAATGGTGTGTCGAGCGAAGAAATAGGACTCTTTAGAAATGGTTAGATCAATGATGAGTTATGCAACATTGCCTATTTCGTTCGGGGTATGCCTTAGAAACGGCATACTTGCTAAATCTAGTACCATCCAAGTAAGTCAAAAGACCCCTTCGAGTTGTGGTTTGGGCGAAGCCTAGTTTAAGCCACATAAGGATATGGGCCCAAAGACATGTGTCGAACAAGAAGGTCGACAAGTTGGAGGCTAGATCCGACACAAGCGTCGTTTATGGCTATCCTAGAGGGACGAAGGTGGTTTA